>CP092722.1:15570257-16170257 GCA_030273425.1 Microplitis manilae
TACAAATAGAATAAATTCAAAATATTTTTCAAGTTTAAATATTGTTATGATAATTCATCAGATTTTGTAAGAGAGTTTAGCGGATTTTATAAAATTATATACTAATGTTTAAAAACTTAGATTTTCATAATATACGGAAGAACTCATTACATTTAGTAATAAGTCTGATAGTTTCGCCGAAATTGTAAGAAAATATCGAAATTTATTATGAATATGACTTCAAGCTTAAATAATATTTGAACAGAACCTTTTATCGAAAAATGATAAGAGCCTTTCTTTATAGAGTATTTAATCCACTACAAAAATCCATCCTGAACTTATCTGTACAATGAGCTGTTGTCGAGGTATAAAATTCCAAACTTCATATTTTTTTTCCATGATATCCATATGGGAACAAGAAAATTGCGATGAGCCACCTGTTGATATTAATATTAAGGGTCAAATTTTAATAGGCATCATATTTTAACTACCTGCAAGTATCGAAGCTGTTAATGCATTCAAAACGAACGTCGCTGTCAAAGGACAACCCCTTATATATATGTTGAGGATAGCATATTCTTCTATTTCCCTTTCCATGACCACAGCTCGCTCCTCCTTATCTCCTTGTTTTCTCCACCCATAAATCGACGTTCTTTATGATATATTCGGATATTTCTTATGTCGGTTTCCGTTTTATAATAAACTCAACCAAATTAAGTCCGTCGCAGTTACCGATGGATTTGACCACTTTTTGTTTGTGGCCTTCAGACTAAAAAATCCGAGTAAATTTACTAAGATATCGTTTCTTTGCATAGACAAGCTGCAGCCACGGCTGCCATACTGAAATATTTGTTAAAAATTACGTCCGTCGCACGTACCGATGGATTTGACCACTTTTTCTTCTGTGGCCTTGAGAGTAAAAAATCCGAGTAGATTAACTCAAATACCGTTTCTATACACATTCATGCTGGAGTTAAGGCTGCCATACTGAAATATTTATTAAAAATTACGTCCGTCGCACGTACCGATGGATTTGATCACTTTTTCTTCTGTGGCCTTGAGCGTAAAAAATCCGAGTAAATTTACTAAGATATCGTTTCTTTGCATAGACAAGCTGGAGCCACGGCTGCCATACTGAAATATTTATTAAAAATTACGTCCGTCGCACGTACCGATGGATTTGATCACTTTTTCTTCTGTGGCCTTGAGAGTAAAAATCCGAGTAAATTAACTCAAATACCGTTTCTATACACATTCATGCTGGAGTTAAGGCTGCCATACTGAAATATTTATTAAAAATTACGTCCGTCGCACGTACCGATGGATTTGATCACTTTTTCTTCTGTGGCCTTGAGAGTAAAAATCCGAGTAAATTAACTCAAATACCGTTTCTATACACATTCATGCTGGAGTTAAGGCTGCCATACTGAAATATTTATTAAAAATTACGTCCGTCGCACGTACCGATGGATTTGATCACTTTTTCTTCTGTGGCCTTGAGCGTAAAAAATCCGAGTAAATTTACTAAGATATCGTTTCTTTGCATAGACAAGCTGCAGCCACGGCTGCCATACTGAAATATTTGTTTGAAATTACGTCCGTCGCACGTACCGATGGATTTGACCACTTTTTTTTCTGTGGCCTTGAGAGTAAAAAATCCGAGTAAATTTACTAAGATATCGTTTCTTTGCATAGACAAGCTGCAGCCACGGCTGCCATACTGAAATATTTGTTTGAAATTACGTCCGTCGCACGTACCGATGGATTTGATCAATTTTTTTTCTGTGGCCTTGAGAGTAAAAAATTTGAGTAAATTAACTTAGATATTGTTTCTTTACTCAGTCATGCTGGAGCCAAGGCTGCCATAATGATATATCGAGTGAAAATTACGTCCGTCGCACTTACTGATGCATTTAACCACTATTGTGTTTTTTTAACTATTCTGTACCTGGTGAATATCCTAAGAACATCCTAGTGTTCAGCTGTGGGGTGTTGCAAGCTGAGGTAGGCCATGCCACTAGTAAAAGTAGACTTCTGTTATGCTATTGGGTGCTTGAAACTATCTTGTCCCTGAAGAATACTTTTAAGTTATTTTACGGTGCAGCTGGAGTTTGAACCAAGCTTGGGCCGACCATCGTACCACTGACAATACAATGGTTGGCCGCGTTCAAGTACTTGACAACATTTTGTCCTAGAAGAATGCCTAGAGTTCGTGGTACCGTGCACCTAGAGGTTAAATTATGTATGGACATACCATAACATAAATGTTAATATAGTTTTGAGATGTAGTTAAGTGCTGTATACCACTTTGTCCCAGTAGAATGTCTGTTTTTCGTGGTATCATACAGCTGGAGGATGAACCAAGCCGATGTAGGCCACACCACAATTGCCTGTACAATGTAGGGACGCTAACATGCATTTTGTCGTTTTTTTTCATTTTCAGCGTCATACTGCCATCTATCATCAATTTTATGAACTGTTTTATCACGCGCGATCGATGGTAATAGTTACATTCGGAATTTTTTCAGTTAGGTGAAATGGTAGATGCCCGAATATTTTTCATGGTTACAACCATCTATCGCAGATGGAGTTATTTTCAAAAAGACAAAACAAAATAGTCGACGCCATGTTTCTTGTTTTTATCATTGTTTTTATCATAAATTTTAATTGTCCAAAAGTTTATCATATAAAAACAATATAAAAGAGTCGTGATAGATATGAATTTTATGTATTCGAATCTTGTGAATCTAGCTACGTTGCTTGTTTTTCGACAAAAGCTTTTGTTTGCTAATTAAATCACATGTTTTGAAGTAGAAATCTACACTGGGAAGTTATGATAAATTTTGAAAAGATTTCTATAATTTTTTTTTTTGTTTTCGAAAAAAAAAGCAACGCTATTAACTAAATAATTATATCTGGAACATGACTCTTAAATTTCATAACGTTTCGTAAAGATTTTCTATAGTAATTCCTTGGACAAAGTTTTGGGGTAAAGAAATTTTATAGTAGACCTGTAGACCGCTCTTAAGACAATTTTAACAAAAAAAAAAATATATAATCACAAATTTAATTTCACAAGAAAGAGAAATAATTAATTTTTTTGCAAAAATAAATTATCTTCCTTTCTTTAAAAATAAAATTCATTTATTTACTTCTTGTTTTTAATTTATATTTTTTTTTCTTTCGTTACAAAAAGGGTAAAATATTATAAAATAATTGATTGTAATTTATTTATTTACAGTTGTTAATTGTGAATAATTGTAACGTAACTCTAAAATTAATGTATTTACTAAAATCTTATAATGTTCAATGAAATTCTTTATTTTCGCAACCAAAAAAATTATTTCTCTTTCTTTTAAAATAATTTTATTGTTATATGTATTCTACTTCTCAAACCAATAAAATTTATTTATTTATTATCACTTTTTTTCAATATATATATGCATAGATTTTTTTTCGTAACAATGTGTTGAAATTTGTCTAAATTACTCATTAAAAATAATGTAAATTGTTTTTAATTATTAATTAAAAATGAATATGTATTATGAAATATTCAATTACTTTTTACTTAAATTAGTAATTATTTCATTAACTTATTCAAAATAATACTTACATAAAATCACGTTCAAATACTTGAAACTTTCAAAGGTTTTACACAATTTAAAAAAATTAACCTCAAATTTTTAAAGCACTTAAAGTTTTAACAAATTTTTTAACTTGTCGCTGAGAAAATCGACGATTTTCAAAAAAATCGGGAAGTTATTGGTTTCACCCCGATTTTCAAAAATCGGGTTTTTATCATATGTTGACATTTGAAGATGTGAGGATGCTACTTAGACATTATCAGAGCGATGTCTATATGGGTGTATGTATGTGTGTGTGTGAGAGTATGTGTGTGTGTGTGTGTATGGATGTAAACCTCTCATATCTTTTGAATAAATGAACCGATTTACATTTTTTTGGCGGCATTTGAAAGATTTCTTCTCAACTCAGATTTTCAGAAAATTTTAGATCATTCAGTCAAATAGTCTCTGAGATATTTAAGAAATACGAAAAAAAACAAAAATGTTTTTTTCCGTTTTTTTTGGATATTTTAAAAACTGTCGAATCGATCAATTTCAAAATCTTATCAGCTCTGGAACTCGATAAAAGCTTTCGATTGACGCCAAGAATGTCTCAATCGGATAATCTGTTCATAAGATATCGTCGACGAAAGAAATAGTGAGAAACGGTTATTTGCAAAAATCATTGTAATGACGAAACCAATCATTCACAAAATTTAATCAGCTCTAGACCTCAACAAAACGCGCCGATCGCCACCTTAAACGTCTCAATCGGATAGTTCATTCGAGAGATATCGTCGGCGGAAGAATGAGAAAAAAACGTTTTTTTTCGTTTTTCGTGAATATTTCGGAAACTATTGAGTCGATCAATTTCAAAATCGAATCAGCTCTAGAACACTATAAAAGCATTCGATTGCTGCCAAGAACGTCCCAATCAGATCGTTCGTTCGAGAGATATCGTTGGCGGAATAATCAATGTAAAATCTGTATCAGCTTTTTTCATTGAATAATATCACAATTACTGAACAACATAACTCAAAACTGATATGTTTTTGTTTATGTGAGTCATTGGAAGTGACTTCTGAAAAATCATCATGTTTGCTCGTTTCAGGATAAACTTACACCATATAGATACTACGTATCACGTAAACTTATTTTTGAGCGAACTATTAAACATAATTGTCAATAGATATATAAAAAACGCTTTTTTATTAATTATTTTGGAGTCTAAATTTTTCAATTTTAATATAATACGTTATCCTTTTGAGCTTGGAAAGCTCATAAAAAATAAAACAAAGGTATTTTCAAGCTCGAAGAGCTCGAAAATGTATTTATACTAACGTTTTGGAGATCTTAGAGCTCGAAAACAGCGGGAAGTTACGGGGCTGGTCCGCAGGGCCAACCGATGTCCAGATTTTTATCACTGATACGTTTTTTACACCATAATTTAGGAAACATTTATAGATAATATATATTTATATTTATATAAATAATTCACGTTTCATAATTAATGTATATGAAATGTTTTCCGTACATTGGCTTTTCTATCGATTCCAAATATAACCACATGTTTTGTTGGATACCTTGCGATTATTCTGTATACGAGTTAACCTAATAGTCAGTAGAATAAATATACATTTTTAATTATATTTGGTGTCCAACTTCATCATGTCGTTTTCGCGGTACGCTTGCGCGTGCAGCTCTCAATTTTACTCTCTACTAAACGCGCCAAAAGAAGTCAACTTCAAAAAATTAGTTGTTTTTTGGCCAACCCTTATATATACATCGCTAAATTGTAGCTATATTGAATTATATAATTATTAATATTTTTTACTTAATCGTTTTATAATTTTAAATTAGAATTTAAAATTTAACCAGTCAAAAAATAAAAAAATCCTAATAATTTTGATATTGAGTGAAAAGAAATCAAATTATTGGAAAAATATTTAACGACATTTTTATTTATTTTAATAGAAATTGTTGGATATAAATATAAATAAAATGTTCATTTAATTATTATAGGTAAGCTCTCATAAGCGATTTTTTTTTAATTATTCAATTAGATAATATTGATAAGAGTTTCCCAGTTAAGTAGATGCCACACAATTGATTTTTTATGTTAATTTCTCATAGACAGTATGTTGTTACTGTTAGATTATCGAGTTTTCATCGTAAATTCTCGATGTTATTACTGTGTAACTATTACATAATCACCGCGAATTTCCCATGGATTCTTCGTTTAATCATTGCAAAAACTAATTGCAAACCTATCGTAAATATATCGTGTTTTCATTGTGGATCAATGACATAAGCACAATGAAATCATTGTGGATTAACTATGGGTTCAAAGTGTAACGAACGTGGATTCAGCGTGAAATCACGGTGATTATTCATTGTGTTTTTACCGTAGATTTGGTATGGAAACACCATAGACCCAGCGAAAAACTATCATGGAAATATCGTGGAAAAATGGAACAAATCAACCGTGGAAACAGCGTGGAAATTGCATAGGTTGCACGGTGTTTCCACAAACACAGTGTTTCCACGGTATTTCCACGGTGAGCTCAAGGTTGCGAGGGTATATACGAACTCTCTAATTCTTTTGCGCATGCGCTAAACGAGTTATAAGAGCATGCGTATTATATATTGTTTATATATACATTATATGTACATTAACCAAAAATTTCCTATTTTTTATTATTGCATATATTTACTATCTATAAATATAATATAATATATATCAACAGCCATTCGTAATATCTCAGTGATTGTGAATCTTATAAAGTTAGTGATTACATAAGGTAATATTCTTGATTTTTAATATTATCTAATTTTTATCATAACATTGAATGTTTATTATTAAAGCTGAGCAGTACTAACCTTATTTTTAGAAGTTTTAGTTTTCAATTATTTCTTAAACAAAGTTCGAATTAATGTTACTTGAAGCTTCTAAGGAAGTAGTAGTTAGTTGGAATAATTAAAAAGCTAAGAATTCTAAAGTACATAGAAAATACATTTAGTATTGCCCTCATTCAATGAAGTATATGCGAAGAAAATTCTATCTAAAAATTTAGACCAAGTATATGTAAAAAATTTTTATGATACTAAAGTTAGCCGACGTCTAATAATTTTTGGATTTTTTCAAAACGACAAAGTATAAAGAGAACTTTTAAAAGATATTGCGCTTATTGTTTTTTCAATTTTCCACAAGTGCATATTTCTATTTTTTATTTTTTTTGTAAGTGACTCTAAGAAAAATATCCGAAAATCGGAAATTGTCTGTTTTAAATTTAGGTTCATAAATTTTTTAAGTCTGTTGAAGTTTCAATAAAACAAAAATAATTATTTCCATGATTTTAGATACAATTGTTAGTTGCAACCCACGATGCACATTGCCAGAATTGGAGGGTGCAATCAAAATTTGGCTTAAACATGCAAGTGATCGTGTTAAATACACAGCTAATAAACATAAACCTAAAGATTAAAATCAACGTTTGAAACAAATATATTTATTTGTTTATTATTATTTTTTTTTTCTATTAAATACGTAATTTATTTTGAAAATTATTTTTTTGATACACGAAGAAAAACGGATTTAATTATCTGCCAATTTTTATTATGCAAAATCAGAACAGAAAGATGATTCACCAAAATATTGTTATGCTGCAATACGAAAAATCCACACTGAAAACGTATTGATATACTGTAATGAGAATTATTTGTCTAAAATAGGGATCATAGTGGAGAATATAAAATTTTCAGATGCTTACAATATTAGTTATTATAGTGCAGCAGAATCATTTTTTGGTGTCTCAATTTCCTGTTCCAAGTTTGGTCAACAGTATAATAAAAATTCGTACTTTTTTTGGTTCCATTTTTCTTCGTGTATAATACTATGAGTGATATTTTATGCAATATAATGTAATATATATGCAGAAATAATAGATAGTAATGCATACAATGATAAAAGCTACGTATGTTGAATATATTTGTTTTACTGTACTAAAAATATTATGTTTTAATAAATAATTTTTAATTTATTTTTCTGAAAATTTTTTAATACCTTTTTTAGTGCCCACTTAACATCCTACAAATATAAGATGAGAAGTCCTAACAAAGTCCAAACGAAGTCTTATTTCAGACTTCTTAAATATGAATTCTTTACGACTCCATTACTAAGAACTTGGAGAAGCGAGTCACTAAAGAAGTCGTTTTAATAAATAAGAAAAGAGTTCTTAAACCATTCTTATTTCTAAAGTCAGAAAAAAGAATTCCTTATAAGCTCTTTTCTATACTTACTAAGAAGTCTGTACTTCCGCATAAAGCGGCGCATTTGACTTCTTGAGAACTTCCTAAAGTGTTCTTCCGGATGGTAATCCTGACGACTAAATCATAAATAAGAACTCTTTCTATATTCTTTCTGAAGTCATTTTGCTATCTGGGAAGTGTATATCTATATATGAGTCAATTCAAATTGTTTTAAATCATTTCAAATTGTTTTGAATTATTCGGAATCATTTTTTTTTAAGCGAGGTTATTATTCATCCGAATTTATTGACGTATAGAAAATTTTAAGGGGGTCACTTTGCCCCCAGGGGCCCACTTTGTCCCCTCCTCGCCTATTATTTCACTATAAATAAAATTTCGGCCGCTCCTAACCTCAATGGAAACAGTAGCGGTGCTTTCAGAATTTCGCAGTTAAAAGACAGAGACAAAAATGTACATAGCTCGATTACCTCGTCAGGATAAAAAAGGAACCTGCATTTATCTCGAACACGGGACTACCGTATTAAAAGTATAACGATTGATACAAACGAATTGCGATTTAACTTCTGAAATATCATTTTTCCTTTTTCTTTTTATGAAAAGGTGTACTAGCCGCAGCCAAAAATAGACAATGATCGACAGATAGGACAATATAACTGTTTCACTCTCTCTCCATCAAAAGGGCAGAGCCCATTCTTAAACCCAACTACGTCATCAAGCTGTATACTCATCTAGCATCCACATTACCTGCGTACATCTATTTACAATACATTTACAAGAGAGTGTAAATGTGTGTGTACGGGCGTAGTAACCAAAAATATGTATCGCTGCGACTCAGTGGAACACTTGCACGTGTGCACTGGACCTCTAATTAATTCAACGGTCATAAAAATTTTACGACCATCCAATTTCCATACTTCAAAATTGCCGCGTATGTTCTAATGATACAACTTATAACATACACTGTACCGAATTTCCGCGACGGAGACGCGGATCAGCCCAATACCCGTATGCGGTCGCCCACGCGTGATAATGTTTATCAATTATAAATAAATGTAAATGATAACAAATGATAAAATCAAATTATAAAGAAAATGATAAATTTGGACCGTAAGTAAATTATAATTAAATTAAAAATAAATAATAAATGTTGTGACTGAACCAGCTCCTCAGGCTGGGTTAGTGCACGCAGTCACCAGACCGTTTATTCGAAACGGACAATACTCGTTCAGAGGGAATTTACGAGGGAAAATCCGAGTAAACGATTTGTGACGAAGCGGATAAACACTCAAACGACACAATAGAAATTAAATAAATAATGGAAAATAAAAATGTATATAAATAATAGTCAATTACATACAAATAATAAATAAGATTAGGAAAATTAGATGAAACAGTAGGAAAAGATCCAGAGAAAAATAAATATTAAATTTTCCCCGATAGCTGTTGGTTTCCGAGTTTTAATAATATAAACAATAGTAAACACAATAATTTTTCGCACAATATTTAATTACCTTAAACTATTACAAATAATACCTGGTTATTACCAAAAATACAATTAAAATTCGTTATAGATTTCAACCACTGAGGGTAGATTTAACATACAATAATCTCAGTATGAAAACGAATTATTTATACTTAATTCAAGAAATAGTAATATAACTTAAAAAACTATTCATACTCAATTTAAGAAATAATAATATAATTTTATTTAATTGATAACATTAATTTTTAATATTAAATAAAAGAAATAACTATCTCAGTTGAATTTTCTTGAATAATAAATAGTAACAATATTTTTATTTGATTTTATCTCCCAACACTTATGAGAGAGAGAAAGATACGGAAGTTTTATTTTCACCCACACTCAAATAATAAATTTTTCTCTTTTTAAATAATTTATAATTGTAATAAAAATTCAATAATGTGTTGACCGCTGGGGTACATAAATAAATCAAAAAGAAAAAAAAAACACTGAGTTATTTTAAACAAGAAATAATGGTAAATAATAATAAATAATATCTTACAGATATCTTGAGTAAAAAATAATTTGAATAATTTGGGAATTTTTCACTCAAGCGATGATGTCAGTACTTGAAGAATTTGCTCAAATATTAACAAAATAATAAATAATGAGTTTTATTAAAATTATATAATACAAGATAATGCTAGTTGCACTATAGATATGTGTTAGCTAGTCGCTGTGTATCTCTCTAATTGTACGCGTGTACTGTACCGTGTACTTGTGTGAACTGTTGCTACCGAATATCGTATCCGCGTGGGGGAAAATATTCGGCGATCGATGACGATCGATGATTGACGGACTTATCCGAAATTATGAATATTAGATAATATAAGTAGTGACGTGGTCGCTACAGTACTTCCCCTCTTAAAAAAAAAAATATGATGCTTATTTACAAATGAAAAGTAATAAGAAGTATTTACAATGAAAAAGAAAATAATATTTTGAGCATGTTTGCTACGTTGTGAAGAAAGTACTAACTAGAGAGAATACAATTAATAATAAACGAAAAAAAAAAAAAAAATTGAATTTAAACGTGTTTAAATTATAAAAAAAAATTAATTTTGTGCGTCGTCGGCCACGAAATAGACGGGTTTCAGTCTGTCGATGGAAATCGCAGTATTTGTGCGTTTGTAGTTGACGACGAAATATTTATCGTGCCGCGTAACGACTTCGTACGGACCCTCATACGGAGCTGAGAATGATGGTCCAATCTGTCCAACTCGCACCAGTACGTGGGAACATGTGTTGAGGTCTCTGAAACAGAAAACAGAACGCTGTCCATGACGCGAGGTTTCGGCCGGTGCCAAGTTATTAAAATGTGCTTTTAAATCACGTAAAACGCTTTCAGCATTTGCGTGTTTATTTGACGGAACAAGCAGTTTACCTGGTATGCGAATCGGTTCACCGTATACAAGCTCAGCTGGGGTAGCTTGTATGTCCTCTTTCCAGGCTGCTCGTAGACCAAGTAAGACAACGGGTAGCGCGTCATACCAAGTGTTGTCGTGACACAACAGTGCGGCCTTGAGTTGTCGGTGTAGGCGTTCTACCAGTCCATTAGATTGAGGATGATACGGCGTCGTTACCAGATGTGTTATGCCAAATAATTTACTCAGCGATTGAAACAACGATGATCTGAATTGTCCTCCTTGGTCGGACGTTATTCTGGCTGGTACACCGTATTTTGAGATCCACTCTCTAAATAACGCGAGTGCGACAGTATCTGCGTCTCCATTTTTAAGTGAAATGGCTTCTGGAAACCGGGTAAATCTGTCGACGATCGTCAGGCACTTGTTGTAGCCGCGAGATACTGGTAGAGAGACCAAATCGATCTGGATATGCTCAAAACGTTGCGTCGGCAATTCAAAACGAGCAAGAGGTAAAGATACATTACGATGGATCTTGTTGAGCTGGCAGTTTAAGCAAGCTTTGGCCCATTCTCGACAGTCTTTCTGGATCGATGGCCAGACGTAGCGTTTGCTCACTAGTTTCTGAGATGCTTTGCTGCCAGGGTGTACCAGAGAGTGTAGTGCATCGAAAACTGTCTTTCGTAGTTGACCAGGAACGTATGGGCGTGGTTTACCTGATGAAACATCACAATAAACTGCGGCCGGATGGTCGTTGAAGATTATTTGTTGCCACTGTAGTGACGTTGCAGCGTTGCCAAGAAGATCTCGAAGTTCAGGATCGTTCTTCTGAGCGTTTACCAGCTCGTGCGTGGTGATCGGCGTCGAAATGGCTTCAACGCGCGACAGTGTGTCTGCAACGATGTTTTCGTGCTCAGAGATGTGTCTGAAATCACTCGTGAATTGGCCAATGAAGTCTAGGCGACGAAATTGCCACAGTGATGCTCGTTCAGTACGTTGCTGGAAAGCAAAGAGCAAAGGTTTATGATCGGTATAAATTGCAACTTGTTTACCTTCAAAAATATGACGGAAGTGTCGGACAGCTTCGTAGATGGCGTGAAGTTCACGATCGTACGTCGATAATTTTTTAATAGATGGCTGTAGTTTTCTGCTGAAGAAAGCAAGTGGTTGCCATTCTCCGTCAACTAGTTGTTGCAGTACTGCACCAATGGCTGTATTTGATGCGTCTGAGAAAATAGCCCAAGTTGCGTCGTCGTTCGGATGCGCAACCATTGCAGCGTTGGCTAACGCCTGCTTCGCATTGTCATAAGCCTGTCGAAGTTCTGGTGTCTCGACGATCAGCGTTGATCCTTTCACTTTGGGTCCCTCGAGCAGCTTATTCAGCGGTGCAAGGATTTCTGCAGCGTTTCTGATAAATTTCCTGTAAAAATTTATTGTACCTAGAAAACCACGTCATACAGAAATCGTACTAGGAAATTTTAGGTTAATAATTGCGTCTACCCTGTCGGGCAACGGCTTGATACCTTTACTGCTGATGTGATGACCTAAAAATTTTACCTCATGCTGGCCCAACACCGATTTGGCTGCGTTGATGACAAGCCCGTAGTCTTGTAAGCGTTGAAATAAAATTTTTAAGCGCTCGAGGTGTTGCTCCTGGTTTTCTGAAGCTACTAGCACGTCGTCGATATATGGGAAGACAAACGGTAGATCTCGTGTGGCCTCATCGATGAAACTTTGAAAAGTTTGTGCGGCATTTCGAAGTCCGAACGTCATCTATGGGAATCCGAACAAGCCAAAAGGAGTAATGATGGCTGTCTTTTCAATGTCTTCTTCGGCGACGGGAATTTGGTTAAAGGCTCTAACCAAATCTAGCACTGAAAATATCTTTTTATCGTGCAGCGTTGCGGTAAAATCGTCGAGTCGTCGGACCGGGTAATTATTGTGTATCGTACACGCATTGAGTGGTCGATAGTCGCCACATGGCCGCCAATCTCCAGATTTCTTGGGTACAAGATGAAGTGGGGATGCCCAAGGACTGGTCGATAGACGTGCGATACACAGTTGAACCATCTTGCGAAATTCCTCTTAAGCAATTTTCAGTTTATTGGGCGCAAGACGTCTCGCTTTACACGATACTGGAGGTCCTGATGTCGCCTTAATATGGTGTACCGTGTAATGCTTCTTGGCTGAAGTTATTCCTTCAGGACGAGTTATAGCCGGGTAGTTTGATAACAGTTTGTGGTAAACTGTATCACCTTCGATTAATTTGATGCATTTTGCATCCGAGCGTATTGAATCTACGCGTGTTTGGAGACCAGTGGAGCCGTCACGTAATTGTTTATGTTTGAGGTCGATTAACAAGTTAAAGTGACTTAGAAAATCGGCGCGAATTATTGGTTTCGTGACGTCAGCGATGATGAATCTTCACGTAGATTCACGACGTAATCCGAGGTTTAGTGACAGAGTGATACAACCGTATGTTTCTATCAACGAGCCGTTTGCTGCGTGAAGTTGGTAACCTACTGGCGTAGGCTTGCATTTCATCCACCCATATGGATAAACAGAGAGATCTGAGCCAGAATCCACGAGGTATTGAGTATTCGTGGTTAGATCGACGACGAAGAGGCAGTTTGAAGATGCTAGAGAGTCGCTTTTCGCCGCTAGTGACTCCCGTTTACGTTTCCCGAGAACTTGCAGCCCGGCGTACATTTGTACGCGGTTTTACCAAACTTGGCATGGTCATAACAGATGCCTGTTTTATCAAGCTTGCGTGGCTTCGAATTGCTTTGAGAGCGTTGGTTTGATTTTCGAGCTGGAGATCTGCCGCGGTACTTGTTAAAGGCTGTCGTCAGTGCTGCTACCTGTCGGGATAATTCGCTGTTTTGTCTTTGCAGCGCCATCGTCTCCTGAGAAGATGATGATGAAGCTACGGCAGCGGTGTGAGTCACCGGAAACATCTCGTGTAGCTTGTCGGCTGTCTTGGCTAGCTCATCG
Organism: Microplitis manilae; assembly: GCA_030273425.1. Lineage (NCBI taxonomy): Eukaryota > Metazoa > Arthropoda > Insecta > Hymenoptera > Braconidae > Microplitis > Microplitis manilae. The sequence goes on from CP092722.1 coordinate 15,583,949, forward strand.
ATGGTAGCCGTGGTCGGAGAGATGGCTAGAAGCTCTTGTGTCTTCTTGGGCAAGTTTGCCAGCCATCTTGCTTTCAGAACGGCGTCATCAATGGTCGGGGCAAGCGATTGAAGATGGCGTAGAAACTGCGAAGGTGATCGGTCACCGATCGCTTCGCCATCTAGAAGCTGACGTAGTTTGACTTCTTCGGACCTCGAAAAACACGCAATGAGCGTGGCTTCCAATTGGGAGTATGGCGTCGTCGTCGGTGGATTGATGATGAGGGTCTCAACCTCACATGCATACTCAGTATCGATGAGAGAAACCGCGTGGTTAAATTTCTCTTTCTCAGTTGCTACGCCGTGGATCGCAAACTGAGCCTCGAGCTGCGCAAACCATAAACTCACTCGCTTCGGGTTGAAGTGAGGTGCCTTGAGAGAGTTGATAATCACAGGCTTGGCGTCCAAGAAGACATCGTCTTTTTTGTCGTCTGAATTCTTTGCACGAAATGGCGTGCTCTTGAAGATCACGTCGGGCAGTCACCAATGTAGTGACTGGGATGTGGTTCTTGGAACTTAATCGCTACGATAAATAAATTATCTGACTCCAATTTTAGTATTAACAAAATAATAAATAATGAGTTTTATGAAAATTATATAATACAAGATAATGCTAGTTGCACTATAGATATGTGTTAGCTAGTCGCTGTGTATCCCTCTAATCGTACGCGTGTACTGTACCGTGTACTTGTGTGAACTGTTGCTACCGAATATCGTATCCGCGTGGGGGAAAATATTCGGCGATCGATGACGATCGATGATTGACGGACTTATCCGAAATTATGAATATTAAATAATATAAGTAGTGACGTGGTCGCTACATATATATATACATATATATATATATATATATATATATATATATATATATATATATATATATATATATATATACATAGATATATCTATTGGCAAGGAGCGCGATGAAAGTGACATCTGATGGTTACAAAAAATCATGCTCGAGAATTGTAAGAGATATATAAAATCAGTATAAAAAATCCAAAATCATTATTAAAACTGTTACGTGTGAGCTTACACCTGAATGTTCATACTGCGTAACCGACTTACCGTGCTTAGCTCAGCGTCTCTAGAAATTTAATAGGATGTTATGAAGGGTGTGGGTCGCTCAGTGAAGAAATGACTATATGTGAATTATATGGATATTTATTTATTGGGCGTCCCCAAATATGGGAGTACCCAGAAAAGGCCCTGAGAGTCTCTTTTACAAATCTAAAATAGCATAAGTCATACGAATGCAGATACGATACTTTTATTCAGCAACAGCGACGTTAATTGTATTCATATAGTGATCTGTAATTATAGCGGTAAAATAAAGGAGATACAATATTTATGCGCGAGCGGATGACTATTCGAATCAGCTTAACTATGGTAACTGCCTCTTTCCTGTTATTGCATCTTCTACCTCGAAAATATCACTCCGCCATTTCCCATGAGAACTCTTTTCTTGCTGCATAAGAAAATATCCCTCCGCAGTCTCCAACGGAACTCTTTTCTTCCCACAGTCAAAACTGCTGACCACGCGAAACGTCTGCTCATCGCATTGTCTTTATAAAAGTAAGACTCAATACATCTAATGTAATGCGATTTTTATGTGCAGCTGCTTAGCGCCCAATGAAACTACAATAAAATGTAATGCTTCCTGAACTAAAATTTATCTATTTATTATTTGTTAATTAGTATCAGACGGATGGGCGTCAGCTCACCCGTTACACGCTCACCCGGCTCGAAAAAGAGAGCCATTCTCCCGAATGGCAAAAGGGACAATCCTATTTACAGGGCAGGTCGCATGTGAACTCCCTGATGCCACTCGAAATCACGACCCCCCTATAACAGGACTATGCTGTTACTCTGGTCGTCCTTAAATTACCTTTTTTAAGGGCGCCACTGGAAGTGATAACGGCCTCCCAGAGCCGGATCATAGATCGTCAGGGTCGGTGTAAAATTAATTTGTAAGAGAAGGATGAGGAAGGATAATTTATAATTAATTTCTTTAATTCACTTTTAAGAATTTTACCTTTATTTATTTAACCTCATTCACCTTTTTCATAACCTTTATAACCTTATAACTTTATCAAACCTTATATTTAATTTACCCGCGATATTTTCCTCAAACCTAATTTATTTATAACCCGCAATAATTATTCTTTATTAAAATCAGCCAACTATCTTTGGCATTTACCACACTCACACCCACACACAATGAGTCCCCTGGAGTATTATACACACACACTCCACGCGGTCAACTAGATCCTCTACGTAGCTAAAACCTTATCCTTAATACTCTCGCGCGGTCCCCTGGACCCTCTACGCGACTTTTACAAAATTTCACGCGGTCACCTTGACCCTCTACGTGATAACCCTTATAATTACTAATACACGTGGTCCCCTGGACCCTCTACGTGATTTTAACCCTTATCAGTTAACTCACTAACTTGTAAAAATTATTTACAACTATTTACTTGATTATCACAATTTCCATAATTATACTTTACACGGACTCACACTTTTACCAATATAAAATTTCATTACATCTATTTCCTTAATTGAAATTTCTTTTCAAATAATTATTTATCATTTTAAAATCACTAATAATTCTCTGATTAATTTCTTATAAACGTTACCCCTTTCTCATCAACAAATTTTGTTAAGCCGGTTTTATGAGTTAAATTATGTGACCGCTCAACAATTTATCACGACTTCGATATCACAATACTCAAAAACTTAACCTTTACTTTCCACGTTTTACTTCACGACACTTATAACGTTTATTATTTTATTAATTGATTTATTAACTTAATTTACTTATAATTGATTTTATCTTAATTTTAGTGACTAGATAATTTTGACTAGAACGCAATTGAATTTCCGGCGAATGCTTAACACGACCTGCCTGGAAATTTCCAGAAGAATTTTCCGGCGAGTGACTTAAACAACCTGCCTGGAAATATCAAAGCTAATACTTGCTGAGTCCGGTTTTCTAATTATTTTATTACACGTCAAATTGAGACGACAATACTTTGCAAACACGGCGTTAACTTATATGTCTTAATTAACAAATATTCCGGCTCCCTGCCTGGAATATTCTACAGAATACCTATTACGATTTACGTTGATTCTCTTCCGTCGCTTGTTCTGTATTCAGCGTCCTTGTCCGTGTCTTGTTCTCTCTTGTCCGTGTATTAAGTTCTCGACCGTGTATGCTTGGGTTACCGGGTTGTCTCAATTTTACCGTCTTGTGTTAACCTGCTCGGATCCAATCCTCGTTTTCGCAAAGTACTCGAACTCTCCTTCAACCTGCTATTCAGACGCAATCAGTTCTTAATAAATAAAAGGTACCGGCTACCTGCCTGGTATCTTGTAACAATTCAATTTTCTTGTCGCTTAGTTCCACAATCAAAAACTCAAGCTCTTAATTGAATAATTTACCTAATATATTTTATTCACAGCGTCTACATGCCGGCGTCTATAATGGCGTCTATGGCGTTGGCTTCTACTTCAGGTTGGATCGCTTCGGTCACACGTCTCGTCTGATGGTTGCCTATTCCTAATGGCTCTTCGTCTTCGGGTGCGTCTGGGTAGTTACCGGGTCCTGCCGACTCTGCTACTTCTTCGCTTCCGTCTTGCACTTTTATTAATTACACTCGATAATTTTTGGCCGTCATCGGAAAATTCCCCCTCTGCCTAATTACGATTGGGCCTCGTGTATTAGCATTTTCATTTAGCGTGCCCGGCGACAAGTCGAAAAACTTAATTAATTGCTCCTTTGGGGTTGCAGGTAGGGTAATTGACCAACCGCGAAAAATCGCGATTTTGGTTGATACTAAAACTCAATTTACCCCGTTACACCCCTCTTCGTCCGACTGAAACACATATTAATACTCAACTGTACAATAGTATACATTCTGCATTCTTACAATTAAAACACAAATAATATATCAAAGATCAAGATTATAATTCCCTGAAGAGACTCTCTACATACTAAAGAAAATAAAATAATTATCGAAATTACAATACATATGAGGATAATAAGATGAGATATCTATTAAATAAGTAATAATTTATGTTCCACTGTCTGCACAATGTAGTTGGGGCCCCATCGACTCCAGTCCCCATCATCCTGTAAGCCCCATTGGCTGGGACGACCCAGCATGCCGACTGCATTTCCCTTGGTGGCACACCTGCAACAAAAATGGGCTGGAATAGAAGAGAGGGACAGGTGGGTTGTTGGTTTTAACTCCTCTACAGTCTCAAATTCTTATAATGCCAAATGCTCCGACGGACAGTAGTGGCTCTGGTTAGTTCTTCCGGTTCGTCATCGTGATGAGGAAGTTGTGTTAGCTGCATCATTTCCAAATCCGCATATGACACCCCTGATTGTTCTTGTGCCTCATCATTTCCAATAGTGCTGGGCTTCTCCTTCAATCCGATAACATCCGCTCTTTTTTCCCTTTTTGATTACCTCGATTTTTGCAGCGACTTCCGAATGTCTGGCTTGTTATCCTTTTTCTGCACTGGTTCCATTCTAGGTTCTTCCATCGATGTCTTTCTTCCTTCTGTTTGTTTTTCATTTACCACCCGGACTCTCCGTTATGTACATATCTATGGCTTGTACTGTTGCGATTTCCCCTTCTTCTGCCCGCCTCTCATTCTCTGCTTGAATTTTCCGTTTTATGAATACTCTTGAGCATCATCCACACGTAATCAAAAATATTACGACGCCTAATCCTATGCAGAAATACACGGCTATGGTCTTGATCTCCACAATTTCAGCTTGTATTCCCTCAATCCTACCATATGACGCAGCTCCTGCCGCACCTCGGCGAACTTAACACCTCCTTTTTCCATGGTGGCCCCATCACCTTACATTTGTCCTACCGCGGCCATTAATTCGTCAGGAACAATATAAGTTCCTTCCAGTATTCTTTCCAGCTCTTTCCAAATCTCTGGCCAATCGAGTTCTCTATCCATAATCTTGGCCACGGCATGTACTTTTCGAGTTGGAGTTGAAAGTATTTCGCTCGATACTCCCTCATACTCTTCCCGTATCCAGATAACTCTAGTTCCGTTCACTGTCAATTCCTCGGTCTTGTTTTTCGCACAGCTAATTTTTATGTGATCATCGCCCCTTGTAACAAACATCCAAGCATTTGTATTGTATAACTTCATCCAAAATGTCTTTTCCAGCTCGACCACCCTCAATTCACACTCGTGGATATCAACACTCTTTACTACGTACAGCCTTGCTTCGCACCCTTTTCCGTCTTCCATCTCACGTGTAATAACTCTCCCAACCCCAAATACTCGATTACCGATTACCTTACTTTTACTTATGTCGTTTTCCGTAAGTGGTACGTATTCGCCTTCCTTTATAGCGGTGTATGGTGTAGTCGGCATTATAATCATCCCGTACCTTGACGCTGCTGACAACATGGCGGGAGATGGGTAATGTTTGATCAATCTATATTTTGGTTTCAGCATCAACGGTACCCTCCAGATGTATATGATTTTTTTGTTATAAACACATACTTCTGCATCAATAATCGCCAGTAACGTTTTTTTCCCGTCTGAATCCGTTCCGGTAGGAAGTTCCATCCCCTTACTGTCTTCCGAAATAACGCTGATAGCCCGCTGAAAATCCGACACCGATAATATCCCATTGTAAACCTGGCCTTCAGATACCATGAACGAGGCGAGAAACATTCTTCTACTAGCAGACTCGCGCACTTCTAACTCCCCTTTAAACTGATCCAAGTTGACCTCGGTCCCTTCATTCCCTTTTTCAATGATGAATTCCTCTTGGAGTCTGAATATGACTTCTTTATTTTCAGTTCTTGCTAACCTACTATTACTCCCCGCAAATTTAGATATTTCCTCATAATAACTCATCAGATCGGGCGTTGTTTCTGCTGTCTTTAGCCTACACCAATCATTACTCTCCTCCACCTGGGTTTTTACTAGCTTAGCTCGTTTCTCTATTTCCATGGGGTGCTCCTTGCTCTTTACATGTTTCCTCAATTCGTCCAATCTCTTCACTAGTCGTTCGGCCTCAGCTTCTTCCTCATGAATGTCTATAAATGCTATTATCTTCCACTCGTGCGAAAAGACTCTATACTCCCCGATATCCTCCGAATACAATCCTCGTTTATTGTCTAATCTCATCATCCTTCCTGTAGTCCCGTCTCCTGTCCTCACCGTGGCACTGTAACCATCATATCAACAATAAATTTAAAATCATAATCACCCTTCCTTCCTTTTTTTTTTTTTTTTTTTTTTTTTTTTAAAGAGAAAAAAAAGAAATATCGAATAAAATAACCGGTTCTTAATTAATTTTTCTCTCGTTTCCCTTTTTTTTCACTAGCTTATTTTAATTTGCGGTTTCTGAGACCGGCTTCTTTCTATTTTTACGTTCCTTTGACCTCTTCTTTTTCTTGCTTCTCAGCGGTTCTTCTGCTAACTGTAACAATAAATGTGTTACCGATGATAAAACTGCGCCCACTAAATACAAACTTCAGTCGTATGCTCGATGCAAGATGTATCCATGTACCACTGTGTCGATTATTATTCTCAGCATTTTTATACTTATCATTATGCCTATCAGGCCCGCACTTGCCGTTCCGAATATTAAAAATCCTCCCCAAAATGTATCCCATTGTTTCTTTGCATAACTTTCAATAATAGATTTATCCATAAACTGCGTCATTGATATTCCTGTGCTACCGACAATTGTGCGGCCCGTTGCTCCTCTTACTATAGTATTAACCAAAACTGGAGTTTCTATTGGTAGCATTATTCTATTCCTCAATTTTTCTAAATGCGTTTCTGTATATATCCCACTTGTTGCTAAATACTTTGTATTCTCATAATCCCAAGTTGGTATGGTCGTTGGCTTTAGAATTTGTAGTTCCTTTGTATCTTCAAATCCTGGCCTCATAATGATCCAAGCCCCATCTACCTCGTATCCAACCGATAGTAACTGGTTGCAGTCTATAAGAGTATCTTGCTCAAGCAGCATTCTTGATCTAGCCGTGACAAACCAGCTCTGATTTTGATAAGTCACTGGTAACTCCTGATAACACTTTTCTACTCTTCTTAATTGGACATCTACTGGTATACACTTGATAACGTAAATGATTTCTCCTGCAACTGTTCAGGAAATAGAGATAAAACTCTTTAAAGAAATTTGTTGTTATTTTTAATGTCAAACATACATTTAATATTTCTTATTTTTATTCTTATATTCTTTTGCGATTTAATAATTACTTGATTCAACTATTCCTTTGAGGAATTTATATATATATATATATAAAGATATGTTTGGATATATTTTTCACTGCTATAATTTTCTTTCGCGATGCGATTTACGTAATGATTCATTATATTGAATTGTATTGAATTATAAAAGCGACGTGTCGGTTTTATTTATTTTTGTATATGAAAGATTTGAGGATACTGCTGTACCTAAGAATTGACTCTTCGCTGAGGGTCACTCAGCTACAAACCGCAATGCAAAACGGTGCTCGGTAGAGTGTTCTTGCACTTCAAAATTTTGAACGTCGCAACCATGGGGTCCGAGTTTAGGGGAAGGGGAAATTTTAAGTAAGTTGCATCTTGAGAGATGTCCCGTTGACGGAACTTAATTTAAGTCAATGCTAATTGTGCGCATTAGAGCAATCTTAGCTGATGATAGGTAGGGACTTACGAATAAGAGAATGGAAGACAGAAAAAAAGAAATTGGTAAAATAGTTTTTGTCACACTTCATTAAACCCATCCTTGTTTCTCTCAGGGAAAATGGAATAACTATTCCTAGGGAGTGTTCAATATGAATGACTGTAGGAGAAAAGTTTGCGAAGTCGGACATAATACCCCCCCCCCCCCCCCCAAGCTCAGAAATGAATCTATTTCTTGGAGCTTGTAGTTGTTCGGCTGATGTTAACTCTGCCTCGGCTTCTGTTTTGAACAGTTCATATAATTTAGCTCCATCTTTGGCCAGTTGGTCGGCTTGCTCGTTACCATAGATTCCTTTGTGACATGGAACGTGGTAGATCTTGATGTCTCGGGCCTCCATTTGAGTCTTAATATACTTTAGCTCTTCTTTATAAGAAACTGGCTTCCCTGTCGAGGTAATCCAATCTCGTTCCTTCCAATTTTCGTACCAGATGTTAAGGCCATTGCATAAGTATTCCGAGTCCGTGAAAAGATCAATTTTTATTAAATCGAATTTTCTTATAATTTTCAAAGCCTGCAGAATAGCCTCTAATTCTGCTCCATTGTTGGTTTTCCGGTTAAAGCACGGAAGAGACGAATTCTGAGGGTGATTTGGTCCAAAATAAATACCTAATCCTGTTGCTGATTCTGTGGAACCGTTACGGAAACATGATCCATCCGTGAAGATAACGATCCGACCCTCAGCATTTCGTCCGAAGCACTGATTTATCGGGTGAAGGATCGATTGCCAATATTGTAAATACTTATAAAATTCCTTTATAGATAAAATTTGTTTAAAAACTGGATTTTGATATGAAATAATTTGCTCGCGACAATTCACCCAGGAGTTGTATATTCCAGGTTTGTGCCCACTTAGGACAAGATAAAAGGGCATTCTGACGAGAATGAGGGGAAATGAAATGTCCGTAGGTTAACAGATGAAATAGAGGAAATGTGTTAGAAGAAATTGACTCGGTCCACCACGGAAACCACAAAGTTTTACAATGATAAATGTTCAGCCAAGAGTCATGCGAATTCTTGGTTGTGAGCTTGAACTATATATATATTACTAAATATCTTATTCTAACTTTTACATTTACTGAAATTACTGTTAATTAAATATGGGCCTATCACTAGAAACAAAGGTTTTCCTGCCAATACCTTTTCATTGGTTGGATTCTAAACCTGATCCTTTCTGGTTCCTAGGGCTTACAACCACTGTTCATAGTGATAGCTCCAGTTCTGTAATTAAACATATCTTATAAAATGACCAATATTTGATATTATTGTTCTGCTAGAAAACTAATATATTACGGGTTAAAGTACTTAATCTAACCTCTTACATATCTATTCAATATATATTTTTGTTGTTTTATAAAATCCCTTTATTTTCCTTATCGAAAATGGAGATGATACTCCTTAAAGGCGCCCCCTTTTATGTTTGTTTTTTTGTTTTTTTTTTTTTATATTTTTATTTTTATTTTTTGTGATAACTTAAATAATATGACGATATATTTTCCTTAATTCGTATAACCTAAGAATTCCTTTATGTTTCCTAGACGGAAAACGGAGATGATGCTCCCTATAAGAACCGTAGGTTATTACCTCTGATTGTTCAATTTTTTCTATGCTAAATACTAATTCCTAAATCTATTACTACTAAGTTGTCTTCACCAGGAGCCGATAAGGCTTGTTGCTTCTCTGGGTGTTGCCTCGAAGTCCCTCAGGGTTTCCTCTTGATGGAATCAGAATCGTAACGACTCGCAGATTGACCTAGTCCTCCCTGTTTACAGGTTTAACAGTGCTGGTAGGTGAGTAGGAATTTTAATTCCCCTCAGGTCAGGTCGATAGTTTCGATGCTGTGATTGGCATCAAGGATCTCGTGGATCCCTGGACTAAGTTTGCAGGTTCAGCGCCGTCAAAAGCGCATAGAGCTGGATACGCCCGACCGCTAAGTTGGTTTTTCCGGGGAAGATAGCCAACTCCTTCAACTCCTCAGATTTGAGCTGTAAGACCTCCATCAACTTCTTCCTTGTTGTGGTTCTGGGAATTCCGTAGATGAGCAAATCTAGTCTGGGTTGGCCATCTTCGTCGCTGATCTCAGGCGTGGGCCTCGGTGTACGGTCTGGTATGGTAATATTGTAGTAAAATCCGAAGTCACCGTCTCGAGGGTCAATTGGATAGACCCGGGTACCTTTTAGTTTTCGGAAAGTTCTTTCTTCCTCCTTTCTTCCTCCTCTTTCGCATGATGACGGTATTCTCCAGATGCACCTTAGCATCCTTCATGGTCCAAGGGTTAGTGCATTTGGACATGGTTATTGGGGGTTCTACAACTCGAAATAAAAATTATAGGGAATCTCCCTTTATAAGGGAATGGAGTCGATGCTCCTCTTATTTGCTAACCTATCAATACTAAAATTATTTCCTATCCTATTAAAAATTAAACCTAAAATTCCTTTACTTTTCTTAAGAGAATAGAGATGATACTCTTTAAAGAAAGGGTATCTTAACCGTGGCTTTCGTAAAGTTGTCTGATCTTGCAGCAGAGAATCGGGTTATCTTGTTAAATTTGAGAGTCAATATGATCTAGTGGTGTGAGGAATATATTTCTCTTAATTTTATGAAGAGTGAAATTTTAGAGCTTTCTTTGTTAATTCATGGACTGAGAACGCCAGTTTTAATTTTGACGGGTGTTTCGAGAATCTATGTCCTTCGTTTGTTTCTAAAACAACAGTCCCGTTTTCTAAAACTTTTACTATCTCATAAGGGCCGCGATAATGACTATCGAGTTTCCCCTTTCTCGGTTCTTTTATTGTATACACAGATTTACCAGGTGAAAAATCTACCTCGTGTAAAGTTTTGTCATATCTGTCTTTGGAATGATTTTTAGAATTTACTAGATTAATTCGAGCTATAGCTCGGGCTTCGTTTAATCGGGTCAATAGATTACCAATTGGTTCAGGGTAGTTTTCTATCTGTGAATAGTCTGGAAAGGAAGTTGGAGAACGGGCATTTTTACCAAATATTAATTCGAAAGGTGTAAAATTGGTTGCAGAATGTACAGTTGTATTGTAATTAAACATTGCCATAGCCAAATATTTGTCCCAGTCTGAGAATGATTCTATGAATACTTTTAGATATTCGACTAAGGCATGATGAGATCTTTCTAATGCTCCGTTAGATTGCGAATGGTATGCGGATGTTGTTATTCGCTTGATTCGTAAAATTTGTGCTAATTTACTTAAGAGTTTGCTTGTAAAAGAGGTACCGTTATCGGATAAAATCACTTTTGGGCAGCCATATAGACTGATAAAATTGTTAACAAGAGCTTCGGCTATGGTTTCAGTCCGTATGTCTGGTATCGCGACCGCGGCACAAAATTTTGAAAAATCGTCTCGTATAGTAAGAATATGTCTGTTACCGTCTGGAGTGAGCTCAAATGGCCCAACTGTGTCAATCGAAATCTTTTCAAATGGTTCAAAAGGTGTGTCAGTTATTATCATAGGTTGTCGAGTCCTTATTCGCGATAATTTTTCGCGCTGGCAAACGTCACAGTTCTGTATAAATTTATGTATGTCTTCTTTCATTCCAGGCCAGTAGTAACGTTCACGAATTCTCCAAAATGTTTTTACTACGCCTTTATGACCTCCGATTAAGCTGGAGTGATACTCGTTAATTATGGGTGATTTTTGGTCTTCTGTCGGGCATATTATTTTACCGTTGGTAAGTGTCAGATTTAGAGGGCAGAATTTAAATATCTTAGTCAAATAAGGTTCTATTTCCTCCCCAATTTCGTCGTCATTTTCAGCTATTCTTAGAGTTAGAACTTTATATTTTTCTAGGGCGCCTCTTAGTCTGTATAGGGCATCCGATATCATTTCCGGAGTAGTTTTATCAAAGTGATGGGGTTTAAAGAATACCGTGAAACCCCGACTTTTCCCATACTGGGTTACAAACACTTGTCCTACTTTAGGTTTATTTATCTTAAATTCTGATTCAGAGATATAATTTAATGCTTGCAGTAACTTGGGTACTGGCTGAGTGAATTTACAATCAGCTGCAAGAAAGTGAGCTATATGATCTCTAACGTAAGTAAGACCGTCTCGACTATGTGAGATTTTTAAGAGAGGTAAACCTACTGATTCAGAATCGATTGTATTTTCCGATTCAGGGCCTATTGGATTTCTATCTACTTCGGATAATTTTGGTTCCGTTTCAAAGGCTTTAGTTATTTGTTGAGCTGTAACTGCTTTGGGTATTGGATAACTAGGATTTGGTTTCAAAGAAACCGTCGATTCTACATTTTGTTTTTCGTTCAAAGAAACCGCTATTTCTACATTTTGATTTTTATCTATTACTGGATTTTCGGTTTCGCTTGGTGTATTCTGTTTTGGTGAAGTTGAGATACGACTCTCATCAGATCGTCCCGCTAGATTCTCTGGGGTTATATCTAAATCAAAATTTATTGGAGATCGTGGCGAAAAGTAGATACTTTCTCCCGCTTGAGTTTTTAATAACTTATACGCCCCCGCGTCCCAGTACATTCCGTCAAAAGATGACATAAGTTGTCGGTTGATAGAAGGTGTTACTTCACTGAAAGATGGCATAGTTACTTGTCTGCGACTTTCATCTATCGCTTCGTCAATAGAATCAATTTCGGATTCTTCTTCACATTCATCCGACTCCTCGATTTTCTCATTGTCCGCATCTGCGGCAGACTCTTCTCTATATTCTTCTTCGGAATCTCCATTTCCCGCGCCTTGTAAGGTACGATCAAAACGGTGAAAAGATCTTCTAACTTCTTTCACGAAGTTTTCTCTGGCTTCAGCTTCCTCTCGTTCTTGTTCCTCTCGTAACCGCGCTGCGGCTTGCTCCTGTTTTTCTCTTCTCCGCATAATCTCGTCAAATTTATTAAAACTTTCTTGTAGATTACCCGATTCTACTGTCTTAGGACTCGAATCTTCATCCACTGGTTGCGCGTTAATATCTTCTGCTAACTGAGAGTTCTCAGGTTCCGTTCCATCAGTTTCGGTAAAATTTGGCTCTATTTCTACCACGGAGGGTATTTCCTTGAGAAATGCTCGAGGTGGCGAACTTGTTACATTTGATAATTGTGGATTGGACTTGCTGATGTTTTCATCCGCTGACGAAAGCTCAGAAGTTTCTAATTCTTTGTAATTGGGTCTTTTGTAGATGTGATAAGTTGATCTTGACTCGACCACTCTTTGTCGCAATCTGGAGGCTATGGTATCCCTAGGTGCCAGGAAAACAGGTTTTGCTTTTCCTGGAGGATTGGGTTTATCAGTTTTCCTGGGTCTACCTGGCCCCCTTTTTGTCGGTACTTCCTGAGGGTTATCGATTGGACACATGCTGACTTGAGTTGTAGAAACAGGTTCCATCAAACGGGTTGGAGGATTGTTTGATAAAGCATCGGCTAGTTGATCACCTACTTTCCGTTTAAGGACAACCTCAAACTTATACCCATTTAATAAAGATTTCCATTTGACCTGTCTATCAGTTAAATGGACTCCGTCTTTCAGCCATAATATGCAACCTTCATTTGTTTGTACAATAAATTCACGAGCGTGTAAATAAGGTCTAAATTGTTTAATAGCAAATACGAGTGCCAAGCATTCTCGTTCTTGTTTAGTATATCTGGTTTCCGCGTCTATTAATGTGCGCGACCCGAACGCGATGGGTAAAAATTGCGCGATTCCTTCAGTATTATTTGATTCTGACTCTATTTCAAATTCTTGACCTAAAATACAACCTAATCCTACCTCCGAGGCATCAACTATCGAAACAAATGCTTTGTCTGGATCAGGATGGAGCAACAGTGTTTGCTCGCAAATTGCATCTTTTATATCATCAAAAGCTGTTTGTGCTTCGCTAGACCATTGAAAAATTTTGTTTTTCTTTGTAAGTTCCGTCAGTGGTTTAGTTCTTTCCGCGAAATTAGTGATAAATCTTCGCAAATAATTAGCCAACCCTAAAAATTTTCTCATTTGGGTGTGATTAGTAGGTTGGGAAGCGGCTTTTAGAGCTAAAACTTTAGCTGGATCGGGCTTGATCCCTTGAGGACTGATAATATGCCCAAGAAAAGTCACTTCTTTACAGAAAAACTTACATTTTTCGGGTTGTAATGTTAAATTTGCTTCTCTAAGTTTTTGTAAAAATTTTCTTAATCTGTTATTGGGTTCTGTCAGGTTTTTAGCAGGGATCAGAATATCATCTATCAAATTCTCCAATTCCCCAGCGTTTCTCATGTCTTCTGTTTCGTCATCTACCATTCGTTGAAAATTTGGAGGTGCTACGCTAAGACCGAAGGGCATTCTAACAAATTCGTAATGTCCCTCAGGCGTAGAGAACGCTGTTTTTTCTCGATCTTCTGGGGCCATGGGAACTTGGTGGAAACCGCGAGCTAAATCCATGACACTGAACATTGTTGCTCCGCTTAATCTGAGCAACATATCGTTGATGTTGGGTAGAGGATACGAATCACCGACTGTCTTTTTGTTAAGGGCTCGGAAATCTATAACCATTCTCCATCGTTCGCGTCCTTGCGCATCCGCTTTCTTAGGAACGATCCATAATGGAGCGTTATATGGAGATCTGGATCTCTGGATAACATTGGTTTCGATTAACTCTCTCACTTGACGTTTAGCTTTGTCTTGATGTTCTTTGGGTAACCGAAACTGTTTTATTTTTACAGGCTTATCGTCCGTTAATGGAATTCTACAGAATGTAGTTTTTGATAGACCTAGCTCATCGCCCGGAAGGAAAAATCTATCGTAAAATTCCCGGACTAACTCGAAAATATGTTGTTTTTGCTCTGATGTTAAAGTATTTGTGGGAATTCTTTTAAAAATTTCTTCAATACGATCTGCCGTTTCTAGATGAGAGTCTAATTCCTCAGAAGATTCGCTATCGCTTTCTCCTGGTATATAATGTTGATTTACTTCGTATTCTTCGATGGGGATAGGTTGCGTTTCAAACTCGGCTCTGCTCTCATTAAAATTAGATATCATTACGATAGTTCGATCGTTTTTGATTTTAACCGCGGCGTCCCTTAAGATGACTCCCGGAAAAGGCTGGACTTGAGATAGGTACTCCTCATCTAAGGAACTCGCTTGAACAGCGATCGAATAGCAGGTGCTGGTTCTTGGTGGTAACGAGAACCACTGTTCCCTACCCCGTTAACGAAGGGTATATTTCGTGTGGGTATATCTGTTAGTGTCAACGATTGTTTATTATACGATAAATCCGCTTCTTCTTCCTTCAAAATATCATTACCGATTATACCCATACCGGCGATAGGAAAATCGTCTACTACAATATGAAATTCAAATTCTTTAAAAAGTGATTCGGATTCGAAAATTCTTAACAAAACTACTCCTAAGGTTCTTATAATTCTAGTACCTATTCCACTTAATTCTAATGTTCTACTAGTATCTATTAAAACATATGGCTTATGAGCTTTTAGTTTTATCAGGCTAACATCGCCTGTATCAATTAAAAATTTTTGTTGATTTCCGTGCAAATCGCTACATGATGTCTTAATAACAGGGCCCGAATCCAGGTTCAATATAACCTTATGGTTTTGTGTATTGTATACAATAGGAATAGGGCGTACAGGCCGGTTTCCTAGAACCATAGTGTTAGTAAAGAACGAGATGATAGCTTTGTTATTAATAAAGAAGCCATTGCCAATGGCAGCGTCGTATTGGTTAATGGGAACCGCTGTTATGTAAAAGTCAATATCTAGATCCCAGATTTTAAATGTTGTTATGCCGATTATAGGAACCGACTCTGGAGTAATCCCGTTTACTGATTTTGAAAGTTCTTGAACTTTTACTTCTTCTTTCAATGTAAATAAGTTAATGAAGTTATGAGAAGACCCTGTATCGAGCAAAACCGATACTGGTCAATTAAAATAATCTTTATTATTTAAAATAACTACAGGACCATTTCCTATTGCTCTGGAAAAGGTTTTGCATTGAACTTCTTCTGCAGATCCGCGGCACGGGTCGGGCTTTGCATGATTCGTCTCTGAGGGGGTAGGGTAGTTTGGTTACCTGACTTCCCCCACATGCGTCGAGCACCATTGGAGTTTAAATTACTGCCTTTTAAAGTTTCCATCTGTTGCAGTAATTCTTCAAATTTTTTCCGGTAAAACTCTAATTTGTTGTTCTTGTTATCTGGCCCTTGAATCGGTACTTTCTCTTGAAATTGCACGTGCTTTGCGATACGATAACCTTCTGGTCTTGCCATTGGGTCCTCTAAATTAGTAAAATTAGATGTTGACGGCTCGCTTTTGAAAAGATTGATTTTCTGATCAGGGCTAGGAGAATAAGCAAATGACTCGGCCTCTTTATTAGGCTCAGGCCCGTAACCGGGGGTGGTAGCATTATTATACTCCCGACGATTTCTAAATTGGTTTCTGTAATCATCATATTCCCGAGATAATTTAGAAGCTTCCCACGCATCACCTCGAGAGTTGTCGCCGTCATATCTCCGCGTTCGATTTGGGTTGTTGGCGTTATCGCCAGTAAGTTTGAGTGTTTCCTTAATTTCTTCAAACAGAGTAGTTAAGGTAGTCTTTTCGTCTTTAAACTGATTAACGAAAGCGATTTTTAATTGCTTCAGCAAGTTTTCATAGAGAATGTCTTTAGCATCGACGCAAGCCGAAATATAAGCTGCGGGTCCGCTTGGTTCTTTATTTTTGATAGCCTCCAAACTAGATAAGATGTCTTTTAAACGGTAATAAAAATCCTCAATAGATTCCTCGCGATCCCGTTGGCTACGCGCTAGCTTCCTCCTTAAATATCTAATAGGATTAAGAGGTCTAAATTCTTTTCTGAGGAATTCTAAAACTTGATCTACGGTAGTCAGATCCTTTGCTCCCACGTAACGTCTTGCTCGCCCCGTTATTCTATTTAAAAGGTGGCCCACGTATAGTTCCTGATTATTTTTGGGCACTAGATGAAGTTGTCGTGTAACCACTCGGTCAAATTTTTCATATGTTACGTCGCCATCACCGGAGAAAATGGGGACCGTAGCAGCAAAATCTTTTGCAGGTGTATAAAAACGATCGATAGGATCCATGTTGACTGTAAGGTTCGCATTGTTAAGTGTATTGTTCAAAGTATTGTTCGCGGCGTTATTCGCAATGGCGGCGGCTGCCAGTTCTTCTCTTTGACGTTCTAGTTCACGCCTTTGACGCTCTACCTCCGCTTTTAAACGATTAATCTCTGCCTCAGACATGTTTATTTATAATTAAAACTAAATTTAACTATTTATTCTTAATAACCCCTTTAGAGAATTAGAGTCACCAAAATAGTCACTTTTGTTCTCAACTAGAGAAAAGAGTTAATAACTCAGAAGTGATATTTTGATGCGTAGCTACAACTATACATATACGTACTATATACCTATAAATATTTTCCTTTATATTTACTTGTTTATTTTTCTTTTTGTATTTTTATTCCTAATTAAATCTTACAATTCCTATGTTTACAGTAAAAAATCAACTAAATGCTATTAAAGTATTTGTCAAACTAAAGGTAGTTTCTTAGATGTTCGAGTAAAAATTAAAATAATATTTTCTTCTAATTTCTAGTAAATATTTGATTTTATTTTATTCAATATTAAAAATAATATTAAGCATGAGTTTAGAATATACGTTTTCTTTGGAAGAAAAGGTATAGCAATTCGGCCTGAGTTTTATGACCCTAGGTACCTGGGTCGGTCAAAGGACATCTTCGACGTCATGAGGCCCAAGTGTTGTATAACCATAAAGCAATATGCTTATCTTTAAGGAGGTTCATCGGATAATCACTTTTCTTACAATATCTTTCAATTTTTAAACACAAATACTTTTAAGTGTCCTGTATACGTGGGAATTTTTTAAAATAGTCCTTGCGATACTAAATTTCGAAATATTAACAATTAAAAATCGTACATTTAACATGCATTCCCTATGTTGACCATAGTTAGAGTGAGCATTTTATTAAATAACAATCATACTTTTCTTACAACATTTTTTTAAAAACTGAAAATTATCAATTCAATTTATAACAAATAATTTTTTTCAATAAAAACATAAACGAGCGGTATTCATTTTTTTGTAATCAATTTTTAAAGTTTGTTACTTTTAATGATTTTCAAGCTTTCTCCCATAACCTGACGAGTAAGAGATAGTGACTTGGCAACGTTGCAGTGCGCGGGAAATTCAAAACACAGTAGAAGCCCAACAGATTTAAATAATTACAAATTATTTTTTAAATTTAGAATTTTTCAAATTTAGTCGTGAAGTCATTGTTATTTATTATTTATTATTTGTTGTCTCCAACTACGTATAATCTTGAAATTATTCAAAACACTTTCTACAACACATTCTCAAGGGGAAAAATATTCTAAATTAGAATGCAACGTAGCCAAGTCTGAGAAAAGACACAATGGGATCATTTTTATACTTCTGCGCATATAAGAGGATGCGCAAAAGTGTACTGTATCTCAACCACTTCTTATTGTAGTTAAAATGTTTTACACGGGAGAAATCTTTCTAGAAGTTGCGAACTACTGCTACCGATGAACCTCCTTAAAACGACAATATAAATCTATATATATACGTATTTTATTTGCTTGTTTGTGAAACTAAATTATTCTTAAAAATATTACTCTCGAGTAAAACTATTTCTCAAATTGAAAAAAAAAAATTTTGTACAATCGAAAGAAAATAAAATTTTATTTTAAGTGAATGTTCTATAGTCTACGAATTTCCTTTATTACGGTTAAAAAAATTTTTTTTTTTTTTTTTTTTCAAATAATGCAAGAAAGAAAGAGGAAACAGAATTTACTTATGTCGTAAAATTTTATATTTTTCAGCTTGAGCTTATTTTAATCTTTTTTTTTTTTTTTTTATTGCGTGAATCGCAGAATAATTTCTCTTTTCCTTCTTATTTTTTTTTATTTATTTAAAAGAAATGTCCTATAATAAAAACATAAAATGATTCAAACATAATTTGTCAAAGGTCCAAAAATAATGTTTAAATAGTTTATTCCAAAATTCAATGCTACGAATTGTCCTCAGCAAAACACGTGTTTTCTTTTAAGCTAGGACCGTAATATTTGGCTATACTGTATAAAAATTAAAGGATCCTTTGTACAACTCAAGCACCGAAGGTCATAAAATCGAGCCTATGCCGGCTATCTTATTCTAGCTGCACAAATGTGTTTTAAATGTGTTTTCACGTTTCAAAACTAATAAAAAAAATAAAATATATTTTATTTTCTAAAGTAAATATTTCTAGGAACGAAAATATCCAAAATATAAAAGTGAAAGTTACTCCCACGAAAATAAATACATTAAGCTGATTATGCTAATGATTCTTTATTCTCTTTTCCCATTAATCTATAAAGTTTAAAGATTGAATTTCGATACTAGTCTACAATAACCGAAAATGTTCACACGGCTCCAACTGCCGAGTAGACGTAAACGTAAGATAAATTATCTTATTAATTAACTTGCTGACGCGCGTAAGATGATATAAGTGAAAATAATTTATAGTTATTTAATATTATTATTTTTCTCTTCTTAGTTTATTATTGTGTCATATTATGATTTTGGTTTAAATAATTTATTACTCTCAGAATTTTGAGTCATCGAAATACGATACTTCCTGCGATAAGACTACAATAGCTTGTGAATAATTATGTAATTGCTTAAATATATTTTATATATGTGTATACACTTACTTATTTTGAATTTTTATTTATTATTATACTAAACCGAGGAAGAGGAAACAAAATTCTTTATATTTAAAATAAAAATTTTTTCGAAAATTTTGTTCGTCTAAAAATACATAAATTAATATTGAGGAGAGTGAGGTATTGCTCTTGGTAATGCTTCGCTGTTATTGTAAAATTTTTATTATTCTCTATGATATTTTTAAAAACAAAACTACTGCGAAAACTAGATGAATTAAAACATATTCCCCGTTACTTAACGTTAAATAGCTACCTTGCTGCAAAATCAGATTTTTTTTTTTTTTTTTTTTTTCAACGAAAATTTTCTTTCCTTTTTAAAAAAAATTTTTTTTTTTTTTTTTTACCTTTATCGCTTGTTATACCGCTTTTGGGAAATATATGGGAATCTATATATATCTATATATATGTAACTATATGTTAGTATAAGTAATTTATAATCAGTCTCAATCACATGCACAATATAAATAAAGTACTAAAAATATAAATATAAATTAACAATTGGGTTGAAACTTTGAAAGTATTTTTAATATTCTGTGTGCTTCTTTTATGGAAATTTTTACATCCACTATGTTCCTATGATGGAATATAATTGATTCCTCACTTTTGCAGAAAATAGATTTAATAATAAATCTGTAGTGGGGTAAAAACACTATAAAACAATTCCTTATCTATATTCATACGGATCAACAAAATTTAGAGCTATTTTATTTTCTTCCTTTACTCTATATGAACAAAAATGTTACTTAAGTAACTCAAAAATTATTTCCGGTAACAATAAAATATCAAAGTTTCAAATAAATATATGCATTTATTATTGTCACTTAAATCTATTCTTAAGAGGAAAGGAAGATGTCATAAACATTTCTACACCTTAAAATTTTACAATAGAAAGATGACAATAAATCTATGAAAATGAAACCCTTGATTTTAAGTGACCGATCCTTTGTAGTAGTAAAACAATAAAATCTAACGAAAATGTTCGTATAAGAATTAAAAATAAAATTCCTTTATTTTTCTTGACGAAAATAGAGATAAAACTCTTTAAAGAAATATACTTTTAATTTTGAACAATTTTCCAAGGATTTATTATAATTAAAAAATTTTTTTTTTCAAACAAATAAAATTTTCTCAAAATTGAGCAATTTAAAATTATTCCGTTTTATGACTCTAGTTTTGTATGAAACTAAAGAAAAGTATTCTAACGACCGAATCCCACCGCTGCCACCAGAAAATTCATTGTTATGTCCGACTATTATTTATTTAACTATTTGGTTGCGTGGATTAGGCGTTTGGACTAACCAATGCAATTTTCGGCTCGAATGTTTAGTTCAAGCTTTAATTTATTTTATTTTGGGATACGTTTCGATGTGAACTTTCTTTAATTTCTTTATCTTTAATTAAACTAGAGATAGTTTTACGGTAGATGAATATATGATTTTGATAATCAAAACATACAATTCAAAATTAATAGCATCGTTATTTACTCTTAAGATTTTTGAGACTGATTGTAAAAAATTGTTAAGTTGGAGAAAGAAAGGAGGTCAATTGCAACGGTCTTACCTTTATGCTGCTGTGTAAATATGTGTGTGTATATTTTTCCTTTTCCTGGAGATACTACTCGCGTTGTAGACCCTTGGATTGGCTGCTAGCTCTCGATGAGGGATGAGGTGGTGACTTATCACTAGCTTATATTATAAATAATAAACCGAAGGTTATTGTCACTTATGTTTTTTTTTCCTTTATTTTTAAATTCGAATTCAAGATAGACAGTAAAGATTCCTTTTTTTTTCTTTATAGAAAATAGAGCTGATACTCTATATAGGAATATCTTTACTATTTTACTCATTAGTTAGTTACACTCAAAAATTTTACACAAAGTTTTACACTACTTATTATTTTGGACAGAAGTTGAAATTTTGTAAATATAATATTGCTCACAAATTTTTAAATTACCACTTAACTTATCACTCACAACCAATAACACTTGTATTCTTTTGTAAATTAATTTCTGTTAATATTCCTTTATTTTCCTGTTCAGAAAACAGCGATAAAACTCTTTAAAGGAATTTATTGTTATTTTTAATGTCAAACATACATTTAATATTTCTTATTTTTATTCTTATATTCTTTTGCGATTTAATAATTACTTGATTCAACTGATCCTCTGAGGAATATATATATATATATATGAAGATATGTTCGGATATATTTTTCACTGCTATAATTTTCTTTCGCGATGCGATTTACGTAATGATTTATTATATTGATTTGTATTGAATTATAAAAGCGACGTGTCGGTTTTATTCATTTTTGTATATGAAAGATTTGAGGATACTGCTGTACCTAAGAATTGACTCTTTGCTGAGGGTCACTCAGCTACAAACTGCAATGCAAACCGGTGCTCGGTAGAGTGTTCTTGCACTTCAAAATTTTGAACGTCGCAACCATGGGGTCCGAGTTTAGAGGAAGGGGAAATTTTAAGTAAGTTGCATCTTGAGAGATGTCCCGTTGACGGAACTTAATTTAAGTCAATGCTAATTGTGCGCATTAGAGCAATCTTAGCTGATGATAGGTGGGGACTTACGAATAAGAGAATGGAAGACAGAAAAAAAGAAATCGGTAAAATAGTTTTTGTCACACTTCATTGAACCCATCCTTGTTTCTCTCAGGGAAAATGGAATAACTATTCCTAGGGAGTGTTCAACACGAATGACTGTAGGAGAAAAGTTTGCGAAGTCGGACATAACAAGTTAAAATTTTCCACTGCTTAAAATCTGGAAGCAGGCACTCATTATTTTTCTTAACTTTCCAATTCGACGTTTTAGAGTATAATAACCATAAAATTATTATAAGGTAATTAATTATTAACTAAAAGGTGTTCCAAAGCTTAACCGTAATATTTATAGCTTCTTCAGAAATAAATTATTTAGATAAAAATGCTACACTGTTTAGAATTCAGAAGCAGGTGCTTATTATCTCACAAATTGCCTGAAAAAATTATTTATGTTGAAATTCTATGCTGCTTAAAATCTGAAAGTAGACACTCATTATATTCTTAACATTTTTCAAAATCCTAAAATGCAATAATTGTGATATTATCATGAGGCTTTTAATTTTAACTAAAAGCACCTGACGGTTTTATCATAACAGTTATGGTTTTATTTTATATTTAAAAAAAAAAAAAAATGCACTTAATTCAATTTTCTAAACCATACAATGCTTGCGCCAGTACTCATGTACACCGGAGGTGAACTACTTATAGGACTGCTACTCATCGAGTGGTGTTATTGATCGTTGTATCTTAATGTACATCTAAGTATTCCTTTTTTTTCCTCCGTCGGTTAAGAGATTTCCCCAGTAGTTTATTAACTCCCCCTTTTCCTTTAAAAAAAACCGCAAGTGTTATTTATTTATTTGCGTCAATGTAATTTATAATAATAACTAATTTTTTTCACTAATGAAATGTAAAAAATAATAGCAAAACTGAAAAAATTTGGAAAATCCAAAAGTGCACGACTCATAATGCTCATTTATTATGAAATAATAAAATAATAATTGTAACAGGGTAAAATAATTAACATAGAGAATAAAATAATTTGAATTTGAATTTTGTTTCCCGCCGATAACCGGCCAACGACCTCGTAAGTTGCGAGTTAGTATTGCGACTAGTCACCGGGTGTCGCATGGATCACTACGGCCCGTTCGTTCGTCATTTCCTAGTCTAAGATAGTGGGAATAGGTTTCCGGAATAGTGAACGGGAGTGAACCGATATAATGGACTGCGGAACGGGAATTCATCAGAGTTGCCCAGACGGTGGAACTGACCGGACGCAAAATAATTCAGGTAAATATATAAGTCCGTTCACGCTTCCCGTGGAACGAGGCGATAATTAATTATTTAAATTAACTTGTAGATTAATTATAAGGCCTCAGGGCCGATAGTTACCACAATTAATAAATTAACAAAATTTTAATGCGTACTGATCATTGACAGATTTACAATTGCAAAGTTCCTTGGATTGAGAGGGTTAAGAGAGAGTGCGAGGAGAATTCAAGCCAAGAAGCCCAGCTATTTGGAGAAAAGTCGAACGACCAGATATCAGCAATTGATTCGAGAGTAGTTACTGCAGTTTTCTCAAGGTAGATTATAATTAATTAAGGCCTCTCATTATTAGAGGGCCGAATTAACTATAAATAAATCACTTAACGTCTTTCCGCGGGTTCTGTAAATTAATAATTATAGTTCAAGGCCTGTCGGCCGGTTTATCCTCGCGTCTCGTAGTCTCGAACTTTCTGTCATATCTTTTACCGCACAATCACCATTTTTTGTAACTCTAAATTTATTATATTCAAGGCCTCTCGGCTGGAATAAGATAAATTTCCGCGTCAATTGTTCATAATTAAAATCAAATTAAATTCAGTATTAATTATTAAAGTATTCCAGGCCTGTCGGCCGCTTTGAGTAATTTATCCGTGTCTTGAAAATCGTAAATTCAGGCCTCGCGACGCCATTGCACGGGCCGAACGTTCTAGTCAAATTTTAACGTAATTCTAGTCATAAAATCTAGTTAAAATAATTTTAAGAACTATTAAAATAATTATAATTGAATCGGTCGTAAAATCGGAATAAAAGATATTAGAAAATTACGGTAAAATTGTTATTGAGTAGAAATTAAGAACGGATTATTTTGCCAGCAAATTAAATTGAGTGTTAAAATATGCAATGATTATAATTAAGAAATTTAGTATAAAAATACGTGTGGATAAAATGAACAAAGAAAATGTTGAATTGTGAATAAGAATTATTAGTGGAAAATTAATTAATTAATAATTAAATTAAACCAATATTAATTAATTAATTAAAATAAAGTGAATTAAATACATCAGTGAAAAGTAATAAGAATTAAAATTATTAGTGGAATTTTTATGTTGAGAAATTAAAGTCGAGTAATTAAGTAAAATTTATGATGTCATTGAGTATAGAATAAAATTGAGTACAAAGTCGAGTCAAGTAGTTTTAAGTAAAATTTAACTGTGTCTGTGATAAGTCCAGGGGACAAAATTTAGTTTTAAATAATACACATCCAGGGGATGTTTTTAAAGTTTTCCGTCCAGGGGACGAGGTTATTAGATTAAGGTTTACCGTCCAGGGGACGAGGTTATAGGTTAAGGTTAATGTCCAGGGGACTATTTTAAGGTTTTCCGTCCAGGGGACGAGGTTAATAATTGTGGGTGTGTGTGTAATACCGTCCAGGGGACGAGGTAAAATTTAGTTTGTCATAAGTAATACCGTCCAGGGGACGAGATAATTAGTTTGTCATAAGGTTCCGTCCAGGGGACGAGATAATTAGTTTGTCATAAAGAAACGTTCAGGAAACGAATTTAGTTTGTCATAAGATTATTAGTTTGTCATAAGTATAATTATTGTTATAAGGTTAATTAAATAAAAGCAAGGTGCTTAATTAATAAAATTGTGATTAACATTATTTCAGTTATTTTCCATTCCTCACCTCTCTCACAAAATATTACAAACGACTCTGAGAATTATATTAATTTAATTTCATTAATTAAAATAAAATCATACAACATCCGGTTCTGGAAGGCCGAGTCCATCTTCCAGTGGCGCCCTAATATTCGTCTATAATACTAGGTGCGACCAGACTTGGCAAGTGAACTCACTGTCATATAATAAACAAATGGCGGGAAGCAAGAATAAATTCAAAATGTATACAATTTTCTGTCATTAAAATTTGTTGTTGTTTTTTTTTTTTTTTCTAATTATATTAGTAACTTTTATAATTATAAAAGAATTTTTTCAAAATATCTCAATTAATAACAAAATAAAAAAATTTAGATTTAAATAAAAACAAATAAAAAAAAGACCTGAATTAAAAAAATTCAGGCTTACCAATTAGCAATAACACAAAAAAAAACAGCTGTACTAAGACGGTAATGTGCAAGCACCTGTGGTGGAATAAATGTACGAATGATGTATAGATATATCACCATCCATGTTAATTTCACATAGATATATATGTGTATAGTTATACAGCCTTTTTATTCTTTTCTTAATTGTAATTAAACGACACTGAGTTACCTAGCCATTTTCAATAGGGGATCTACAAACTTTTCAAAGAATTTAAAAAAAAAAAATTTGATTCAATTACTGGATTCTTTCGCAAGTTATCGTGTATACGGGATTCGTACTTGACGGACAGGAAATTTTTTTAAACTATTTTGATGTTTTTTTCGGTTTTTATTGAACTAAATTAATTTTTGATAAGTACGGAATTAATCTCCATTAAATTATCTTCAAAATGGTGAGCAACATATCTTAACTCAGTGCATCAACGAAGGTATAATAATTGAAATAGTTGCCGAAGTGAGGCGAAAAAAATTTTTCGATCGTAAAGCACTCTCTGATGCTTCGCATCATGAGTCGTGCAAAAGCAAAAATTGCAAAAGACATGAAAAAAAAATTTTGTATTCTGTATTATAATTTTTCTTCTTCTTTTTTTTTCATTACTATCGAGAAAGAAAAATTTTCCTCTTACCTTTTTTCTTTTTTTTTCTTTTTACATCTAGATTTAAATGCATATTAAAAAAAAAAGGTAACCGAAGGAAACATACAATTTCCATTAAGGGCTTTACTTATTATTATTTATCGGTTTTTTGTACAGCAGTAATATTTTATATTGTTGCTATTGTTCGAGTACATTGTTACGATGTGGGCATCGTTCGCCTCCAAACTACTTAGGGTGGGGGTATCACGTGCTCCAATATGGCGTTGCCGCCTATATAAGCACGTGTAGCCGACACCCAGGCGCTGGCTTTCACGTGCTTCTTGCTTGGCTCGTTACCAGCGATTTACCAGTTATAAATCAGCATATCGCGTCGTCAATCAGTCGATATATTTATAATTATCTGAGTATTTGTCCGCGTTTGAATATCGCGTTATAGTTGGTTACAGTTAGTTAACCAGGCGAATATCAATCCTGTATAATCATTGCATTTAGTTAATGGTTATAGCAACCAGTTAGTGTGGCACAAAGAATCAGAGCAATAATCCGGCTCCTTGTAATAGTCGTGTTATTGGGTAAATTAGCCCTGTACAATTAGTTACAGTAACGGCAGTATCGCATGCAATTAGTTGTGTGATACTAGACTTTGTAATCAGAGTGTGTGCGACGTGGCAATATTGATAATTATTCAATAAAATATAATTATCATTAAATAAGAAACTGAACCAGAGTTTGAGTGAATTCACCCTGCTTCATCCACCTCCTATTGTGAATAATAAGAGTAGCTGCATCTGAGAACGGAGTCGGGTCCAAGGAGGCGATTTCCAAGGGCCAAACCAATCGCCGAGTCCATCATCACCAGGGACAACGCTACCGAACATCCACATTAGGCTAAGTACTAGTAGTAGTTTAGTGTGGTAAGGCCAGTTCGGGTAAAATTAATAAAGACGAGTCTCAATTTTGAAACAAGCCGAGGCGAGACCCACGAAAACTACACGCTACCACCTCAAGTGTAGGAAAACGTGATCCCCTACGTTTTAACATACAATTTAATTTCAATCTCCATCGAGTGATCCTCTTATCTACTATAAGCATATCCTATTACGAAATTTCGAAGTCAGAAAAATGACTTCATTCGGCCTTCGACTCTCGTCATTACTAGATCGCGACTCTAACTCCTTCACCAATACTCCGATTTTCCTGAACATTGAAGGTGCAAAGATCGGATAACTTGCTCCTTACCTAGGTGCGGTATCAATTGCGAATTTCTAAGACAACCGTGCTCGTTACAATTGGTGTTAAAGTGCAAAACTTTTACTTGTGTTCCCGTATAGCATTGGGCGTGAAATTTGAAACTTCCCAATAAAAAGTAATAACTATTTACTTTAGTTAAATAGAATAACCTACCCTTAACTATTAAAAAAAATTAAAATCAGAATATTTTTAATTCATTGTTTTTTACAGCCTTATGTATAGTCTTTTCCAAAAAAAAAAAAAAAATATAAATAAAAAAAAATTTCTACCGATAAAATTAAAATTTGATCAATTCTACGATAATTTTTTCAACATAAAATCCTTGAAAAACATTTTTTTTTGAGTATGTATAGAGGAATAAAAAAAATTCAATTTGAAAGATGAAGAGCAAAAAAAAGTACTCCTTCTTATTTTTTTCATAGATTATGAAAAGAAATTTTTATTTTTTGAAGCTACAATTTTACATTTTCCTTTCCTCTTCTTTTTTCATTCTAATTTGTCCTAGAAGTAACGTATTTCCTTCTCTCTCTTTTTAGACAACTCACTGCAGAAAACAACATGTCAAAGTGGTGTCAATGCGGTACTTCAATCACCGTGTTCTCCATCTTCCTAGGGATTTAAGTATATCATGCTTGTAACTTTTCTAATGAATCGCTTGGACGGTTGAGGTAACAATCAAAAGAGTTTGTTGGCCATCAACTTCCCTAAAAATTTTAGATCATTTGATCAATTATTTTTCTCTTCAGGCTAACCGACGGCTCGTAGCGATTTTCGGGGCGCTTTGTCAAGGTCTCTATCCCCCTTTGGTGGCTTTGGACCTCATGGACGAAATGGGGAAGATAGTCGGCCTCCCAGCTGTTTTGGGTGATCTTTATACCCACCTCGAGCGCATCCATGGGCTACGCATCTATCAGTACTCCCGGGCCAGAATCACACTCGAGGAGTGTAACCGGCCCTATTACTATTCGGGTGACTTGGGTCCCCTTGAGGATATTCTGGACGCCATCCAGAATCTCCTTTTTTTTCTCCGTCACTTTTAATTTTCCCTATACTACTACTTTTTTCTTCCTTTATATAGAAGTTCACTGCTGTCGAGTTGCTCGTTATTTTATTCCTTTAATACAAGAAAGATGCAACTCGATTGACAAGTGCAGTTATTATATTAATCACATTTTATACAAAAGAATTATTAAAATTTTAAACTGATTCTTCACAAAATGTTTTCGGGTATCATTTAACTATTTAATTTGTTTACTGAAATGTTTTAATAATTAATTATTAACATTTTTTTTTTTTTTCTTAAACATTTATACTGTGATATATTTAATGTAACTAACAAAATTTCAAACACTCAATTTATTATCATAATTACTGCAAAGATTTCATTTTAATTGTATGATTTTTCTTTGCCTTCAAAAATAAAATACTCGCAAATAATTTAATGAGACTATATTTTTTTTGTTATGACGAAAACCCCTTCTTTTTTCGAAATTGCGAAAAATTCTTCATTTAATTAATAAATGTCAAGGTTGTTAAAAATTGTTAGTATTTAATATCTACATGTATCTATTATTTTATTGTAGATGAGAAAAATAATTTTGACATACGCGCCAGTTTATTGAATTTATTTTTAACCGAGGAATAATAGCAATTATTAGTTACTCAATATTTCCTCGTTCGAGAGTATGTGTTTGAATAGCGTCTCTCAATGAATGGTCTCCTTATCTTTTTCAAAATGTCTCATATTACTGCATCTCGTAGTCAGAGAGAAAAAAAAATGACTTCATTCGGGCTCTGACTTTCATCGTTGATGTATCAGCATAGTTTTGTTTTCCAACATTTTGGAATTTCCTCTTTCCTTCTAGGCCCGTGTACGTTACCTAAAGTGTTTTGCTGTGTTTTGTTCGAGTGTGGTGTTAACGTGAACTCGAAAGCTGCATTCTACGCAAGTTTCCGTGCTTATATAAGGTAATAATTATTCATTTTTCTCTCTTTTTTTTCATTACAATACTCTAGATTTCCTAACTCAATAATCTTTTCTTTCCTTTTTTTGTCACTTATATTCAATAAAAATCCTGAAAGAAAAAGAAAAATTTGTACTTATAATGTATTATTAATTGAATTTTAAAATACCCTTAATTTCTTAATTCATATTTTTTTTATCTTCCCAAAATTCTTTCAATTATTTGTATATAAAAATAAAATTTATGCATAAAACTCAAATGTTTGTAATCATTCTTAAGATACTTTCAATTCAATCAGAAATTCCTAAGGTTTTAAAATACCTCTACATTTTCGAATAATTATGAAAATCTAAACCACCTTTAATTAATTATTTGAAATATTTCAATTTCCCTAGAAAAGATTTTATTCTAAAATAATCCTTTCCTTATTCAGATAATTCATCATGAAAGTATCTATGCCTCCCTTACCCATTATTCTGGAACCTATTTATTGATATACTCTTTCTTTTCAAGGTCATCAAACGACTTTAGGACATCCTGCGGATTTTGTGTATGAGCCATCACTCCCTACTAACGGCCCTAGATCTCATGGACGAGATAAAAACTCTTACGGGTCTTCATCTCTCCATCGTTCTCAAGAGCATGTAC
Organism: Microplitis manilae; assembly: GCA_030273425.1. NCBI lineage: Eukaryota > Metazoa > Arthropoda > Insecta > Hymenoptera > Braconidae > Microplitis > Microplitis manilae. Next base: position 15,613,869 of record CP092722.1, read on the forward strand.
ACCTTTTTCGAGCGGATCAATGAGGTGCGCCTCGCTCGGCACGTTCGGGCCTAGATTTCGACTGATGAGTATAATCGACCGCATTATTACTCGGGTGATCTGGACCCCATCCATACCCTGTTAGATGAAATCCAAGATTTGCTGGATAGATCCCAGTAATTTCTTGGGATAAAAAAAATATTCTCAAGACAAAAAAAAAATGTATCTCTACTAATTAGCTTATTTTCCTTTTCCCCTTTTTTTTTTGTGATTGACATTGTATGTATACAAAAAATTTTATTCATTTATTTAATTAAATATAACTTTCTCCTTTTCTATAGAAGTTTTTATTATTATATTATATTTTAACTGTATTATTTTTTCTTGTTCTTTTTTTTTATTGAAGAATAAAACGTGAAGAGTGAGAGAAAAAAAAAAAATCGCAAATAATTTAAATGTGACTATCTTAAAAGTTATTTCTCGTAAGAATACGTCAACAGTTTTTTCCGACGGGTTTTTTTTTCAATATACAATAAGAATTCAATAATTAATTAATAATATATAATTTTATCATATTATTTACTATAGATTCAATTTTTCTATAATTTAAAATCGTTTTTTTTTCTTAACGTTGTTTTCGTCAGGTGTTTTTTTTTGTACACAATATTCACAAGGTCGTTTAAAATGATAGATGAATATTTAAACGAAATATATAGAAAGGAAAAAAAGGTAACTATAACAAAAAGTAATAATATTATTAATATAGTAGGGACGTTGCTTGTTTAGTCACGAGCTTAGACAATTTGAAAAGCTTCGTGCATTTCCGCAACAGCCGTGAGTTGCCGAACTCGCTACTGACTGATAGTCAGTATAGTGCCAGGTCACTCGCTATTTGGGCCCGGTACATACAAATTCTAGCTCATGGCCGAGTCAAGTTGGCATGAGAGCCCCGCTCCCAGCCGACCAATCTGGAAATTCGCTTTACACATCGAAGCTGCTACGTCACCACCAAGTGGCCACGTCGTCTCCAACTACATTTTCACTGGGTCTTTTTCACTCCTGAATTCAAGAGTACAACCTCGTACTCTAAAACCACTCCGCTTTACTATAATAATTCTTAGTTGCATTCGCTATCTCATATACGGTTTATTGCATTCGCTTTTTCATATTATCTTCTCACAGTTTTAAGTGTAAATAGTGTCAATTAATATTTTATTCATTTATTATAATAATTTCTGTAATTTTTTAGTTGTTAAGATTACATCACACCTAAACCAGATCCTTTTGCGCATTCGCTCACTTTACATTGCTGTTTAAGTTTATGTTTCATGACTTAAGTGTGAAAAGGGAATTGTTGCCTTATCTATACATCTCAATCTTTATTTATTATTCATATCTCAATTTTACAAAATTCGCGTAAATGAGGGAAAAAAAAACCCTAGCTTTTGAGATTTATACATATATATAAAAAATAATGTTTATAATCCTTTTTTTTCAAAGATATTATATTTTTCTTATAAATTTATTCCTCATAAAAAAAATTATTTTAATTTACTAATTCGTCTAGCTGTATGTAATTTAGGTGAAAATTTTAAGTATTGAAGCTACTGCACACGCGCTCCAGAGCTGTCAATAACAGGATCAATATGAAATCCATATATTACCCATATTTATCTACTAGATGTCTATATAATTTTAGAGGCATTCTGTATTAATGTATTGTTATATTATTTTTTTTTTTCTTGTGTTATTCTTAACAATTTTAATTCCGCTATTACTGAACACAAGTTATCATTAAAGTTAAGGTACATTCTTCTTATTTTCTTCAATATTTTAGGGTATTTATACAAGATTCTTTTTCGTTTACTAATACTAAATGAATATTTCTGAGAGAGGAAAGAAAAAAAAATTCTTTATTACATTTATGCGTTCAAGGTCTCACAATCGAGATCAAAACTCCGCTGAATGGTCCCATTATCATTCCTAGCATGTATCATATTACCGCATTCCGAAGTCAGAAAATGACTTCATTCGAGCTCTGAATCTCGTTGCTGTTGCTTTTTAAAAAAAAATTCTCTCTCTTTTCTCTCGTTTTTTTTTCATTCGAGAACTACGAAACTCCTGCTCCAAGGCATACTAAAAGTGAAAGCTGTAAAACTGTGTTTCCACCCCAACCGTAATACCGACTGTAAGAAAAAAATCGGTCTGTTGGTTGACCCTACGGGCCAGCCCCAAAACTTCCCGCTGTTTTCGAGCTCAAGGAAATCGAAAATATTAATGTGACTATATTTTCGAGTTTTTCGAGCTCGAAAATCTTATTGCATGCGATTGCTTTTCGAATTCTAACAAATTACGCTTTATGCTAAAGTTTAAAAGTTTAAGAATCGAAAATCATTAATGAGCAAGCGGTTTTTAAATTTAAATTCACGATTATGTTAAATAAAATGAATATGTTGATGCAGAAATCAATGTCAGTGAATAAAATCAAGATTTCAATGAGTTTTGGCTTAGGTCACAGCAATAATATATAAAATATCCGAGATATTCATTAAAAACAGTGTTTTTGCAATTTTTTCGTTGATAATATGGTTTAAACTAAAGAACAAGTTTGATGGCATTATATGATAATCAAAAGAGACCATACAGAGAAAAAGTTTGTAAGATTTTAGACACATTTTAGGACAGTACATTTTGATTTATCTGGAAGAAATAACATAGAATGTTATTTTTGTAACTTTCCAACGCTGGTATCTTTTGAACTAATTAACCGATTTTGACGTTTGAGGTGGCAATAGGCGCGGTTTATTGAATTCTAGAGCTGACTAGAATTTGAAAGCGATCGATTCAGCCGTCTTGAAGATATTTCAAAAAAACCGTTTTTTACCATTTCTTTCTCCAACGATATCTCTCGAACAAATTATTCGATTGAGATGGTTGAGGCGGCATTCGACGCGTTTTATTGAGCTTTGAAGCTGATTAGATTTTGAAATCGATCGTTTAATTCGTTTCTGAGAAATCAATAAAAAACTAAAAAAAAAAATTTTTTTTTTTTCGTAATTCGCCAATATTTTCGAGTCTACGTGATCAAATGATCTGAAAATTTCAGGAAAGTTGACGGCCAACAAGCTCTTTCAATCGCCGCCTTAAACATCCAAATCGATTCATTAGTTCAAAAGTTATAGGCCATTCACACACATACACACACACACACACACACACACACACATACATACATACAGACACTCGGACATCATTCTGAAAATAGTCAGAATAGCTTCCTAGGACCTCAAAACGTCGACATCTGATGAAAGTCGATTTTCGAAAATCGGGGTGAAAACAATAACTTCCCGAAATTTTTGAAAATCATCGATTTTCTAAGCGGGAAGTTAAAAATTCCGTACCCTTACAAGCGCAGAATTGTGTCTTGGTGTATCCAAGTGGAGTGTCAAGTGTGAAGGAAAAAAAATTTCTATACAAGGTAAGATTTAAAATTGAATTGCTCTAATCAATTATTTCCAAAATTTCCACGTTAAAATTCAAAGTTTTTTTCCAAGCATCTTCCAACAAGAACATACGTTTTTTCTCTTTTTCATATATTCCTGCTCCCTTTTTCTTTTTACAACTTAAAAAAAAAAAATTTTTTTTTCATTTTTTTTTTACTTCTTTCAAAATCTAAAATTTCTTATCAAATTTCAAAATTCCTCGAATTATTCATTCTAAAGTTTCGTATATGAATGGTGAGGTTTACGATATCATTATTATTATTTTCCCCTCCTCTTTTTTTTTTATTTATATGTCTCTTCTCATTTTCCTGATTCGTTTTTAATATAAAATCCTTTTCTTAAGGAAAATTTAAAATGTATATCTTTTTGTTTGTATATTGATACAAAATAAGAGTTCAAGCAAAAAGTACAAACAAGCAAAAAAAAAGTGCCTTTGACAACCGACAGAAATGAATCCTTACCTAAATAAAAGGAATTTCCAAAATTCTCCTCTTCCTACATGTTTTGTAGAGAAATGTATGCATGCGTACATACTAATCTAATTTCTATCCTATTTCCCACTTTCCTTTTAATTTATTTATTTATGTTTTTTTTTCTTAAACGTTGTCTTTCATTTCGATTATCTTATTTCCCTCCAGGTTATCCTCCGGATCGTAGCATATCTACGGATGTTGATGCACCCACAGCCCCCGAGTCACGGCGTGTGGTTATGCGACCAAATCGAAACATTAGTCCACTCACGCCTTCCTCCCCATGAGCATTTTGAACCGGAAGGCTTGCTGGATCGAACTCGGACGTTTTTTTATGCCCGAACTTTAAGTGCCCCGTTTCGGTCATTCCAGTTTCCAGACATACACGTCTTTTGCCAGTTATGGCCCGAGCTGGAAAAGATCGCTATCGGTAAAATTATCGCTGAACAGTGAGTATCTGCTTAATTTTCCTTATTTTTTCTTTCTTTCCTCATATATCTTTAATTTCTTTATTATTTTTCTAGGATTTCATCGGAAGTACCACCTATTCTTCCAGACGCGGCTGCATAGGAGCTGTATTTCCAAATATCATCATATCGCTTGAGAGGATTTTTTTTTGTCCTTATTATATCGGCTGCATTTTTTTTTTTTTTTTTTATAACTGAATTATAATGTATTTGAAATATTTCCTTTTCACTAACGCTTACGAGGCATCACCTCAGACTTATTCGTTTATTTACTTTTTTTTCCGCACCTAACTTATTACGTTCTTTGCAGTTTCCTTATACAATATCCAATAAAAATAAAAATTGAATCAACAAAAAAAATTATGCCAGTTTACATTTGTGCCACACGAACATAAACTAACTTAATTTTCCTACACTTTTGCTAACGATAATTACTTAACTCATATTCCTCATACAACTTATTTATTAATCAGCGGATTTTTTCAACAAGTGAACAAACCCATATTTACATAATACGTTCTCTTTACTATCTTTTACTCCATTCTCTTTCCAATAATAAAATTGTAATAGTATCTTCCAAATCAATACTTTACGATTGAGCATTTGCATTTTTTATTTTTTTTGGAAAAAATTAGAGGAGAAAGAAAAAATAAATAAAAAAAATAATAAACTTAATTTGCAAATGTTCCAGTCCTAGACACTTATACATCCTAGCTCCTAATTTTTAGGACATTTGGTATTATTACGTTTTATTAAAACAAAACATTAACCTAAGCGCAACCTCGCGTATTAGTTTAACTTTTCTATCAGATCATAATTGTTCAAAAAAAAATCGATATGTAATAGTAAATATTTTTTTTTTTTTTTTTTTATGATGCTAATCCACCATGTATGTAGGCAAGCATTGTCTGTCACATGGTATACAATGTTTTACTCAGCTCATTTTTCCTATGCCCGGTTTGTGCGGCTGTGGCCCGACTTGTGCTTGTACTGTACTGCATCATTACAGTGATGCACTGCTACTTCCCTTGTGCAATGAAGGAGTAGTGGCGTAGGGAAACCACAGAGAAAACCTAGCCAGTACAGTTTCGGCTTGAATGAAGTTCCAGTGATCGATAAAATTCCCATTTTACCGATCACTGGATCTTCATCCCGCACCTAACGGTCAGAGACCTCCGTTCGAACCCAACGCGTGGCTAAACGGTCACCCAGCCAAACAACAACCACGCTCGATGCTGTTTAACTTCGGTGATCGCCTGAGCCACACGCGTGTCGAACGGCTGCCTCAGCCGCTAATAATGGTAAATGCTAATTTCTTCACAATAAAAATTTCAGAAGTCCAGTCGCAGGTCTGCCCTTTGATGTTCTTTTTTTTTTTTTCGAGCCGGATCAGTACCCTCGCACAGAAAATCTCTCTTCAAGGTTATAGGTACTTTTTAAATTTAATTTTTAATATATAAGAAAACATAATTAAATATTTAATAAGTAATGGATGATTTATGGAGAATTTGTTCGATTGCTTCGTGGAAAACATATAAAATAAAAGTTTTTCTTCTTTTTTCCAAAACAATAGCGAGAAAAACAACCTACAAAAAAAAATGTTCGTAAAATAAAGGTTCAAAGACAAATTTATTACACTCGAAACTCAAATTTCGCTCAAAAAAAAATATAATCCTGCAGTGTCTCTTCGCGCAGGTGCGACTGGTGCGACGAAAATATATGAGAAAAAAATGTAGATGTACAAAATTTTATTGATTATTTTTTTTTTTTTTATTAATTATAATTTAACGAGGCTGAATTTTGAATTCGAAATTTTTTTTCTCGCCTCCGGGCGGAAAGCGTCAACTTTCGTCCCGCTGTGCAAAACGAAGATGCCGCTTTCCGGCTCCGTCGACGAGAAAAATAGTATATACTCCTCGGGAAGTAAATAAGAAAGCCTCAGATCACATGTTTGTTGACCTCGGCTTCGCCTCGGCCAACAATTACATGCGATCTGAGACATTTCTTACTTTCCTTCCCTAGGTGTGTAATATACTATTTCAGCCCTAAAAAAACCCTTTTTTTTCTAACCAATGGCTTTTTCGGCCACATCTTCGACCACTCGACGGAAAAATTTTATTTTACCTTTTGACGTTTTTTTTTTTCATTTTTTTTTTAATGCGTCAATTAAAATTTATTATTAAATTCTCTATTCGATGATGTGCAACTCGGTTAAACTTCGTGCAATTGTAAAGCACTCTCCAATGCTTCGCGTTAAGAATCGTGCAAAACAAAATAAATCTCCAACGGCGCGAATTTCAATTAGATGAACGAAGGAGAGAGAGAAAAAGAAAGAAAAATTCTTCCCTGAAAGTAATCGGATGTACGCGACAGTATTTAGAACAACCCACATCGTTTAATTTGGAACCTTCTAGTAATTGTAATTTCTATGACTATATATTGACTCGCCTAGGCACATACAACTAGGCTTCAATCTCTTATAAACGGTCTTCTTATCTCATTGTGGATATCTTAGTACCGAATTCCGAAGCAAGAGAATACTAACTCCATTCGAGCTCCAATCATCGTTGCTCGTTGTTGTTACATCTGGTCTACTTGCAATTGTGAAAGAGTTATCCGGACCGTAGTTAACAACAAAATTGTATTCAGTGTCGTATCTAGTATTGTGATCCGTATTTCTGATTACTGCAGGTAAGGATTATTTTAGCATTATCCGATTTCTTCTAACCCAAGATATTCCTGCTCCCCTTTTTCCTGACTCTAACAGAATTACGTACATCCATTTTCTCCTCATAAAAAGAATTTGTGTTTTTGTTTTTTTTTTTTTTTATTTTTATATTTTTCCATTTTACCACTTCCAAAAGCTATTCAAAAAAAAATAAAACGGAATTCGACAATATAACGCTCTCGCCTCATTTTTTCAGATAACCATCAGTGAGAACCAGTCAAAAGCAAAAAAAAATATCATCATGCCGGATTTCGTTCCAATGAGTCTTTTCGGCCGCCGCGTAATTCGTCTCTCGGTGGATGTAAAAGAATTCTCTGCTCTTCCTGGCTCCCGAGTTCACTCTCTAACGTATCCCTTTCTATTCCCTTTCATTTTTTCAGGAGACTCGGCGACTCGTGGCCGTCCTGGGATTCCTGTGCCAAGGCCATTTCCCACCGTTAGTGGCCTTGGACTTCTTGGATGAAACGAACGACCTCACCGGTATTCCAAATATTCTTTTCGATCTCTACCATTTCCTGGAGGGTCTCAATGAGGTGCGCATTCAACAATATTCGCAGGCCCGGATTACTCTTGAGGAATACAATCGACCCTGTTATTACCCGGGTAACTTGGGCTCCGTCGAGAGTTTATTATATTCAATCTGGACTCTTTCACATTCCCTTGCTTAAACAATTATTATTTGCGCCCAGTATATATATGATGATCATTTCTCTCCCTGTTTGTATGATTGTTCAGAAAAAAAAATATTTAAATAAAATAAAAAAAATAAATTTTCTCGTTTTTCCACAATAATTACAATTTTTTATTATTATTATGTATTATTTTTTTTCTTTGTGTGTTTTTTCTATATTTTCTTAACAAAGTCACAGCGTGTCGGCAATTGGGTTAACGTGATTTACATGTGATATTTAATCACATCATTTTAAGATGAACATTCTAATATCGCAACTCATGCGCATGCGCTCTAGATTTGTCAATATACTTCCATTAGATTTCAATTCATAATAATTATTACAATTTATTTATAAGATATTTTGGGGTAAAATATACATTGTTATGCCTCAGTACATTATTTTCACGGTCACTTCCAAAAGTGCTGACAGTGATGTTCTTACGCTCGCTATCGGCCGCATGACTACTTATTGTTTAATTTTTCTCAGAGCGTAATAACATCAGTTGTAGCATCACCTGCAATCGCTGACTGCCGGTAGTTAGTTAGAAAGAAGAACCGAAAGAAATAAGAATAATTACAGAACTGTTAATTAAGAATAACTTTGTTTTAAATAGAATAGAAGTACTATTCCTTATTTTCTATAATCAGTAATATTATTATCATAGTTGTAAGACATTCAAATCAATTTACTATCATATTATTTGTAATGTATTTAAAGTGAAGTTTTCAGTGTTATTTCTCAATAAATAAGTGAAACTTTATTAAAATTAAAATTCGAGTGTTGTTATTATTCAAGAAGATTCCAAAATTCCCAAGGCATAACATTAAAATTGGTGGCAGCTAAAAGGATTTCTCAAATCAGTGTGTCCGAAACAACGGAATTTTATTGACAGAAAATGGGAATTTTCGTATTACTGTAAGTAATTTTAAGAGTATTTACTTATGCAGAACAATAATTTTACGGAATATCGTGAAATAAAAAAAGTGATAATTCGGAACCGACCGAATCGACTAGTGAAACGTCAAGTAATTCAGAATTCGATTACAAAATGCCAGTTCAAAATGAAGAATTAGTAAATCTTATCACTGCTTTACAAGCACAAGTTAATGATTTAACTGCAAAACTAAATTCCCTTCCTAAAGAGAATGACTTAAATTCGCCAAACGAATTAGATAATGAGTCCGTCGCATCGGAAACTAGTAGTATAACTCCGGATAAAATGAAAATTTTAAAATCACAATTAGAATTAGTTACGGAATTTGACGGGAATAACATATCAGTGGAAACGTTTATTTTTGAAATAAAATCTGTTTTGAACGACGTTGCGGAAGACTCGAAATCAGTTTTTATTAGATTAATAATTTCCAAAAAAATTGTGCGACATGCGAGAAAAATGATAGATGGTTGGGACATTCGATCAGCCGAAGATCTACTTCAGGCGTTACGGAATAATTTCGGTGAAAACAAATCATACGATGTTGCTTTGCTCGAACGAAGTCAATGTCAGCAAAGTAATGAGAATATTCTCAGCTACAATAAAAGATTCAACGATTGTCATTTAAATGTAAAAAGGTGCGTTAATAACAATCCTGATCTCAATGTAACCAATAGAGCTATAATCTTAGCAAATGAAGAAAAACAAGGGCTTGTTCATTATATCCGTGGCTTACGTGCTAGTATTAAGCTATTTGTCAAAGCGAGTAAGCCAAAAACCCTCCGTGAAGCTCAAAATTTAGCGTTAGAAACTGAAAAAGAAGAATTAATTTCTCTAACCCTTCATAAGAAACCTTCTTCAAGTAACTTTAAACCACCTCAGAAACCTCAAGAAAGTCGAAACGCCGGTCCTAAAATTCAAGGATTTAATCAGAAATCTGAAGTTAAGAATAAATTTCCGCGCCATGGTTGCGGAAGTCTAGAACATTTTATTAGAAATTGTCCAAAAAGATATCAGACTACCTACCAAAATTTTCCGTCTCGTCGATTACCAAATGTTCCGCCAAATCAGATAAAATATACTCAATGTCGAGAAATAGAAGAAACCCCGGAGCAAATTTCACACTCAGAGTCAACAGTACCGTCGGACAGCGAAATCATACGTTCCTGGCAGACACAGGAGCATCCGTCAACATCATCAAATTAAAGTGTACCATTGGATTACCTGTAAGAAAAGTAAGCGCAGAAATTACCGGAATCAATAATATTCCAATAATTTGTAATCAAGAATGTAAGGTTACTGTTGATAAAGTGGATCATATTTTCTTAGTTGTTCCCAATGACTTTCCATTGGAAGAAGATGGCATTGCAGGAAGACCGTTCTTAGAAAAAGAAGACGCGATAATATTGACAAAACAACGAACAATAATTTTTAATCGCGATCAATCTCAGATTCTCCAATTAAAATGTAATTACTCAAAAAAACGAAGTAATTTATTGAAAGAAAACACTCGACTTTCTCATATCTTAAAGGCTAAAGAAAAAAATGAAATCTGGGATATTATTGATTCATACCAGGATATATTTTACTTGCCAGGTGATCCACTACCTACTACAAATTTAGCCGAACATACAATAGAAACAACCGATGAAATTCCGATAAATGTTAAACAATACAGATTTCCACCTGTTCAACATGAAGAAATAACTAGACAAGTAGAGGAGATGAAGAAAAACGGGATAATTCAAAATTCAAATTCACCCTACAACTCACCCTTATGGATTGTGCCAAAAAAAAAAGACGCATCAGGGAAACAAAAATGGAGAGTTGTAACAGATTTTAGAAAATTAAATGATAAAACTATTCAAGATGCTTATCCATTACCTAACATCGAAGAAATTTTAGACCAACTTGGAAATTCAAGATATTTTTCTGCTTTTGACCTTGCAAGTGGATTTCATCAAATTGCTTTGAATCCGAAACATCGAATGAAAACAGCATTTAGTACTCCTCAAGGTCACTTCGAATATTTGAAGATGCCATTTGGATTAAAGAACGCTCCTGCAACATTCCAAAGAATGATTGATAATGCGTTGCGAGGACTTATTGGACGAATATGTTTTGTTTATCTTGACGATATTATCGTCTATGGGAAGACATTGGCTGAACATAATAAAAATTTGAATATTCTTTTCCAGCGACTTAGAGAAACTAATTTGAAGCTTCAACCCGACAAATGTGAATATTTGAAACCTGAACTGCAATATTTGGGTCATATCATCACAGAAGATGGAGTCAAACCCAATCCTGAGAAGTGTAAAAGTGTTTTAGAATTCCCGACGCCAAAGAATGTCAAACAAATTAAACAGTTTTTAGGAATGACTGGTTATTACAGGAAATTTATTAAAGATTATAATAAAAAGGCAAAAGCCTTAACAACTTTATTACAGAAAAATGTAGAATTTCATTGGGGACCAGAACAAAATGAAGCATTTACGATTTTGAAAAAGGAATTATGTTCAGAACCAATTCTGATTTATCCAGATTTCTCGAAAGAATTTATTCTCACAACTGATGCTTCAGGAACGGCTATTGGCGGTATATTGTCTCAAATAAAAAATAGTAGAGATCATCCGGTGGCTTACACGAGCCGTTCTCTGAATAAAGCAGAAAAGAATTATTCAACAATTGAGAAGGAATTATTGGCAATAGTATGGTGTGTTAAACATTTTCATCCATACTTGTATGGACGTAAATTCAAAATTATCACAGATCATCGTCCTTTGGTTTGGTTAATGAATCATAAAGACCCACACTCAAGATTATTGAGATGGAGGATAACCTTGGAAGAATACGAATATGAAATAATTTACAAGAAAGGGAAATTGAATACAAACGCTGATGCACTATCCAGGAATCCTGTCTTAGTGTTTAGAAGAATGAATGCTGATGATCTAATAGATTCAGAATCAGAAATAGAAGACGAAACCGAAGAACTTACAGTGGGAAGTAAAAGAAAAAGGAAAACTATTAGATCTAGTTTTGAAAAAAAATTACGAGAAGATAAAGAGACACAAGCAAGTAACTCAAGAAGTCAATCTCGAGAGATTAAGAAGAATAAAGGAATTAAAAGAAAATTAGAAACACCAGGAACTAGTGGTGAAAGAAATAAAAAATTACGCACGACAGAAGTACAAGCTTCACAGGAAGATCATCACCTTGAAGATTTGGAACATCAAATTGAAGATCACTCAGAAGAACTCAGAAATCAAGAAGATGTTATTAAATTAGGAAAACAATTACATCTGACGAACTCACCAATACCTGAGGGTAGTGTTGATGTTTCTTTCGTCCGAAATAATGAATCCCGGTCGATTGAAGTTTATTATGGTGAAGAAAATAGAGAATTTCATATAATTGTTGAAGTGAATGCTCACACAACAAAAGAAGAATTACGTGAAAAAATATTTGAGATATTATACTTAAGTATTGCTGAAGAATTTAAGGAACTCCATGTTGATCATAATGGGTGTGCTCAATTAACTGGACTTCCAAAGAAAGAAATAGAAAAAACATGGAAAGAAATATTTGGTAGAGGAAATACTCTGATAATTCTGCATGATAAAGAGAGAATAATTCCTCAGAACGAAGAAATTGGAAAAATATTGAAAGAAAACCATGACAGTATCCTAGGAGGTCATGGTGGAATAAAGAAAACTTATTATAGAATTTCTCAGAACTATTTTTAGAATACTTTAAGGAATGACGTTGAAAACTACGTAAAGAAGTGTCAAGTATGTCAGAAGAATAAAGTGAACAGACATCCAACTAAAATGCCAATGATAATCACCGATATTCCGAAGTGTTTCAATGATAAAATTGCAATGGATATTTGTGGACCGTTACCATTAACAGAAAGACGTAATAAATACATCTTAACAATTCAAGACTGTTTAACGAAATATTTCGTGGGGATACCAATTCCTAACATGACTGCTTCTACGGTTATAGATGAATTTCTGAAACATTACGCAACTTATTTTAACTTTCCACGTAATATACTAACAGATAGAGGTACGAATTTCACTAGCGATTTGATGAAGAATTTTCAAAGAATGTTAGGAATTAATCATATTACAACGACAAGTTTTCATCCTGAGAGTAATGGCAGTCTAGAAAGAAGTCATCAAGTACTAAAAGATTATTTGCGTCACTTTTCTAATGAAAACGCTGACGACTGGGATACAAAGATTCATCTAGCAAATTTATATTATAATACTTCCAAGCATGAAAGTACAGGGTTCACACCATTTGAACTAGTTTTTGGATTTAATACTAAAGGTTTATCATCACTAAGGACTAATAATATTTCATATGAAGAATATTTATCCGATCTACAAGGTAAAATAAAGAAGACTATAGAAGAAAGTAAACGAATTGTGTTGGAAAGCAAGCAAAGAACGAAAACACGGTATGATAGAATGATAAATCCGAAAGAATTTAAGGTAGGTGACTTGGTATGGTTACGAAAGGAAAGTAGTGCCAATGATAAGACTAACGCTCTTAATTTGCCTTTTGAAGGGCCTTATAAAGTAATCGAAAAATTATCTGACGTTAACTACAAATTAGAAAAAAGAAATAAAAGTATAGTAGTGCATGCTAATAAATTAAAATATGCTAATATCAATTTGTTTCAGAATCGTAGTTTGTGTGGTCAAATCAGAAGGTAAAAATTACGAGGAACTAAATTTTTCTACTCTACCGAATGTTTACATGGAATATTTGGGAGATGTAAGGTTTTTTCATGAAACCTATAATATTGTATCCTATTTCAATCTTGATGAACTATCATTTCAAGAATCGGAACTCTTGAGAAGCATCAATAAAGTTGACTCAATATGTCAAAATAATTGCACAGAAACACGATTAATTTTAAGATTAAAAAGTCAATTAGAAAGTATTAGACAAGATAAGTATAAACTATTTTCTGCTTTAGGGGTACCTAACTTAATTAGAAATAAAAGGGGAATTTTTGACTTTGTGGGTAAAATCACTAAAATACTTTTTGGAACTATGAGTCAGGATGACGCTGACTATTATAATTCGGAAATTGATGCAGTTCATAAAGATAATAAAAGAATTGGGGAGTTATTCAAAAATCAAACATACATTTTACAACTAACCTTGCACAAAACTGAAAGTATTTTTAGAGAGTATGATAAAAAATTTGCTGACATAAACTCAAATTTCCAAAATTTTGATGAAAATATGCAACTTATTGTTGAACAAGAGAAATTGTTACAAGAAAATACTTTGATAACTGAAATGTGTTTAGAACTTGAATTAGGTTTGATAGAATTTAGTAGGAATGTTAATATGTTTACTCAATGTATTACTTTTGCTAATATGGGTCAAGTAAATCCTCAATTATTGACACCAGAACTACTTATGAGTTCTATAAAATTGATTCAAAATGAAAGGGGCGCGAATGAAATGCCGATTGTTCTCCATGATGGTAATTACTTTGAATATTTAGAGATAAGCGAAGTAACAATTAGTGTAGTAGAGTATAGATTTATTTATCTTATCAAAGTGCCTTTATTGGAATTAGGCAATTATAAAGCATATAGAATAATCCCCGCACCGAAAATATTACATCAAAATTTAGCAATATATATTTCAAATCCGCATGACTATATTATAACAAATAATGAAAAATTATTATATACTCCTAGCGATGAACATTTCTTGGAAAATTGTAAAAACCATAAATTAGTTTATTTTTGTAAAACGGTTCATCCTAAATATTACATTCAAAAACATGATTCTTGTCTAAGTAAAATCATAAATGATCCTTCAAAATTAGATAAAAACGATTGCGATCTTAAAGTAATAACAATGCAACATACAGCTTGGATACAGTTAAAGAATGGTCATGAATGGTTGTATTCAGCTCCAATACCAGAAACTATAAAAATTATATGCGGAGACGTAATAGAAAACGAACTCATAAATGGTACAAAATTATTACGGATTGCACCTGGCTGTAATGCGTTGACAAATGATGTAATATTAAACTCTTACATAGAAAGAAATAACGACAATAACAAAGCATTTATACCACTTATTACTTATAATTTTAGCGAACATTTTCAGGTATTAGAAGACCCATCTTTAAATTTCAGTTTAATAAAAATTCATCCTATAGCAACACCCGATATAAAATTAAGCGATTTAACTAAATATGGCACTACACTGACTGAAATACGTAGAGAAGCAATTGAAATAGGAAATCATGAGAGAACAAAAACTACTTATGAAAAAGCAATAAGTTGGATTTCATATATATTGTACGGGTTAGGTGTAGTAGTAATATTATATATAATTGTTAAATTGAAGCTGTACCAAATCTTGAAAAACATGATAACTGGAATTTATAATTGTTGTAAAAAAGGTAAGAAACTTTCACCTCAAAATTCTAATAATGTTCAAACCTTTAATCAAGAATTCGTAAAAAATGGAATTTCAATGAATGATCTAATTAACGCATATTCCATCTCATCAAATTTGAATTTACCTCCTGCAATAGAAACAAATAAACAGTTTGCTCTAAATAAAAACCATAGATCTAAATTCCAGCTGTCTGAATTTGAAGATTTGTCTTAGTTATAAAAGATAAGAAAAATCTATGTAGTAAAGAATTAAGAAGATTTTTCATTCTAAGGATGGGGGTGTTATGCCTCAGTACATTATTTTCACGGTCACTTCCAAAAGTGCTGACAGTGATGTTCTTACGCTCGCTATCGGCCGCATGACTACTTATTGTTTAATTTTTCTCAGAGCGTAATAACATCAGTTGTAGCATCACCTGCAATCGCTGACTGCCGGTAGTTAGTTAGAAAGAAGAACCGAAAGAAATAAGAATAATTACAGAACTGTTAATTAAGAATAACTTTGTTTTAAATAGAATAGAAGTACTATTCCTTATTTTCTATAATCAGTAATATTATTATCATAGTTGTAAGACATTCAAATCAATTTACTATCATATTATTTGTAATGTATTTAAAGTGAAGTTTTCAGTGTTATTTCTCAATAAATAAGTGAAACTTTATTAAAATTAAAATTCGAGTGTTGTTATTATTCAAGAAGATTCCAAAATTCCCAAGGCATAACAACATATAATCCAGTTATTCTAGTAACAATATTTTAAATTGCAGAAAAATTTTAAAATTTTTATTTTCATAATTTTACTCAACTCGGCTGATTTCATATTTATCTGTAAATATCGACACTGTTTAATTGTTCCAAGTTTGCCTTGGCGATATCAAATTTATGGGAACGAGTAAGTGTAAGGGAACAAAGTTAATTATTTCATCGTTTCTCTGCGTTATTTTATTCAACTTCATCTCCCACTATATGATTCCCTTATCTATTGTACCCATATCCTGTTTCTAAATTCCTTTGACTCTATTCAGATCCAACTCACAATGCTGCCTGCAATAAGTATTGACTACTGCATCGATTGCGATCATAAATTTACGATACATGGATATATATAAAAAAAATTATTCATTCTTGGCCAGTAAAATAATTTTAACAAAATTCTTGATCTACAACGTCTTGCTCAGTGCTACAGTAATACCAGATGGTGCGATCAAGTTTCTTTCATTGTGTGAAAAAAATAATTTGTATTTAGTGCCAGTGTTGTATTTAATTATTAAGAACTTTTTAGTGATTTGCTTTGAATTTGTGTTCCTAAAGGTACGATATTTTGACATTAACGCTTCTTGTAAAGTAAAAATTATCCTTTCATTGCCTAAAATCTTCAAGAAATTTAGACGTCCTTAACATATCGCTCTTCCTACAATAACAAAAAAAAATTTTACCTTTCCCATTTTCCTTTTTGTTTTCATTACCATTTGTCAGCCCTTCCTCCACAATTTCAATAATTCCTCATTCTTCTAATTATCATTCAAGTAAATGAAGAGTCATACATCTCTTTAACATACTGGAGAGAGAGAAAAGAAATTACCCCTAATTTCCTAAAATTCTTTTCGACTTTCATTCCTCATTTACTAAGATATTATTCCCTTATCACATGATAAAAATAAATTATATTTCTTTTCCTTTTTACTCAAATAATTTCGTAAAAAAATTTCTTCTCTTTTTTCCTTTTCTTTTATATATATATATATATATATATATATATATATATATATATATATATATATATATATATATATATATACAATATAGAATTTTCCTTAATAATTTAAATATTCGCCTCAAAATTTTAATTGTTATTGATTCGATTTGAGCAGGAACTGTAATTATTTGAATATAATTTACGCTTACATCTATCTTTATAAACATGAATGACCTCCATTTCCCATTGCTTACTTATTTTCCCCCTTTTTTTCGAATGACAAAATAAAATTTCCATCCTTCTTTATTTTTCAGACTACCAATTAAAAAAATGTCAGATTTTGTTTCGATGCGAGATTTTACCCATCGCGTGCTTCATCTTCCCCGAATTGTAAGTATTTATGTTTATTCTTGTATAGTTTTTGGGACACGCCTTTAAATATTTATATTTTTTTTCAGATCCTTGAACAACTCAGGGACATCCTGTGGTACTTATGTCGAGCCCGCTTCCCACCGGTTGTGGGTCTAACGTTCCTGGATGAGATTTCCTGTCTCACTGGGCTACAGCTTCCAGTCATCTTCGAGAACCTTTTCACCAAAATCAATCGCGTGACTCCCTCTACCCCCTTTTTTCGCACTCCCTTCATTTTACCTTCCCCTTATTAGAATATTAGTGAGTGTAGACACTAAATCATGGAGAGAAGAAGAAAAAAAATATTTTTTTTTGACTAATTCGGGTATTGAAAAGAAAAGGATTTCTTTTTTTTTTTTTTATTTTTGCAAGCAGTTGAATTTCCTCATATTGAACCAATTCTTCCTTATTTTCACGCGTAACAACAAAACAACAACAATAAAAACAAAAAAAAACAATGTTAATGTGTGTTTAAATAATTAATACTAATTAATTATAAGGATGAGAGGATCTGGTGTGTGTGAATTGGCGGGTAGAGAATAAATTCATTTCACACTGGGATTGCATAAATATTAACTCTGAAGATTTTATTTACACTATATACAACTAATGAGAATTATTTATCATGAGAATTGTACTGAAAAGCGTTTACTTTAATTTATTTGATGCAAATTTAATTTGCGTGAACACGCGGTCAAGATGGCGACTAGGCACGAATAATGCCGGTACACGCGGTGATAAGAATCAAGTTGAGAACTTACTGAGATAAGCAAATGAGAGCAAAAATAATACGCAAATTGATTATTATAAATTAATCAAAGCAAAATGCACTAATTAAAATAATGAGAACGCAACTGATTAAAGAAATACACTGAGATTATAAAATGCACGAGGCGTCAGCCATGAGAACACTTTTAGCGATATAACTGAGAGAGAGCGCAAACGGGTGAGAGAGATAGAACTTCCTTCTTCTTCATCCCCACTCGATCGGTCGTTGCGATGAGAATGCGACTAGCGGAGCCGCCTATGATGGATCGGCGATTGACTGTAGTATCGACTATAGTATCGATCATTTATCCGCCGTGAGAATTATGATGAGAGCGCAGGAGATTTGAACATTCTCCCCGCCTTCTCCTACTTGTTAGAGATGTTAGATGATACATGAGAATCTTCCGCAGCTGATGAGATTGGTAGCAAAACTAGTTTGCTGATAGGGCGCTTGAGAACTGATGAGACTGTCTTGAGAGTGACGACTCTGGTGCGACAATCGGCACCAGGATGCAATTGAATCACACGAGCGAGCGGCCATTTTGTTGGTGGATACCGCTCGTCTGAGAGCAATACAAGTGATTTAACTCGTATGTCGTGATGAGATGTATTCCATTTTGAGATAGATTGATGAGATTGCAGGCATTTTGTTGACCATCGATCCCAGAAATGCTGCAAGCGTTTTTGGATATGCTTCAGATGTGAGAGCCTTGAGAATGAGACTGAAGTGAGATTTGGTTCCGGTATTGTATTGATAGCTACACCACGGATCAAATGTCCGGGTGTGAGAGCAGTGAGATCATCCGGGTCCTCTGAGAGTGCGCTGAGAGGACGAGAATTGAGAACTGCTTCGACTTGAACGAGAAATGTTGAGAAATCTTCATATGTGAGAAGCGTATCTGCAATAGTTCTCAAAAGATGATGCTTGATTGATTTTACTGCAGCTTCCCATTTTCCGCCCATATGAGGAGCTCCAGGTGGATAAAATAACCACGGGGTTCCGTCATTGGCAAGATGCTGCTGTAGATGAGATGATTCCTTGAGAGCACCAGTGAAAAGATGTTTGAGAATGAGATCAGCACCCTTGAAGTTTGTGCCACAATCACTTCGAAGCGTGCGGCTAATTCCCCGTCGACTAGTGAAACGGCGGAATGCCTTGAGAAAGCCTTCACTGGAATAGTCAGTGACTACCTCCAAATGCACGGCTGATGATGAGAGGCACACAAAGACAGCGATCCAGCCCTTGTAGCATCTGGTACTGCGTCCTTGATAGAACTTCAGAGACACTGGACCTGCGTAATCGACTCCAGTGTTCTCGAAGACGAGAGATGGTGAGATTCGATGAGAAAGAAGTTGACCCATGAGTTGTTGAGATCTGACTCCCCGCATGCGCGTACAGGTGAGACAGCGATGAATGAAGTTTTTAATTGGTGCTCGACCACCAATAATCCAACACTTCTTGCGAACCTGAGATAAAGTAAGTTGGGTACCTCCGTGCAACGTGCGTAGATGAGAATCTGAGATAATGAGACGTGAGAGCATACAATCCTTGGGAAGGATTGCTGGATGCTTGCTGTCAGCATCCAATGCTGAATTTTGAAGACGTCTACCGACTCGAATGACGCCAGCTTGATCGATGGATGCGGTAAGACAGGTGAGACAGGGAGATTTCATGAGAGTCTTGCCTTAAGATAATGCTGCGATTTCTGATGCGGAATCTTCCTGCTGCATGGATTTAATCCAATGAATGAGAGCTGATTGTAATTCAGCAGGAGTGAGAGGTGAGATGATGAGTGATGAGCCAGGTACCCTTTTGAAACATGAGATTGCTCTGATTACTGTTGCAATGCGACGTACAAGAGCTGTGAGAGTAGTCCATGAGTGAATGAGAGATGATAGTGGCATGAGAGGTGGACTAGTTGAGACATGAGACTTGCAAGGCCTTATTTCTGAGTTTACTTGCTCGGTTTCATCTGCTGATGAACTGAGAACATGATGAGATGGCCATTGAGTGGGAGTATCAGATAGCCAGCTAGGTCCTGACCACCACAGCTGATGATTGAGAAGTTGAGATGCTGTGAGACCCCTGGAAGCACAGTCAGCAGGGTTTTGCTTTCCTGAGATGTATCTCCATTGTGCGTCTGGAGAATTCTGTTGGATGGCTTCAACTCGATTCTTGACGAATTCCTTCCATTTGGTAGGTTCACTGGTCACCCGAGCTAGCGTTGTGGATGAATCAGTCCAAAGATAGGTTGTAACATGAGATAGTTGAAGCGTTGATGAGACATGAGATGCAAGTTTTGAGAGCAATAATGCAGCTGAGAGTTCGTGTCGATGAATAGAGAGTCGTTTGAGAGGTGAGACCTTGGTTTTTGAGCAGATGAGAGAAATAAGAACCTGTTCGCCAGGTTGACAGACTCTGAGATAAAGTACTGCAGACATTGCAGCTTGAGAAGCATCAGAAAACCCATGAATTTAAATGCTTGATGAATTTGGTATGAGATTAATCCATCGAGGAATTCTGAGGTGAGAATGTTGAGGTAGTTCATCGCGGAATGTTTTCCATCGGTGAACTATTTGAGGTGAGAGTGCATCATCCCAGTCGACCTTTTGAAGCCAAAGTTCCTGGATGAGAATTTTCGCCTTGACGATGACTGGTGAGATAAAACCCAGAGGATCAAATAATTGAGCAGCCTCTGAGGTTATTGTGCGTTTTGTGATGCTGAGAGTTTGCGAAGTTTTGCCAGTAAATGTGAGAACATCTTCTTGACAGTTCTATGAGAGGCTCAATATCTTTGAGAGCGTATCTGAGAATGAATGTGAATCTTCTGGACTGAGTGATGATGAGATTTTGCTAAACTCAGGATGATTGCTCTTTCATTTAGCTAATGGAAAGCAACCTGAGTTGCAGAGTGCTTTGACATGATTTGCGATGTCGTTGAGATCGCTGAGATTGTCGGCACCACCGCCGATGTCGTCGACGTAGCTGCCTTTCTGGAAGGGTTCCACTGCTAGTGGATATTGTGACCCTTCATCGATGAGAAGTTGCTTGAGAGCTCGGCCAGCGAGATATGGTGCTGGTCGAGTGCCATACGTGACCGTGTTGAGTTGATAAGTCACGGTGAGATCATTCTCAGTCCAGAAAATACGCTGATAGTCCCTGTCCTCAGGGCGGATGAGAATTTGACGAAACATCTTCACAATGTCCGTCAAAAAGATGTATCGATGACTTCTGAGATAAAGAAGTACATCACAGATTTTTGATTGCAAGCTTGGACTAATATGAAGATGATCATTGAGAGAACTGCCAGATGATGTCTTGCTTGAACCGTTAAAGACGACTTTCAACTTGGTCGTTTCACTGTCTTCACGAACGACGCCATGATGAGGCAAATAATATACATGAGATGGTTCAGGCGATGAAGATGAGACTCGCTGCATATGTCCGAGTGCTTCATACTCGGTGAGAAATGCGGTGTACTGACTCTGGAGTTCAGAGTCCTCAGAAAGTCGTTTGATGAGACGGTTGAGACAGCGCTGCACGATATGAAGAGATTAAATTAGCTTCTGAGATGAGATTTTGAATGGTAGACGGACGATGTATCACCCTGATGCGTCTCGAGAATGAGTTGACTGGAAATGAGCTTCACACTCAGCTTCCTCGACAGTGAGAGTTTCGTTACAAGACTCTGGAATCTCTTCAAGTTCCCAGAACTTTGTAAGAGAGTCATGCAGTTGAGAATTTGATACGAGGTGATGAGATAAGCTAGGTAGTTGATGGGATTGTTGATGAACAGGACCCAGGATAATCCAACCGAGTATGGTTTTCATTGCAATAGGTTCTGATGAACTTCCTGATCTGAGACCTGGTCGTATGATATAACCGTAGAAATCCACGCCAATGAGAAGGTCAATTTTGCCAGATTTGTAGAAATCTGGGTCAGCGAGTTCTAGATCTTGAATATGAGACCATCGATTTATTGAGATTGAGACTGATAGTATCTGCGCTGTTATTTTCTTGAGAATGTGTGCGTTGAGAGTTGCTTGTTCTGATGAGATGGTTGAATGCAGTGTGGATGAGACCATGCCTTCTGTATTTCCAGATTAGATGTTGCTAACTCCTTGAAGAGGTATATGACAAGGCTGAGAGATGAGACTGCAAGCGCGAACAGCAGCCTGAGAAATCAGAGTAAACTCTGATCCAGGATCAATGAGAACTCTGATACGATGAGACGAGCCTGAAGGATGAGAGATGAGAGCATATGCGGTTGCCAACAGCACTGTCGGTGGAGATGTCACTGATTGGTTATCTGAAGCACGACTGATGGCAGATGAGATAAAAGCTGCTGCTTGAGAACGGCAAAGTTGTTATTGCTGAGACTGTTGCGGCTGAGATTCTGGCTGAGAAGCAGGTGGTGATGAGACTTGCTGCGTTTCAGCAGCTGCTGCAGGTGGCTTCTTGGTAAGCCTCATGAGACGAAAATAGTGCAGCATTGAGTGGTGAGGTTCGTCACACTCCTTGCAGCGACGACGAGCCTTGGACTGGCAATTGTCAAAGCTGTGATCTCCAAGGCAGTTGCGACAAAGATAATAATGAGCTGCAAGCTGGAACCTTTCATCAGGAGACATTGCTTGGAACCTTGGGCATCCTACGATGAAATGATTGCCTCCACAGCAATGGCAATAGTCCGCTTTAAATGAGAGTGTGCTTTTAGCCAATGCTAAATGAGGCTGAGAAGTGTTTGACTGAGACTTTTGAGGCTGAGACTGCTGAGCGCGTTGCAGTGGATGAGACTGCATCTGAGACTGATGAGATTGCGATTGAGATTGCTGAGACTGGCCTTGCGTAGCAACGTGAACTTGAGCTGATGAGTTGCGGGACTTGTTGCCCTGATTGCTGCGTAAATCGTGCTGAGACTTGCGAGGTGAAACGCCACACTCCATGGCTTCACGCGCTCTAGCGCGACCGATGAGAAATCTGCGCAAGTCTTCGTAGATGGGAAAGTCAGTTGAAGTGCCAAGATTGACTTCCCAGGCCTCGCGTAATGAGATGTCCAGTTTCTGGACGATGAGATGGACCAAGATCTGGTCCCAGTGCTCGGTTGGTGAACCCAGAGCCTTGAGAGCCTGAACTGCTTCGTTGGCAGTGTTGATGATAGCCTTGAGTTGCTTGGCAGAGTTGCTGTCAGCTGGTCTTATGCTGAACAGCTTTTTCAGCTGTGCCAAGATGAGAGAACGCTTGTTGTCATACTGTTGTACAACAGCATCCCATGCAGATGCGATAGAGTCACCAGTGACCTTGATGGTCGTGATGAGACGAGCGGCATCACCCTCTAATGCCGACTTGAGATGATACATCTTCTCAACAGAGGTGAGAGATGTATTTTCGCCGATGAGAGAGACAAACATGTCGTGGAAGTCTTTCCACTCTTGATACTTGCCTGAAAACTCGGGCACAGGGATAGTCGGGACATTAAGCCGACTTCCAGCTGGCACAATGAGACTGGAGTTGGCGAGAACACTACCTTGAGATGGTAGTGCAGACTCCAACTCGTGAATGCGATGCAAAAGAGCATCCTGTGCTCCTTGAAATAACTTCAAGGCCTTTTCAAACGAACCATCCGTAAAGGACTTGTGTTCGTTGGTAACGTCGGTTTTAGATGAGAGCAATTTTTCGTGGTCTTCCACGAATTTAGCCCAATGCTGCGAGATGAGATTCAGTTTAGCGTTGGCAGCACGCAATAAGAGAGTGTCAAAGACACCAGCTTCTGCGGATGCGGAGACTGACGTAAAGACAGAAATGCGTCTTAACTGAAGAGTTATGCAATTTGCAACAGCAGCCATGTCTGTAAAAAATGCAAGTGAGACACAAAGAAAAAATACTTAAAATGAGAAAATTGATGAGACACAGAACGAACTGACAATAGTTGCTGCTAGCTGGTGAGACGCTGAGAACTGATGCCAATGAGATTTGCGATGAGATGCTTTGGTGATGCGCAGAAAGATGAGACTTTTCACGTACACTTCACATCACAATAATTAATTTGCACAGTGATGTCCCTAAATTATTTTCCACAAGTGCAGTACCACGTCCAGGGTACTCTGCAATGCACCTGTGTTGAAGTGAAAAATATACACTGCACAAAATTCACTCTGCGTCACTGAGAAGTTTTTAAATAAATTTATTCAACTAATTCACACGATCCGGCTCGAAGGACCATAAAATGTTTAAATAATTAATACTAATTAATTATAAGGATGAGAGGATCTGGTGTGTGTGAATTGGCGGGTAGAGAAGAAATGTATTTCCTACTGAGATTGCATAAATATTAACTCTGAAGATTTTATTTACACTATATACAACCGATGAGAATTATTTATCATGAGAATTGCACTGAAAAGCGTTTACTTTAATTTATTTGATGCAAATTTAATTTGCGAGAACACGCGGTCAAGATGGCGGCTAGGCACGAATAATGCCGGTACACGCGGTGATAAGAATCAAGTTGAGAACTTACTAAGATGAGCAAATGAGAGCAAAAATAATACGCGAATTGATTATTATAAATTACTCAAAGCAAAATGCACTAATTAAAATAATGAGAACGCAACTGATTAAAGAAATACACTGAGATTATAAAATGCACGAGGCGTCAGCTATGAGAACACTTTTAGTGATATAACTGAGAGAGAGTGCGAACGGGTGAGAAAGATAGAACTTCCTTCTTCTTCATCCCCACTCGATCGGTCGTTGCGATGATAGGCGATCGACTGTAGTATCGACTATAGTATCGATCATTTATCCGCCGTGAGAATTTTGATGAGAGCGCGGGAGATTTGAACAATGTGCTTTTAAGTGATCATTGTAATAAGTCTATTTATAGCGATAAAATTTATGCATAGCTCTTTACCTATTATTATTAATAAAATTAAATTGTTTTATGATAATATTTTTTGCTCGTTCCTCCTTTATTCGAAAAGATTTATAGTTTATACTTTTCTCGTTTTGCCTAATTAACATTTTACTTACACTAACCGTTCCAATCGCATCTGTTCGCATGCTGCGAGAAAAATAGTGATTCTAATACGGGAAGAAGATTTGGTTTACACGCTGATCTCGAAAATATAGTTCTCTCTGACCTGATTTATTAAATTCATTATTGACAATTATTCATTTGTAAGGTTGATTCCTTTTGAATGTGAGTAATTTACACCTATACTACAATATCATTTTCTTTACTCGACTATACAATTACTACCATAATTTGTTAATATACCTACGTTATAGGTGCAATAACACTTATTTCCGGCACGCATTGACTCCAATTAAAAGGAAGGAAAATATGGGTTCACGAATGAGAAAATAAGAAAACCATCAACAACCAACCAAACCTAATGGAGAAAGAAGAATAAGAGGAGAAAAAAAAATGACTGGGGAAAAAGGGAATAAAATTTAAGCCTGAATGGTGAAGGTAAAGGCAAGGGAGGTAAAATTCCGCAAGACCAGTAAGTTATTTAATTTTCTCCTTTCCAGATTAACTTAATCATACTAAAAAAAAAATATTTCATTTAGATGAATTGAACTGTCATCACTCAACAACTCTGGAACCGTGTGCATCGAGGATAACCGGACTGCAACGTTACTCTGTTCACAAATAACCGTATACTAGCTAATCAATTATTATCGCTACTTACCACTATCATTTTACATCTATCTTCATAATAATTTTTATCTTTATAATTATATAATTCTTTACTTCCCTTAACCCCAACGCTTTTTTCATAAAATGAATCTTATATTTATACTTACACTCCTTTCTTATTAATTTCCCACTCAATTTTATTAAATACCCCGTGGAATTATGCACAGTCATTCGTAATTTATATTCTTAACTTGAATAATGCTACAAAATTTTTATTATAGATTTATTACTATCGCTTATTGATTAATTTCTCGAGCCGGAGAAAGAATTTATCGAAGTTTCAAGTATGTGATCTGAAGCCATGCAATAGGAAGTAGCAGAAAGTAAAAGTAAAAGAATAGGTTACCGGGACCGGGTTTTCATGCCATGAAATATTTGAATTCTTCCTCCCACTCTCTTTATTCTAGCTTAACTTGTTATAATAACAACGAAAAAGAGAAAAAACAATCAGAGGGTGAAATTCAAGTTAATTTTATTCGTTATTGGTTTGTACGCAGCTATTAATACATTCGATAATCATGTTCCGTTATTATATTTTTTTTTTTGCTATTTCACGTATTTACGACTATTTCTTTTTATTTTCACTTCTTTTCCTAGATTTAAAATTATTGGTCCATGCAGGTCATCTTGATGAGCTCCTCATTATTAATATTACTAACGATTTCATCCAGCACATACTTTGGCAAATCTTCTAACGGCATCTTGCTGTTTCTTGTAGCATTATTTAGTACTCGCATAGCCCGTTTGATAAGCTTTTCCCTATATCTTGCCGCCGTGACCTTTTCCAACATGTCATTCCCATAGTGATTGATCTTCCCTCGTTGAAGCTTCCGGACAAAATCCCTATGTCTTATAAATCGCCTCATACTTTCTGTTGATGCCTTCTACACGTCGATAGGTGTCACTTCTCTTTTTCCTTGACGTATTAATACAATTACTTAAATATCATGAACAGTGGTGTCATTCCATGGCAATCCCTATGATTTACTCTAGCCCCTTTTTTGATAATGCATTTACTTTTACCGATTGCCCATACTCCACTGCGTGAAATAATGGTGTTCTTCCTTTTTCATCTTCAATGTCCATATTCACATTATGTTCAGTAAACAAATCAAATATTTTCATATACCCTTATCGCGCATCCAGATGCACAGCTGCGACTTCTTCACGATTTCTCGCCTCTACCTCGACTCCATTCTGCAGCATGTATTCCATTATTCCTACTAGTCTTGCCCTGTTTGCTTCTGTTTCTTGTCCAACAGCAATGACAAGCTGATGTATCGGTCGATTTCCACTGTCGTCATTGTCTGCATCGATATTAACACCTCGGGCAATAAGTAACCATGCTAATTCCGTGTTTGAATATTTTAAGATTCTGCATAATGGAACTATGGAGTTCGCGAGACTTGGTCCATTTATATCCGCGTTCTGCACAATGAGAGCCTGCACCGCCTCTTCCTTTTTCCTTAGCAGTGCCCTTATAATGAGCGCATATCCTTCCCCCCATTCTGGTACGTATAACAACCCGTATCGTCTTATCACTGCCGTCACCTCGTCGTTCCTGTTCGTATCTATCGCCTCGTTCATCAACCGTTTTGCATCTTCATACTCCATCTTTCCTCTTCTTTATTTATCAGCCAACAGAGTAATTTCATTATTGTCTTATTGCATTTCCAACTGTGGGTCTGCCGTATCAGACTCAGAAGCAATATGTGCAAGTTTTATCTTATCCTGATGAACTACACGATTTCTTCCTTTTACGATTAATTCGACGTTTTTATTGTCAAATATTCTGACTATTTCGTACGGGCCGTCATAATGATCTTTCATTTTATCTGCTCTCGGTTCTTTCAACAGCCACACCCAGTTGCCGACTTCAAGAATTCTTTTTCTTGCGTTTCTGTCGTAATATTTCTTTGATCGCTCCTTAGCTTTTCCCAGATTTTCTTTCGCTAACTTACGAGTTGTTTCCAGCGTGTCGACCAATTCATTTAAGTAATCATGGTACGATCTCCCACCTGTCGCTCCCTCTCGTGAAAATTCAGATGGCACTGACGCGGGTCGTCCAAAAACGAGTTCGTGTGGAGCATAATTTATCGCCTCGTGTACTCCCGTGTTGTATGAAAACATCGCAAAATCAAGCCATTCATCCCATTCTCGATATTTGTCTATAAAAGTTCTCAGATACTCCGTAAGAGAGTGGTGGCTCCTCTCAATTGATCCATTAGACTGCGGATGATAAGCTGTTGTATTTCAATGTCTTATTCGAAACAAATTACATAAGCACTGTATCATATCGCTCATAAAATTCGTTCCTTGATCCGTCAGAATCGCTCTTGGTGCCCCAAACAAACAAATTACTTTTCCTTCCAACGCTTTTGCTACATCTTCAGCTTCTTGTTATCTGAGTGGAATTGCTATCCCGAATTTTGTTAATAAATCCTGCACAGTTAAAGTATATTTATAACCCCGTCGCGTCTCTTCTCGTGGCCCATAGATATCCATGGAGATTTTTTCGAACGCTGTCTCTGGCGTATCAGTAATTATCATCGGCTTCTTAGGTTTTACACGCACTAATTTTCGTTGCTGACAAATAAAACAATTCTTCACAAAATTCCTCACATCTTGTTGCATCGTTCTCCAATAAAATCGATTTCTTATTCGGCGATATGTTTTTAGCATTCCTTTGTGTCCTCCAACCGCGGAAGTATGATACTTTCTCATTAATGACCTTCTGTTAATGGCTTTGGGTACCTCTAGTTTTCCACCGCATACTGTTATTCTTATTTCCTGTTCCTTGACAATCTCACGTAACTTCCCAATGTAATAATCTTGTAGTGCTTTATTCAAATGTTCACTTCCCGCCGGGACTCTCAATGTCTTATACCCTTCCCGCTCAATCAATATTCCTAATGACACCATAATCATATCTATTATCTTCTCTGATGTACGACCACCGGCATCCAATGTATAGACCAATCCCAATCCGTGTCTCTTCCTTTTATTTAATATTAGAATATCGCCCTGTTCCAGGTGAGTTCTTTGTATATTTGTCATATTTATCCACTTCATCTCGAGCAACACATCCGTTTAGTTCGAATTTACATCCTCGTTGGCTGGTGCAAAAAAAAAACAAAATTGTAATTGACGTCTGTTACATGCTGTTTTGTGTGTATTAATTTTGATTCTTCTACCGGATTTGCACAATGCTCATCCGGTGTATCTAATTCCATCAATGAGTCCTCCGAATCTGAATCCGAATCTGTAGAGTCGTTAACACACGTGCTTCTTGCTTTAAAATCCTTTGACAACAGAAATCGCCATGGTTCATTGCCATTATTGTCATCTCCCTCATCGAAATTCTGTCGGTATTCAAGTCCCATGTCCTCATCTTCCATCGGTAATTCTATACTATCACTGAGGGGAACTCGTACCACCTTCTTGGGTCGCGACTTACTTCTTCTCGGACGTCCCCTTCGTCGCACTTTTTTTTCCTGTTGTGTACCCAACGGGCCCGGATTCTGTGTAACCACGCCTGGACTTGTCTTATCAATTCCTTTCGCAACCTTGTCAGTCATCATCTCGATATCGGATTCTCCCGATGATGTATTATCTTGATGGTCGTCTGCTCTTTTTAATTTCTTCTTTAAATTTTTGACCTTCCCCCTCTGCCCTCTTCCATCAGCTGATAAGTGCGTTACTGATGTGTCCGCTCTTTCTCTTTTGCCAACATTTACTTCCACCATCTCCAATAATTCACCGTTTTCATTTCTCACCGGAGTTCGCGATAAAGCATCTGCATTTATGTTGCTCTTGCCTGGTCGGTGAATAACTTCATACTCGTATTCTTCTAATCGATTTACCCATCACCGAATGTGCTCTCCAGGGCTTTTGGTAGACTTGAGCCACTGCAACGGTTGATGGTCGGTAACTAACATAAATTTCTTACCAAAAATATAAGGTCTAAACGTGTCGACAGCAAACATAATAGCTAATAGTTCTTTCTTGGTCACTGTGTAATTTCTATCTGTTTTTGACAAAGCTCGAAAAGCATAACTTATCGCTCTATCTTCTCCGAGTTTCCCTTGGCTTAACACCGCACCCAAAGCGAAGTCTGACGCATCTGTAGCGACGATGAACGGGAACTCGAAGTTTGGATACTGCAACATTACATCCCCACATAATTCTTCTTTCAACACCTTAAATGATTTTTCTTGTGATTCACCCCACGTGAAAATAACGTCTTTTTTCAATAAATCATTTAAAGGTTTTGCCTTGCTTGCAAAATTCCGAATAAATCTTCTATAATATCCCGCAAGGCAAAGAAATTTTCGTACTTTCTTCTCGTCCGTTGGTCTCTTAAATTTTTCAATCACTTCCACTTTAGCTGGATTCGGTTTTACTCCTTCAGCGCTGATTATGTGTCCCAAATACGCAACTTCCCGCTGTAAAAATTCACACTTTGCTGGCTTTAACCTTAATCCCACTTTTTGAAGTCTATCAACAAATTGAAAATATTTTTGACAATGCTCCTCTAATGTTCTTGCATATATTACTGCGTCCTCGACATAAATGAATAATATTGCCCCCTGCTACCCGGACAATACATTTTCCATCGTACTCTGAAGCGTCGGTGGACCGGCTTTCAAACTCATCACCATCCTTTTAAACTGATAATGCCCCATGGTAACTAAAAATGCCGTTTTATGTCGATCTTCCTCCGCCAATGTCAAGGTCAAATACGGAAAAATATACAGCATCACCAATTTGGTCCAAAATATCTCGGATATCTGGCAACGGATACGAGTTTGGTACTGTTTTGTCGTTTAACCTTCGAAAATCGATAATCAACCTCCAATCTTTAGTTCCGTCGGCTTTCGGTTTCTTAGGGACGATCCATACTGGTGAACTGTACGCAGAATCCGATGGTTCAATTATATGAGCATCAATCATTCCTTGTATTCGATCTTTTAATACGTCCTTCAAATGATGTGGCATGCGATACTGCTTGATATTAATCGGGTTTTCGTCCTTTGTTCTTATCTGATGAGGTGAAACATTTGCGACCTCCATTCATTCGCCTGGTAATATGTAAACTCTTGGCTCATATTCAATGTTTCGTCGCGCCGTATTTAACTCTTTCTCATCCAGATGTGTTACCGATATTAAATTTAGTGCCTGTTCTGCCCGATCCGCTGTATTTTCTTGCTTCTGTTCCTTGTTTTGAATGAACTTCACTTCTGCCTCAGCCGTTATTTCCTCAAAAGATTCAACTTCGACGTACGGTATCGCAGAATCATGCTCTTTCTCCGTGGTGTTAAATGCATACATCTGCGCTGCTCCTTGATGGATTGACACTATAGCTTCTCTAAAATATATCCCTGGTGCAATATTATACCGAGGGATGTATCCTTCCGAAACATTATTTATAACTCTTACTTCTATCATTTTTGCACACCTCCTCGGAATTCTTATAATGTCCTCCAAAAAGTCGTATTTCTTATTATTGATTGAAACTGTTCTATTTCAAAAATCGATTTGTGAATTTTGCGCCAAAAAAAACGGCTGGCCCAATATACCATCTTCTTTTATATTAGATTCTTCCCCCACGACATCAAACAGCACCCGTTGACCTTCTATCTCCAGCTCAGCTTGGCCCACAGTCGTTATAGCATCGGATGTTATGCCTTTTATCAGCGTTCTTTTTGCACTGTCAATTTTTGTTTTCAATTCCAGAGAATCTCGCCGTATTAAGTTTATCTCTGCACCCGTATCAATGAGGAAGATACCTGTTCCTCCAAGTACTTTATCAGCCTTTAATTTTACATATATGTGTGTAGCGCCCACTAATTTAACAGATTTTGTTTCTTCCTCTCCATTTATCCGCTCCTTAATCATTTCTTCTAAGTTGGCCGTTTCGACGGAGCGTGTCATCGCACCGGCCCTTCCTAGTTTAAAGGTCGTGCGTTTGGGCCCCTGTTGGACATCTGATTTCCCCAGTTCTGCTGATTAGTTTCTCGTGATCCATCCCATCTATTGTCATAATTACCAGGTAAACTATTTCTAAGCCGCTGCGTTTCGAATGCATTTGTCACCATTGCACCTGAGTTACTATAATTACTGTACCGCCTGTTAAAATTGCCTTCAACTTCCTGACCTCTGCCTCTGCCGTAGTAACCGTTACTTCCATAATTTCCCCATTGATTTCCATAATTATTTCCATTCCAATACCCATTATAATTGTCATTTTGTCCATATCCATAATTACCATTATTCCGCCAATTATTACTGTTTCCTCTATAATTATATCTTCCGCCTCCTCTGTATCAATCATTTTGCACATAATACCGCTCTTGCTGCTGTGAAACTCTTCCTCGGAATTCCTGCTGATTCGTTGGTGCCCAAGTATTTTGTTTACCTATTATTAAAATTGGGCTGTTCCCTGCAAAATGCCCAACTTCCCCGCATCTGTAACAACTTCGCTTGTCTACACTGTCCGCAATCTTTTCAGTAGTAATCGTGTACGTCAATTCCGCACTGGGTCATAATTCATCAACATTTTTCGTGTCTCTTTGGTTACCTTCCTCTCTCATCTCTTCTTCAAGCGTCACTTGCCTTATTCTCGCATGTTTCCGTTCCCGGTACTTAAGTTCTCCTTTTCTCATTCTTTCCGCTACCTTCGTCCTTTCGTACTGTATCTCCGCTTCCATGGCAATCTTTATTGCGTCTGCCAAATTTTTGGGTTCCTTGTTTGAGACCGCAAAAGATAATTTTTCGTATAGTCCGTTAAGGAGGTTCATCGGATAATCACCTTTCTTACAATATCTTTCAATTTTTAAACACAAATACTTTTAAGTGTCCTGTATACGTAGGAATTTTTTAAAATAGTCCTTGCGGTACTAAATTTCGGAATATTAACAATTAAAAATCGTACATTTAACATGCATTCCCTATGTTGACCGTAGTTAGAGTGAGCATTTTATTAAATAACAATCATACTTTTCTTACAACATTTTTTTAAAAGTTGAAAATTATTAGTTCAATTTATAATAAGTAATTTTTTTCAATAAAAACATAAACGAGCGGTATTCATTTTTTTGTAATCAATTTTCAAAGTTTGTTACTTTTAATGATTTTCAAGCTTTCTCTTATAACCTGACGAGTAAGAGATAGTGACTTGGCAACGTTGCAGTGCGCGGGAAATTCAAAACACAGTAGAAGCCCAACAGATTTAAATAATTACAAATTATTTTTTAAATTTAGAATTTTTTAAATTTAGTCGTGAAGTCATTGTTATTTATTATTTATTATTTGTTGTCTCCAACTACGTATAATCTTGAAATTATTCAAAACACTTTCTACAACACATGCTCAAGGGGAAAAATATTCTAAATTCGAATGCAACGTAGCCAAGTCTGAGAAAAGACACAATGGGATCATTTTTATACTTCTGCGCATATAAGAGGATGCGCAAAAGTGTACTGTATCTCAACCACTTCTTATTGTAGTTAGAATATTTTACACGGGAGAAATCTTTCTAAAAGTTGCGAACTACTGCTACCGATGAACCTCCTTAATGAAAGTTTCCAGCACCATCGCATTGAAGTCCTTAGTTCGATAATCTTTCTGCTCTGCTGTTAATCCACTTCTGCTTATTTTATTTTCTGCTTCCCCTTTTACACCCTCAAGTCGCGCACCAAATTTTGTTACACTTTCGTTATTCTCTTGAATCATTCCCGCTAATCGATGTATTACCGCATGCAATGTTTCCGTCCTGCCGAAATTTTGACGCAGTTTCTCGATTACTTAATTGACGTTCGTCGCCTTCCTTAAAAATGTATGCATAATGCTTAAAGCCAATTCTTCGAATCGCGTCGACAATTCAAAAATAAATACCGGATCATCATCAGGTTTCAACCACGTCACACTGTATTCGATAGCATCAACGAATGCTCTCACATCACCCTCTCCCGTAAAAACCGGTATGTGCCGCATTAAAGATATTACTCTTTTTAACTGAACCTCTTTAGTATCCGCCATGGTTCTTACCAGTTTTGCGCCTGAGGACGTGCCAAGGCAATTTGAATTACCGTTAGTTAATAAATTATTATTAGTTTCCTGCTGACTTTTTTCAAAAATGTCGACTAATTCCCGAATATTTTTTATGTCAGTCTCGTACGAACAGTCTTCAACCGATTCTTTTGAACTTACGGAGCCAGACGGGGAATCACTTGGATTATCTAACCGCCAGTTAGCCCAGTACTCCCGCTGGTCCAGTTTACTATCACCGTTAAAAGACTCAATTTTTACTAGTTACATAGACACCACGATGAATAATGCTACTGCTGTCAGCATTCCCGTCTGTTGACTTTGATTTTCTCTCAGACTGCTGTCGTATCCGACTCCTGGCAATGGCTTCTCCCCTCAGCAGCACTACAGATCACTTTTTTCTTTCTCCTTTTTTTATTCGTTTACTTTCCTTTTTATCACTTATTCCTTTTTTTATTCTTCCTTTTTCTTTTATTCACTTATCGATTTATTATCACTTATCACTAGAGGGCGGCTTTGATATAAAATTTCCACACTCAAACCGGCTGCACTAATTTAGAGGATTTTACAGTTCATTCAGCAGTTTCCCAGTAACTTTAATTTGGCACTTAATTAAACAATTCTCTACAAATTTTTAATCTTTCTCAGTATATCACTATTTAATTCAATAATTTTTAATATTCCTTCAATAATTCACAATTCAATTCAATATCCTTCCAATATTCTTCAGTATTTCTTTAATAATTCGCAATTCAATTCAATATTCTTCAATAATTCACAATAATTCACGATGCAATTTAACAATCTTCAACATTCTTCAATAATACAAAATTCAATTCAGTGTTCTTCAGTATTTCTTCAATAATTCACAATCCAACTCAATATTCATCAGTAATTAACAATATAATTCAATAATCTTCAGTATTTTCTCAATAATCCACAATTCAACTCAATATTCTTCAGTAATTCACAATCCAATTCAATATTCTTCAGTAATTCACAATATAATTCAATAATCTTCAGTATTACTTCAATAATTCACAATCCAACTCAATATTTTTCTGTAATTCACAATAAAATTCAATAATCTTCAATATTCCGTCAGTTAAGATCACTTTTTTTTCAATACTCCACAATTCGATTTACTTATTTTTCCATATTACCATTCCAATCCAATATTTTCCATAATTTTTCAATGTTTCACAGTACAATCTAATAATTCATCTACATTTCACAGTATCATTCACTAATTTTTCAATATTCCTGAATTCAATTCACTTTTTCTTCAATTTTTCACGATTCAATTCAATTATTTTTCTATGTTATCATTTCAATTCAATATTTTTCCATAAATCTGCAATGAATTATTTTCAATATGTGCACGTTCCTTGCTATCTCGCACTACTGGTCACTAATTTATTTATTGGGGAAAAGATTTAGAATTTCAGTCTCACAGTTTCCTGTCGCGTTGACTGGGCACTCACCACTAAAATTCCCGAAAATTCACTTCACTCACCTCACTTCGCTGGGCGAAAACCACGTTGGGCGCCAAAATTTCTGTTACGCGTGAGCTTACACCTGAATGTTCTTACTGCGTAACCGACTTACCGTGCCTAGCTCAGCGTCTCTAGAAATTTAATAGGATGTTATGAAAGGTGTGGGTCCCTCAGTGAAGGAATGACTATATGTGAATTATATGGATATATATTTACTGGGCGTCCCCAAGTATGAGAGTACCCAGAAAAGGCCCTGAGAGTATCTTTTACAAATCTAAAATAGCATAAGTCATACGAATGCAGATACTATACTTTTATTCAGCAACAGCGGCGTTAATTGTATTCTTATAGTGATCTGTAATTATAGTGGTAAAATAAAGGAGATACAATATTTATGCGCGAGCAGACGACTATTCGAATCAGCTTAACTATGGTTACTGCCTCTTTCCTGTTATTGCATCTTCTACCTCAAAAATATCACTCCGCCGTTTTCCATGAGAACTCTTTTCTTGCTGCATAAGGAAATATCCCTCCGCAGTCTCCAACGGAACTTTTTTCTTCCCACAGTCAAAACTGCTGACCACGCGAAACGTCTGCTCATCGCATTGTCTTTATAAAAGTAAGACTCAATACATCTAGTGCAATGCGATATTTATGTGCAGCTGTATAGCGACTAATGAAACTACAATAGAATGTAATGCTTCCTGAACTAAAATATATCTATCTATTATTTGTTAATTAGTATTTGACGGATGAGCGTCAGCTTACTCGTCACAAAAAAACGATATAAAAATTTATAAAGATATAAATAAAAGAGTACAACTGTATTTTTTATAGAGAAAATTAAAATTACACATATTTCTATGAAGAAAGTAAGTATAAAACATTTTAATAAGTATCAAGTACTATTATGTCAGAATAAAATGAGGTCAAACAATAGAATCAAAACAAATAATACAGGACATCTATCCCGTGTAAAAAAAAATTGTTGAAAAAAGATTAAAAAAGTATTGATTATTCTAAGCATGGAAACGTGACACAACGATGAACTTTTTATAAACGATTTTTAAACCTCTGACAATACACGGAAAATAACAATTTACGAAATACTACAAATTAATATTTTTCAGTGCAATATACGTTCAGAAAAAATTAATTTTAAACTATTTCGAACTTGTGTTGTTTTTTTTTTTTAATAATTTTCAGGCAATGATAAGCATCATTATCCAAACCGGATTCGACTTAATAAATCGAGACATATTGTTTCTTCTGCAATTTTTGTAATTTACAACACAACATCTATTATGATTCATTTTTATTTTTAACTTTCACGTGTTTGTGTTCAACAAGAGCATGATTCCACGAAATAGTGTCCACAGCGAGCGCTGCAATCGATTCAGTTGTCACCACCATATACTGAGACTCCATGCAAATACCTATCCGCAACGTTCAACAAATGTTTTATATATATTTCTCTATATATTAGGGTGTGTCAAAAAAAAATGATTTTATTTTTTTTTCAGTTCTCATAGTCTCAAAAGTTTCTTTCGGACCTAAAAAAAATCCACCTTAAAATCAGTTCGATATCTCGAAAATTAAGCTGGCGGTTTACAAGTTAATTTCCCATTTAAAATAAATGTAAAAAATTTTTTTTTAGTTTTTCCAGGAAAAATCAAAGAAAAAAATGTTTTCTCCAAATTTAAATTTCATACCCTAATAGCAAATTAAATTCTCAACAAAAATGCCCGAAATAGTCATGCTCGTAATTACAATATAAAAAATGTTACAAGTGCTCAAAGTTCGAAAAAAAATAATTTTTTTATATGTATAATTATTGTTTTTACTTTTTTGTTATTAATTAGTGGTATTTTTTTCTTCTGATTTCAATTTGCAATCATCTATATAATATTTGCAATCATCTATATAATATCTATTTTTATGCAAGATATCATTATTTTATCATGCTCTTAAAGTTAAAGAAAAAAAATTTTCCGTATAGCAATAATTTATTTTATAAATTATAAATTATATTTATTATAAATAAATAAATAAATAAATAAACATTTCTTGCATAAAAATAAATATTATATAGAAAATTGCAAATTAAAATCAGAAATAAAAAATACCACCGATTAGTAACAAAAAAGTAAAAACAATCATTATACATCTAAAAAAATTATTTTTTTTCGAACTTTGGGGGCTTGTAACTTTTTTTATATTG
This sequence comes from Microplitis manilae, assembly GCA_030273425.1. Lineage (NCBI taxonomy): Eukaryota > Metazoa > Arthropoda > Insecta > Hymenoptera > Braconidae > Microplitis > Microplitis manilae. Next base: position 15,651,421 of record CP092722.1, read on the forward strand.
TAGTTACGAGCATGACTTTTTCGGGCATTTTTGTTGGGAATTTGATTTCCTATCAGGGTATGAAATTCATAATTGGAAAAAAATGTTTTTCTTTGATTTTTCCGCGAAAAACTAAAAAAAAAGATTTTTTACATTTATTCTAAATGGGAAATTTACTTGTAAACCACCAGCTCAATTTTCGAGACATCAAACTCATTTTTAAAGAGGACTTTTTTTAGGTCCCAAAAAAACTTTTGAGACTATGAGTCCAAAAAAAAAAATAAAATTATTTTTTTTTGACACACCCTAATATATATATATGTATATATTGTAACGTGATGAAAAATTCGACATCGACTCGTGGTTTGAAATTATATAAAATAATGAATCATTATCCGATGAGCTATTTCTAGAGCCATCTATGACCAAAATTTCGACCTCGACCGAGCAATCGATCCACCGCATGGATTGAAACGAGAGAACCGGGATAGACGTCGTACTGGACGGCTGCGTTTTTGTATTTAAACAATTAGTCTCGACTAAAAGAACAATTTTGATTCTGATATTTTTGAACAATTCGATATATGCCGACCCGAACAATTCGAAGCGAACAACGACTGATCATTGTTTGAACAATATTTCGATTATTTCTGTGAACAATCCAAAGCATCGGCCAACTGATCAAGTGTACGACCGACCGATATTCTGTATTGAACAAGTGAAACGCGGATTCGGTAGATAATAATTGAGTTAATAATTAAGTACACGCAGTATTTGTGCGATAGTGAAATTAACGCGTTACCGAAATATAAAATATTATTTTATATTTTATTTTATTTCACTCGAGCAATGCTGAGAATGACGGATTATCTGTGTCTCATTCGCCACGGCATTAGAGTATTGCCGTGTACAATACTCTGACGTCATTAGTCAAGGATTCGGTACAGTGTATGTGTGCGTGTAAAAGAAAATAAGTTTATTTTATTTCGACAACTGACTGTTGTTTTTTGAGCATGGAACTAACTTTTCGATCAACTACGTTTTTTTTTTTTTTTACTTTTGTTTATATCGAGTCAAGCCGACAGCGGCAAAGTATAAATTCTGCAACCAATTATTTTTGTAAAACCGATCAATTATTTCGTCTATTTAATATACGACTAATTCGTTTAATTCTGATCAATTATTTTATCGTAATTGTAAGTGCCTGACCTTTCCTCGATCCGCCACCCTAAGTCGACGTTTTGAATAATTGTTTATTTGGTGGTTCCAAAATCACCTGGCGCCCAACATTTTAAATTTTGAACAAGGTTGCCAAAAATCATAAGTGTAATCGGATTTCACTCCGATAGATCCCCAGTAGTGAAAAACCTGTCACAATATATATATATATGACAATTTAATATAATTAATTTTATGCAACAAAATTCAGATTATTTGAAAAAATTTTCAGTTAATTGCAAATAACTTACGACTTGTGAGAAATATCGAAAATTTTCTGAAAGATAAGTTATAGAAAATGAAATGCTCTACAAAAAATGTCGAGTAAAATTTTCTCATGAATTTGATGGTTGCGTCAAAAAATTCAAAAAGTGTAAAAATTCATCACCAATCTAACTTTAACTTTGAATAACTTTTGAAGAAATAAAAATATCGAAAAATAATAAGAGACCTTTTTTGTAGAGCGTCAAATTTCCCACAAGAAAATGTTTTGAACATTTCGAAGTATTGGTCCCGCCATGAGCTACAAAATTCCAAAGCTTTAAAAGTAAATTTTCCCATGTTATTTAAACGGGAAATAGAAAATTGCGATGCGGCAGTTGTTAATATTAATATTAAGAGCGCAAACTTTCACAGTATTTCTTTTTCGTCATTTCCAACAATATTTTCGATATAATGAAGAAGAAAAAAAATTGTTATTTTTAACTTCCCGCTAAGAAAATTGCAAATTTTCAAAAATTCGGGAAGTTATTGGTTTCAGTCCGATTTGTGAAAATCGAAATTCCAACAGATGTCGACGTTTTGAGGCCCTAGGAAGCTATTCTGACTAATTTCACGATGATGTCCGAGTGTATGTATGTATGTATGTACGTACGTACGTATGTAAATATCTATAACTTTTGAACGGATCAACCGATTTTGATCGTTGAGGTGTCATTCGACGCAGTTTTTCAATATCTTGAAGCTGAAAAGAAATTGAGCTTGATCGGTAGGGCTCGTTCGGAGATATTCCAAAAATAAACTTTTTTCAAAAATGTTTTTATTGGATAACTTTTTACGAGCTCGATGGATTAATTCCAAAATGGACTGGGCTCTGGAGATTCATAAGCCGCGTCGAATGCCACCCCAACCATCAAAATCGGTTAATTCTTTCAAGAGAAACCGTTGTCGAAAGAATTAAAAAAAAAAAATTTTTTTAGTATTTTGAAAATTTCTCGAAAACGACTCGATGAATCAATTTGAAAATTTGATTAGTTATAGAACTCGATGAAACGCGTCGATCGCCACCTTAAACGTCTCAATCGGTTTATTCGTTCGAGAGATATCGTTGTAGAAAAAATTGTAAAAAACGTTATTTTTTGAAAACAAAAGCATACAAAAGTATTTTCGAGCTCGAAGAGCTCGAAAATGTATCTACTACAAATTTTCGAGCTCAAGGAGCTCGAAATACGCGGGAAGTTTTGGGGCTGGCCCGCAGGGTCAACCGACAGACCGATTTTTTTTTAAACAGTCTAATATATATTCATTAGACTGTTTCAAATTAGGGGACTATTTTTTTCTTTTTTTGATGAACATTGAAAAATCTAAAGGATATCTTAAAATACGGTGACAGTTGAAATTTAAACTCTTAATATTGATATTTAGAGGTGGCTATTTGTAGTTTTCGATTTTTCATTTAGAAACATGGTAAAAAATACATAACTTCCGAAAAAATCAAGATACAAAAAATCTTTTCCCAACTTTTTTGTAGCAAATTTACTGATCTACAAAAAAGGTCTTTTATGATTTTTGCATAACTTCAACCATTCACAAGATATTTGACGTCAAAGTTTAATGAAATTCAAAGAACTTGTTTTTGCTCATTTTGAATATTATACCATGTCAACCAATGAGAATTCAGAAATTTTCGATATAATTTTTTTATAGGAAATTGAATGCTCTACAAAAAAAGTCGATTATTATTTTTTGATAAATCCATCTGTTCGAAAGTTAATAGAGCTCGAAGTAAAGTTGGAGATCTTTTCACTTTTCCGGTGAAACTATCGGACTAATCTTAAAATGTCATAGAATCTTTTTTGTGGGCAAGTTTATTTCTCACAAATCACCTTTGATAAATTTTCTTTAAATTCTGCATTCTTTTCTAGTTATTTCCATTTTAATGCCAAGCTCCTAAAAAAAGTGTTCTGATCGATTTTAAGAGCTCGACATTAAAATCGAAATAACTAGAATAGAATGCAGAATTCGGAAAAAATTTATCAGAGATAATTTGTAGGAAATAAAATTGTCTACAAAAAAGATTGAATGACATTTTATGATTTGTCCGATAGTTTCACCGAAAAAGTAAAAAGATTTTGAAATTTACTATAACTTTACTTCAAGCTCTAATAACTTTTGAACTGATGGATTTATCAAAAAACGATAGGAGACTTTTTTTGTAGAGCGTTCAATTTCCTGCAAAAAATTGTATTGGAAATTTCTGAATTCTCATTGGTTGGCATGGTATAAAATTCGGAACGAGCGAAAACAAGTTCTTTGAATTTTATCAAACTTTGACGTCGGATATCTTGTGAATGGTTGAATTCATGAAAAAATCATAAGAGACCTTTTTTGTAGATCAGTAAATTTGCTACAAAATAGTTGAGAAGAGATTTTTCGTATCTTGATTTTTTCGGAAGTTATGTATTTTTTACCATGTTTCTAAATGAAAAATCGAAAATTACAAATAGCCACCTCTAAATATCAATATTAAAAGCTCAAATTTTAACTGTCACCATATTTTAAGATACCCTTTCGATTTTTCAATGTTCATCAAAAAAAAAAAAATAGTCCCCTAATTTGAAACAGTCTAATATTCATTCTTCTGTACTGTCCGCAACGATCGGCGGACTCGCGGGTGACCCCACCTCGCTCTGGGCTCTACCACCACTTTGTGGTGGGAGTCGCTATAAATGCACCACACTACTGTCGCACTTATATATGGGCATATATAATTCATTTTTTCCGGGCAGGATCAAAAGTTTTATTTATACACTAGTCCTAAAAATTAAGGGATAGAAAAAAAAATTCGAAATTTTCGGGTGATTTTCAACATGCTGTAAAAAAGTGACAAATGATCGTAGAGTGAAAATAAACGAAGCAAATCGTAGCCTCAAGTTTCTAGTTTTCAGATCTGGACCTCAAAATTTCTTATCATGCATGGTTCCGAAGTAATCTTAAGCAACCCGACGAAAAAAAAATTTTCAAAATTTTTGCTCGTCTTTTAACAAGTCTATGGGCTTCAATGAATTTTTTTAGAAAATCTAACCTAACGACTCCTTTAGGAAATTTTACGCACTTCAATTTGGCGGCCTCAAAATGTCTTTTCGACGAATTCGCGCCGAGTTATCATTGATCAAAGCAAAAACGTCCATTTTGGTTTCGATGATCAATAACTCCGGACGTATTGGTCGCACAGAGAATGAAAGTAGCGTTTGGAAAACTGGAAAATATTCACTATTAGACAAAATTGATCACTCTTGATGAAAAAATTTTTTTTCGTCGCGACACATTCTCGCAACTCGGTGCATGCACATCTCCGCTTTCCTGCTTCGTGTCGAGAAGACGGCCGCCATTATCTTTCGCATACGTACGTTAAACAAATAACACGTGTTATAATTAATCGTATCATTTTGCACTCATCTCGAGTAATTCAATAAAAATACTAATTAAAATCAATTAAGTGATCATTAAGCTCATCGAAAATATAATTATTTTTGTAATCTTGGGCACCAGAGCTTATCAATCAATTAATAAAAAACTCAAGCATTCAAGTGATCAACGACTACACTTTTCAAGAGGTTATTCCAACGGACAACATTACAGGTGCTTATTTATTACCTAAATAATTATACTGAGTGTTCATAAATGTAAAAGACTCAATTTATTATTAATTAATTATCAACATGCTCAATATTTTCAATAATATAAAAGTTAATTCTCGCTCGGTAGCCTCTGAAATCATGCTACCACGTGCTCATCAAATAAATCGAATTCAGTGCAATTTATTATAGACTCATTCAATACAATTAAATTCAGTGATCAATCATATAATTAAACGATAAACTCAATTATTTATGCATTTTGTATAATTAAATTAATCATTAAGTGTTAAATAGTTAACTTCGCTCAGTAACCTCTAAATTCATGTTACTTATTCTTATGACAATTTTGCGATCAACTCAGTGTTCCATTACAATTAAACTAATTTATTCAATTATTTTCTCGAGATTAATTTTATCATTTGCATTTATTTAATTACGTAATCATAAGCTCAGAAAATTTAACAGTATTAATAAATTACATCAATGATTTAATTTTGTAACCCAGTGATATTATGTGCTGTGACAAATAAAAATATTTTTATATTTTTTAATATGCATATTTTTCAAACATCTCAACCACCAACCAGTCCTGTTATTTATTTAATTAATTATTATTGCAACAGAAGCGAGAATATTTATTAGATATTGAAAAAATGAAAATTTCAAAGCGCTGCGATGTTTCTTTCCTAGTGTCTCGAAGCTTTAAATTTATCGATTTTGCCAAAATTTTCCATAATTGGTAGTTTCCCGGTTTTTGGTCATTTTTCCGATTTCGAAATGTTTCTTTCCCCAATAATCTCGATTTCTTTGATCAAAAAGATTGATTATTGTGACGGGTGAGCTGACCCCTATCCATCTAATACTAATTAACAATTAATAGATAGATATATTTTACTTCAGGAAGCATTACATTTTATTGTAGTTTCATTAGGCGCTATACAGCTGCACAGGAATATCGCATTACATTAGTTGTATTGAGTCTCACTTTTATAAAGACAATGCGATGAGCAGACGTTTCGCGTGGTCAGCAGTTTTGACTGTGGGAAGAAAAGAGTTCCGTTGGAGACTGCGGAGGGATATTTCCTTATGCAGCAAGAAAAGAGTTCTCATGGAAAACAGCGGAGTGATATTTTCGAGGTAGAAGATGCAATAACAGGAAAGAGGCAGTAACCATAGTTAAGCTGATTCGAATAGTCGTCTGCTCGCGCATAAATATTGTATCTCCTTTATTTTACCGCTATAATTACAGATCACTATAAGAATACAATTAACGTCGCTGTTGTTGAATAAAAATATCGTATCTGTATTCGTATGATTTATGCTATCTTAGATTTGTAAAAGAGACTCTCAGGGCCTTTTTTGACCGGTATTGTGAGATAGCAAGGAAAGTGCACATATTGAAAATAATACCTTGAAGATTTATGGAAAAATATTGAATTGAAATGATAACATGGAAAAATAATTAAATTGAATTGTTAAATATTGAAGAAAAAGTGAACTGAATTGAGAAATATTGGAAAATTATTGGATTATACTGTGAAACATTAAAGAATAATGGAGAAATATTGAATTGAGATAGGGTATGGAAAATAATTGAATCGGACTGTGAATTGCTGAAGAAATACTGAAGAAATATGGAAGATTATTAAATTGGATTGTGAATTACCGAGGAAATATTAAAGATTATTGAATTGTATTGAATTGAATTGTGAATTATTGAAGAAATACCGAAGAATATTAAATTGAATTGTGAATATTGAAGAAATACTGAGGAATATTGAGTTGAATTGTGAAATACTGAAGATTATTGGAAAAATAATGAATTGAATTGTGAATATTGACGAAATACTGAGGAATATTGAGTTTAATTGTGAAATACTGAAAATTATTGGAAAAATATTGAATTGAATTGGGAATAATTGAAGAAATACTGAAAAATATTGGATTGAATTGTGAATATTGAAGAAATATTGAGGAATATTAAGTTGAATTGTGAAACACTGAAGATTATTGGAAAAATTTTGAATTGAATTGTGAATTATTGAAGAAATACTAAAGAATATTGAGTTGAATTGTGAATTATTGAAGAAATACTGAAGAATATTGAATTGAATTGTGAATATTGACGAAATACTGAGGAATATTAAATTGAATTGTGAGTTACTGAAAAATATTGAATTAAATTGTGAATCATTGAAGGAATTATTGAAGATTATTGGAAGAATATTGAGTTGAATTTTGAATTATTGGAGTATATTGAAGATTGTTGAAGGTTATTGTGAATTATTGTGAATTATTGAAGAATATTGAATTGAATTGCGAGTTATTGAAGAAATACTGAAGAATATTGGAAGGATATTGAATTGAATTGTGAATTATTGAAGAAACGTCGAAAGTTATTGGATTAAATAGTGAAATACTCAGAAATATTGAAAATTTTTAGAGAGTTATTTAATTAAGTGCCAAAAATTAAAGTTACTGGGAAACTGCTGAATGAACTATAAAATCCTCTAAATTAGTGCAGCCGGCTGGAGTGTGGAAATTTTATATCAAAGCCGCCCCGCTAGTGATAAGCGAAAATAAATAGATAAGTTAGTAAAAGAAAAAGGAAGAATAAACAGTGGAATAAGTGATAAAAAGGAAAGTTAACGAATAGAAAAAAAAAAAAAGAAAGAAAATAGTGATCTGTACCGCCGCTGAGGGGAGAAGCCGTTGCCAGGAGTCGGATACGACAGCAGTCTGAGAGGAAATCAAAGTCAACGGACAGGAGCGCTGATAGCAGTAGCATTATTCATTGTGGTGTCTATGTAAGTAGTAAAAATTGAGTCTTTTAACGGTGATAGTAAACTAGACCAGCGGGAGTACTGGACTAACTGGCGGTTAGATAATCCAAGTGACTCCCCGTCTGGCTCCATAAGTTCAAAAGAATCGGTTGAAGACTGTTCGTACGAGACTGACATAAAAAATATTGGGGAATTAGTGAACATTTTTGAAAAAAGTCGGGAGGAAACGAATGATAATTTATTAACTAACGGTAATTCAAATTGCCCTGGTACGCCCTCAGGCGCAAACCCGGTAAGAACCATGGCGGAGACTGAGCAGGTTCAGTTAAAAAGAATCATATCGTTAATGTGGCACATACCGGTTTTTACGGGAGAGGGTGATGTGAAAGCAATCATTGACGCTATCGAGTACAGTGCGACGCGGTTGAAACCTGATGATGATCCGATATTTATTTTTGAATTGTCGACGCGATTCGAAGCATTGGCTTTAAGCATTATGCGTACATTTTTGAGGAAAGCGACGAACGTCAATCAAGTAATCGAGAAACTGCGTCAAAATTTCGGCAGGACGGAAACATTTGATGCGGTAATACATCGATTAGCGGGAATCATTCAAGAGGATAGTGAAAGTGTAACAAAATTTGATGCGCGACTTGAGGGTATAAAAGGGGAAGCAGAGAATAAAATATGCAGAAGTGGATTAACAGCAGAGCAGAAAGATTATCGAACTAAGGACTTCAATGCGACGTTGCTGGAAACTTTCATTAACGGATTATACGAGAAATTATCATTTGCGGTCTCAAACAAGGAACCCAAAAATTTGGCAGACGCAATAAAGATTGCTATGGAAGCGGAGATACAGTACGAAAGGACGAAGGCGGCGGAAAGAATGAGGGAAGGAAAACTTAAGTATAGAGAGCAGGAACATGCGAGAATAAGGCATGTGACGCTCGAGGAAGAGGTGAGAGAGGAAGGTAATCAAAGAGACACAAAAAATATTGATAAACTATGACCCAGTGCAGAATTAACGTATACAATTACTAATGAAAAGATTGGGGGCAATGGAGACAAGTGAGGTTGTTTCAGATGCGGGGAAGTTGGGCATTTTGCACGGAATTGCCCAATTCCAATACAAGGCAGGCAAAATACTTGGGCACCGACGAATCAGCAGGAATTCCGGGGCAGAGTTCCACAGCAGCAAGAGCAGTATTATGTACAAAACGATAGATACAGCGGAAGTGGAAGATATAATTATAGAGGAAACGGTAATAATTGGCAGAGTTATGGTAACTATGGAAATGGACAAAATGGCTATAATTATGGAAATCAATGGGGGAATTATGGAAATAATGGTTACTGCGGCAGAGGCAGAGGTCAGGAGGTTCAAGGCAATTTTAACAGGCGGTACAGTAATTATGGTAACTCAGGTGCAATGGTGACAAATACATTCGAAACGCAATGGCTTAGGAATAGTTTACCTGGTAATTATGACAATAGATGGGATGGATCACGAGGAACTAATCAGCAGAACCGGGGAAATCAGATGTCCAACAGGGGCCCAAACGCACGACCTTTAAGCTAGGAAGGGCTGGCACGATGACACGCTTCGTCGAAACGGCCAACTTAGAAGAAATGATTGAGGAGCGGATAAACGGAGAGGAAGAAACAAAATCTGTTAAATTAGTGGGCGCTACACACATATATGTAAAATTAAAGGCTGATAAAGTACTTGGAGGAACAGGTTTCCTCCTCATTGATACGGGTGCAGAGATAAACTTAATACGGCGAGATTCTCTGAATTGAAAACAAAAATTGACAGTGCAAAAAGAACGCTGATAAAAGGCATAACATCCGATGCTATAACGACCGTGGGCCAAGCTGAGCTGAAGATAGAAGGTCAACGGGTGCTGTTTGATGTCGTGGGGAAAGAATTTAATATAAAAGAAGATGGCATATTGGGCCAGCCGTTCTTTTTGGCACAAAATTCGCAAATTGATTTTGGTAATAAAACAGTTTCAATTAATAATAAGAAGTACGACTTTTTGAAGGACATTTTAAGAATTCCGAGAGGATGTGTAAAAATGATAGAAGTAAGAGTTATAAATAATGTTCCGGAAGGATACATCCCTCGGTGTGATATCGCACCAGGGATATATTTGGGAGAAGCTATAGTGTCAATTCATCAAGAAGCAGCGCGGATGTATGCATTTAACACCACGAAGGAAGAGCATGATTTTGCGATTCCGTACGTCGAAGTTGAATCTTTTGAGGAAATAGCGGCTGAGGCAGAAGTGAAGTTCATTCAAAACACGGAACAAAAGCAAGAAAATGCAGCGGAGCGGGCAGAGCAAGTACTAAATTTAATATCGGTAACACATTTGGATGAGGAAGAGCTAAATACGGTGGGACGGAACATTGAATATGAGCCAAGAGTTTACATATTACCAGGTGAACGACTGGAGGCAGCAAATGTTCCACCTCATCGGATAAGAACAAAGGACGATAACCCGATTAATATCAAGCAGTATCGCATTCCACATCATTTGAAGGACGTATTAAAAGATCGAATACTAGGAATGATTGATGCTGATATAATTGAACCATCGGATTCTGCGTACAGTTCACCAGTATGGATCGTCCCTAAGAAACCGGAAGCCGAGGGAACTAAAGACTGGAGGTTGGTCATCGATTTTCGAAGGTTAAACGACAAAACAGTACCAAACTCGTATCTGTTGCCAGATATCCGAGATATTTTTTCGACCAAATTGGTGATGCTGTATACTTTTCCGTATTTAACCTCGACTCGGGATTTGATCAGATACCATTGGCGGAGGAAGATCGACATAAAACGGCATTTTTAGTTACCATGGGGCATTATCAGTTTAAAAGGATGGTGATGAGTTTGAAAGCCGGTCCACCGACGCTTCAGAGTACGATGGAAAATGTATTGTCCGGGTAGCAGGGGGCAATATTATTCATTTATGTCGAGGACGCAGTAATATATGCAAGAACATTAGAGGAGCATTGTCAAAAATATTTTCAATTTGTTGATAGACTTCAAAAAGTGGGATTAAGGCTAAAGCCAGCAAAGTGTGAATTTTTACGGCGGGAAGTTGCGTATTTGGGACACATAATCAGCGCTGAAGGAGTAAAACCGAATCCAGCTAAAGTGGAAGTGGTTGAAAAATTTAAGAGACCAACGGACGAGAAGAAAGTACGAGAATTTCTTGGCCTTGCGGGATATTATAGAAGATTTATTCGGAATTTTGCAAGCAAGGCAAAACCTTTAACTGATTTATTGGAAAAAGACGTTATTTTTACATGGGGTGAATCACAAGAAAAATCATTTAAGATGTTGAAAGAAGAATTATGTGGGGATGTAATGTTGCAGTATCCAAACTTCGAGTTACCGTTCATCGTCGCTACAGATGTGTCAGACTTTGCTTTGGGCGCGGTGTTAAGCCAAGGGAAACTCGGAGAAGATAGAGCGATAAGTTATGCTTTTCGAGGTTTGTCAAAAACAGATAGAAATTACACAGTGACTAAGAAAGAACTATTAGCTATTATGTATGCTTTCGACACGTTTGGACCGTATATTTTTGGTAAGAAATTTACGTTGGTTACCCACCAACAACCGTTGCAGTGGCTCAAGTCTACCACAAGCCCTGGAGAGCACATTCGGCGATGGGTAAATCGATTAGAAGAATACGAGTATGAAGTTATCCACCGACCAGGCAAGAGCAACATAAATGCAGATGCTTTATCGCGAACTCCGGTGAGAAATGAAAACGGTGAATTATTGGAGATGGTGGAAGTAAATGTTGGCAAAAGAGAAAGAGCGGACACATCAGTAACGCACTTATCAGCTGATGGAAGAGGGCAGAGGGGGAAGGTCAAAAATTTAAAGAAGAAATTAAAAAGAGCAGACGACCATCAAGATAATACATTATCGGAAGAATCTGATATTGAGATGATGACTGACAATGGAGCGAAAGGAAATGATAAGACAAGTCCAGGCGTGGTTCCTCAGGATCCGGGCCCGTCGGGTACACAGCAGGAAAAAAAAGTGCGACGAAGGGGACGTCCGAGGGGAAGTAAGTCGCGACCGAAGAAGGTCGTACAAGTTCCCCTCAGTGATAGTGAGTCACCACGGGGAATGGCAAGTAATGGAAGTGGGGAGTACTACGTGCCGTCCGGATCAGCGTCGGAACCTGGAGCGGAGCCACAGATTGCCAGCAGTCGTCCACAACGAAGCAAATATAAAGCAAAAATGAAGGAGAGGATACAGAAAGCGAAAGAAGATGAAAAAGCGGGGCAAGAAACCGAGAGACAACAACGATTAAAAAAGAGCGGGGTAACGGCAGAAGAAAAAATCAAGACACCATCAGCTGTTAAGAAAAACGTGAAAAAGAAAATAAGAGACGAAATAATTGAGGTGCAGAAACCCTAATTGACACAACACGAGTTAGAAGGAAATATAGAAGTACCAATGGAGCAAGAGGACACTAGACTTGAATACCGACAGAATTATGGTGAGGAAAATGACAATAATGGCAACGAACCATGGCGATTCCTGTTGTCAAAGGATTTTGAAGCAAGAAGCACGTGTGTTAACGACTCTACAGATCTGGATTTAGATTCGGGGGACTCATTGATGGAATTAGATACACCGGATGGGCATTGTGCAAATCCGGTAGAAGAATCAAAATTAATACACACAAAACAACATGTAACAGACGTCAATGACAATTTTGTTTTTATTTCTGCACCAGCCAACGGGGATGTAAATTCGAACTCAACGGATGTGTTGCTCGAGATAAAGTGGATAAATATGACAAATCTACAAGGAACTTAACTAGAACAGGGCGATATTCTAATAATAAATGAAAGGAAGTGACACGGATTGGGATTGGTCTATACATTGGATGCCGGTGGTCGTACATCAGAGAAGATAATAGATATGATTATGGTGTCATTGGGAATATTGATTGAGCGGGAAGGGTATAAGACATTGAGAGTCCCGGCGGGAAGTGAACATTTGAATAAAGCACTACAAGATTATTACATTGGGAAGCTACGTGAGATTGTAAAGGAGCAGGATATAAGAATAACAGTGTGCGGTGGAAAACTAGAGGTACCCAAAGCCATTAACAGAAGGTCATTAATGAGAGAGTATCATACTTCCGCGGTTGGAGGACACAACGGAATGACAAAAACATATCGCCGAATAAGAACTCGATTTTACTGGAGAACGATGCAACAAGATGTAAGGAATTTTGTGAAGAATTGTTTTATTTGTCAGCAACGAAAATTAGTGCGTGTAAAACCTAAGAAGCCGATGATAATTACTGATACGCCAGAGACAGCGTTCGAAAAAATCTCCATGGATATCTATGGGCCACGAGAAGAGACGCGACGGGGTTATAAATATACTTTAACTGTGCAGGATTTATTAACAAAATTCGGGATAGCAATTCCACTCAGATAAAAAGAAGCTGAAGATGTAGCAAAAGCGTTGGAAGGAAAAGTAATTTGTTTGTTTGGGGCACCAAGAGCGATTCTGACGGATCAAGGAACGAATTTTATGAGTGATATGATACAGTGCTTATGTAATTTGTTTCGAATAAGACATTTAAATACAACAGCTTATCATCCGCAGTCTAATGGATCAATTGAGAGGAGCCACCACTCTCTTACGGAGTATCTGAGAACTTTTATAGACAAATATCGAGAATGGGATGAATGGCTTGATTTTGCGATGTTTTCATACAACACGGTAGTACACGACGTGACAAATTATACTCCACACGAACTCGTTTTTGGACGACCCACGTCAGTGCCATCTGAATTTTCACGAGAGGGAGCGACAGGGCAAGACTGGTAGGAATAATGGAATACATGCTGCAGAATGGAGTCGAGGTAGAGGCAAGAAATCGTGAAGAAGTCGCAGCTGTGCATCTAGATGCGCGATAGGGGTATATGAAAATATTTGATTTGTTTACTGAACATAATGTGAATATGGACATTGAAGATGAAAAAGGAAGAACACCATTATTTTACGCAGTGGAGTATGGGCAATCGGTGAAAGTAAATGCATTATTAAAACAAGGGGCTAGAGTAAATCATAGGGATTGCCATAGAATGACACCACTGTTCATGATATTTAAGAAAATTCTAGCTCGTCGTTATGAAGGAAACAATTCGTATAGTCCAGATCATATAAGGAAGATGGAATTAACGGAAATGCTAATAAAATTTGGAGCCAATGTCAATCAGCAGACGACTAAAGAAGGAGCAGCACCATTGCACCTAGCAGGAGCAAGAGGATATGATGAGATTGTAACATTACTACTAGACCACGAGGCAGATGTTAATTTAAAAAATAAAAAGGGAAGATACGTGGTACAATATTGTAGATACGCGCGACAAGACGATAATTTGCCTGCAGGATATGATAGAGAACCGGATGAAATATCGTCAGTCACTGAGGGACACGTTAGTTGGACGCATTTGATAATAAGACAGTTCCTTATAAGAAAAAGAGTTATGGGATATATAATAAATCAGGATTTGGAGCAGGAGTTGTTGTATTTGAAACAAAATGAAGAGGAATATGAAGTAAAATGTAAAAAAGAAATGGAGGAAATGAAGAAAATTGTATTAATACGTCAAGGAAACAGAGAAGTAACACCTATCGACGTGTGGAAGGCATCAACAGAAAGTATGAGGCGATTTATTAGACATAGGGATTTTGTCCGGAAGCTCCAACGAGGGAAGATCAATCACTATGGGAATGACATGTTGGAAAAGGTCACGGCGGCAAGATATAGGGAAAAGCTTATCAAACGGGCTATGCAAGTACTAAATAATGCTACAAGAAGCATCAAGATGCCGTTAGGAGATTTGCCAAAGTATGTGCTGGATGAAATCGTTAGTAATATTAATAATGAGGAGCTCATCAAGATGACTCGCATGGACCAATAATATTAAATCTAGGAAAAGAAGTGAAGATAAAAAGAAATAGTCGTAAATACGTGAAATAGCAAAAAAAAATATAATAACGGAACATGATTATCGAATGTATTAATAGCTGCGTACAAACCAATAAAGAATAAAATTAACTTGAATTTCACCCTCTGATTTTTTTTTCTCTTTTTCGTTGTTATTATAACAAGTAAAGCTAGAATAAAGAGAGTGGGAGGAAGAATTCAAATATTTCATGGCATGAAAACCCGGTACCGGTAACCTATTCTTTTACTTTTACTTTCTGCTACTTCCTATTGCATGGCTTCAGATCCCATACTTGAAACTCCGATAAATTCTTTCTCCAGCTCGAGGAATTAATCAATAAGCGATAATCATAAATCTATAATAAAAATTTTGTAGCATTATTCAAGTTAAGAATATGAATTACGAATGACTGTGCATTAGGGTGGGTCAAAAAAATCGAATAATTTATTTTTGACTTTACACTTTGAAAAATAGATTCGTAGACACCTAAAAAGAATTCTCTCCAAGTATGAGCTCTTAATTATAACGGGAAGGTACTCCGCTGTGCGGGTTTCTATTTTTTTCGAATAATCAGATAATAAAATGTATATGTCGCTTCCAACTGCTTGGAAAAATATTCCTTGACATAAACTTTGTGAGAAATTGAATGCTCTACAAAAAAGGTCACTTATGATTTTTTCAAAAACCCAACCGATTAAAAGATATTCAAAGTTGAAGTTTGGCTATTTTAAGGAAAATATTCGTTTTTATTCTGAATTTTATAAGTCGATGAAAAAAAATTATTTCGAATTGCGGAACTCATGATTTTGTAGGAAATTTACTGCTCTACAAAAATGGTCTCTTATGATTTTTCGATTAAGTGAAGCCGTTACGAGGTATCCATCGTCAAACATTAACGAATATCAATATTTCCAGTTTTTGATCAATAATTCGATAAATTTCAATTTAAATTATTAGTTTCAGGAAAATTTACATAAATTTGAGTTTCGGTGGATAAAGAAATGTTATAAACAATTTTTTTAATATTGTTTTCGGTCTTGAGCTTGTTTGGTTGCATTAAAACAAGAAATTAGAGCATTTTTTTTGACATATAGCCAATGATTACGATAAAAAACGAAAAACGATTCCAGTACTTATTGCAAGTTGTCAAAGACCATCAAAAAACATACCCAAATTGTAATAAAGGAAATTATTTATAGTAATAGCGTACTGTTAAGTTAAAAATATTGACAATTAAATTGCAATTGATAATTCAATAAAAAAATTTATCTATAAAAAAGTTAAATACTGGTTGTTTGTCACTCGATTCAATACTTTTCATATTAAATTTGACAAAGAAATGTGTCATTCACTTTAAATTAAACTAATCATTGGCTATATGTCGGAAAAAAATGCTCTAATTTCTTGTTTTAATGCAATCAAACAAGCTCAAGACTGAAAACAATATTAAAAAAATTGTTTATAACAATTCTTCATCCACCGAAACTCAAATTTATGTAAATTTTCCTGAAACTAATAATTTAAATTGAAATTTATCGAATTATTGATCAAAAACTGGAAATATTGATATTCGTTAATGTTTGACGATGGATATCTCGTAACAGCTTCACTTAATCGAAAAATCACAGGAGACCATTTTTGTAGAGCAGTAAATTTCCTACAAAACCATGAGTTCCGCAATTCGAAATATTTTTTTTTCATCGACTTATAAAATTCATAATAAAAACGAATATTTTCCTTAAAATAGCCAAACTTCAACTATGAATATCTTTTAATCGGTTGGGGTTTTGAAAAAATCATAAGTGACCTTTTTTGTAGAGCATTTAATTTCTTACAAAGTTGATGTCACGGAATATTTTTCCAAGCAGTTGGAAGCGACATATAAATTTTATTATCTGATTATTCGAAAAAAATAGAAACCCGCAAAGCGGAGGACCTTCCCGTTATAATTAAGAGCTCATACTTGGAGAGAATTCTTTTTAGGTGTCTACGAACCTATTTTTCATGGTATGAAGTCAAAAATAAATTATTCGATTTTTTTGACCCACCCTACAGTGCATAATTCCACGGGGTATTTAATAAAATTAAGTGGGAAATCAATAAGAAAGGAGTGTAAGTATAAATAGCAGATTCATTTTATGAAAAAATGCGTTGGGGTAAAGGGAAGTAAAGAATTATATAATTATAAAGATAAAAATTATTATGAAGATAGATGTAAAATGATAGTGGTAAGTAGCGATAATAATTTATTAGCTAGTATACGGTTATTTGTGAACAGAGTAACGTTGCAGCCCGGTTATCCTCGATGCACACGGTTCCAGAGTCGCGAGTGACGACAGTTCAATTCATCTAATTAAAATATTTCTTTTATTAATATGATTGAGTTAATCTGGAAAAGAGAAATTAAATAACTTACCGATCTTGCGGAATTTTACCTCCCTCACCTTTTCCTTCACCATACAGGTTAAAATTTCATCCTTTTTCCCAGTCATTTTTTTTTCTTTTTCTTTCACCATTAGGTTTGGTTGGTTGTTAACGTCTCTTTTATTTTCTCATTCGTGAACCCATATTTTCCTCTTTTTTAATTGGGGTCAATGCATGCCGGATATAGGTGTCATTCGCCCTATAACGTAGGTATATTAGTAAATTAAGGTAATGATTACATAGAAAAAACGATATTGTAGTATAGGTGTAAATTACTCACATTGAAAAAAGAACCAACCTTACAAATGAATAAACGAACTTAATAAATCGGGTTAGAGAAAACTATATTTTTGAGATTGGCGAGTAAACCAAATCTTCTTCCCTTGTTAAACTTATTATTTTCTCGCAACATGTGAACAGATGCGATTGGGACGGTTATAGTAGGTAAAATGTCAATTAGGCAAAACGAGGAAACTATAAACTATGAAGCTTTTCGAAAGAAAAGGAGAACAATGATCATATTATAGAACAATTAATTTATTAATAATAATAGGTTACGAGCCATGCATAAATCGTATCGTTATAAATAGATTTATTACAATTATCAATCTAGAGACATATCGACATTTTTTTTCGCTATTGTTTTGTTAGTATAAGAAATTTTGGTTAAATATAAGGAAATTAGAGACGCTTACAAACAAACTAAGCAGTTCTATCCAGTAGATCCTGGATGTTGTTTAAAAGAGCTTGAGCTTGGCTCAGGTCCCCTAGATAGTGGTAGGAGCGATGGCGTTCCTCCAAAGAAATCTGGGCCCGAACCCACTGCCTCCACCGCACTGCAACTACGTGGTTAAGTTTGGTGAAAAGGTCCTCAAAAATAACTGGAAGTTGTAGCCTAGTGAGGCTGGATATATCATCCAGGAACGTTAGACCCACAATCGGTGGGAAGCGGGCTCGACATAGATACCACAGTATGTCCATAAGCTGTTCGAGGATCTGAAAAGAAATAGAGATATTTAAAGGTATGTTCAAAAAAAAAAAAAAACTACATAAGGATAAATATAAAATGCTTACACTTTTGGGAAGATGGAGCACACGATGGTTGAAATCTCGCATCGAGACGAAATCCGACATATTGCTATAACTAGTAGTCTGAAAAGTATAGGAATAAAATTTTTTTTTTGGGGTCATTTGGAAAAAGAGGGGGGGGGGAAATAACTAGGAAATGGGGGATAGGTGCCAGTCAAATTACAAAGTAGATGTAAGCGTTAATTATATTTAGGCAGTTACAGGTTCCTGCTCGATTCGAATTGATAGCAATTAAAATTTTGAGGCGAATGTTTAAATTATTAAGGAAAATTCTATATTATGAGAATGGTAAATAAAAAAAAAAAGGAAAGATGACAGTAAAATTTTGCTTAGGAAATTATTTAAGTAAAGAAAAGATATATAATTATTTTTATCATGTGATAAGGGAATAATATCTTAGTGAATGAGGAATGAAGTCGGAAAGAATTTTAGGAAATTAGGGGTGATTTTTTTTCTCTCTCTCCAGTATGTTGAAGAAATGTACGACTTTTTATTTATTTGAAAGAAAATTAGAAGAATGGGAAATTATTAAAATTGTGGAGGAAGGGCTGACAAAAAGTAAAATTTTTTTTTTGTTATTGTAGGAAGAGTGATATGTTAAAGACATCTAAATTTCTTGAAAAATTTTAGGTCATTATAGAATTTGAAGCAATGAAAGGATAATTGTTACCTCGCAAGAAGCGTTGATGTCAAAATATCGTACCTGTAGGAACACAAATTTAAAGCAAATCACTAAAATGGTCTTAATCATTAAATACAACACTGGCACTAAATACAAATTATTTTTTTTTTACACAATGAGAGAAACTTGATCGCACCAACTGGTATCACTGTAGCACTGAGCAAGACGTTGAAGATCAAGAATTTTGTCAAAATTATTTTATTCGCCAAGAATGAATAATTTTTTTTTATATATATACATGTATCGTAAATTTATGATCGCAATCGATGCAGTAGTCAATACTTATTACTGGCAACTTTGTGAGTTGGATCTGAATAGAGTCAAAGGAATTTGAAAATAGGATATGGGTACAATAGATAAGGGAATCATATAGTGGGAGATGAAGTTAAATAAAATAACGCGGAGAAATGATGAAATAATTAATTACGTTCCTTTACACTTACTCGTTCCCATTAATTTTATTTCGCCAAGGCAAACTTGGAACAATTAAACAATGTCGATATTTAATTATTCGTTGGGTAGAATTGACTTAAACTTATTTTCAATAAGACATGTTTTGTTAAACAGATAAATATAAAATCGGCCGAGTGAAGCTACAAAAAAAAATGTGTTAAAATTTTTCTGCAATTTGAAATATTGTTACTAGAATACCTGGATCATATCTATATTTTACCCCAAAATATCTTATAGATAAATTTTAATAATTATTATAAATTGAAATCTAACGGAAGTATATTGACAAATCTAGAGCGCATGCGCATGAGTTGCGATATTGAATGTTCTTCTAAAAATGATGTGATTGAATGAGTTAATAGATCGAAGTAATCTTCCATAAGAGTAGAGTTATGAGGAAATTATACGATATATGTAGTTTTAATAAACAACACAAGAAAATGTATATAATATGTATCACATGTAAATCACGTGGACCCAATCACCGACACGCTGTGACTCTGTAAGAAAAATAGGAAAAACGCACGAAGAAAAATAATAAATAATAAAAATTGTAATTATTGTGAAAAAAAAGGGAAATTTATTTTTTTTATTTAAATATTTTTTTTTTTTTGAACAATCATACAAACAGGGAGAGAAATAATCATCATATATAAATTAGGTGCAAATAATAATTGTTTAAGCAAGGGAATGTAAAAGAGTCCAGATGGAATATAATAAACTCTCGACGGAGCCCAAGTTACCCGGGTAATAACAGGGTCGATTATATTCCTCGAGGGTAATCCGGGCCTGCGAATATTGTTGAATGCGCACCTCATTGAGACCCTCCAGGAAATGGTAGAGATCAGAGAGAATATTAGGAATACCGGTGAGGTCGTTCAGTTCATCCAAGAAGTCCAAGGCCACCAACGGCGGGAAATGGCCTTGGCACAGGAATCCCAGGACGGCCACGAGTCGCCGAGTGTCCTGAAAAAAAAAGGGGAACGGAAAAGAATACGTTAGAGAGCGGGCTCGGGAGCCAGAAAAAAGCAGGGAATACTTACATCCACCGAGAGACGAACTACGCGACGGTCGAAAAGACTCATTGAAACGAAATCCGGCATGATGTTTTTGCTTCTGATTGGTTTTCACTGATGGTAATCTGGAAAAAAAGGAGACGGGAGTGTTATATTGTCGAATTTTTGAAAAAAAGCTTTGGAGGAGGGTAAAAGAAAAAAATTACAAGAAAAAAACGAATTCTTTTTATGAGGGGAAAACGGATGTACGTGATTCTGTTAGAGTCGGGAAAAGGGGGAGCAGGAATATTTTGGTTAGAGAAAAGAGGAGATCGGATAATGTTAAAGTAACCCTTACCTGCAGTAATCAGAGCGATGGACCACAATACAAGACACCACACTGAATACAATTTTGTTATAATCTACGGTCTAGATAACTGGCAAAAATTTAAAGATTCGGATATAGAGCCAATGACACAACAACGCG
Source organism: Microplitis manilae (assembly GCA_030273425.1). Classification (NCBI taxonomy): domain Eukaryota; kingdom Metazoa; phylum Arthropoda; class Insecta; order Hymenoptera; family Braconidae; genus Microplitis; species Microplitis manilae. Next base: position 15,672,402 of record CP092722.1, read on the forward strand.
GAAATGGGATCACATAAACACGGGTTTTACAATTGGAAATAGACCAGACGTGACGACAACGAGGATCAGAGCTCGAATGGAGTCAGTATTCTCTTGCTTCGGAATTCAGTAATAGGAGACATCCATAATGAGATAAGGAGACCGTTTATAAGAGATCGAAGCCTAGTTGTATGTGTTCAAGCGAGTCAATGTATAGTCATAACAATTACAATTACTAGAAGGTTCCAAATGAAACGACGCTCATTCATCTAATTAAATTCGCGCCATTAGGAATTTTTTTTTGTTGTTTGTTTGCATGATTCTTAACGCGAAGCATTTGAGAGTGCTTTACGATCAAACGAAGTTAACTAAGTTACACATCATCGGATAGAGAATTTAATAAGGATTAATTTTCTTTGAAGCATTTAAATACAAAAAAAAACATCAAACGGAAAAAAAAATTTTCCCGTCAAGCAGTAGAAAAATGTGTCCGTAACCCATAAACACAAAAACCCGAAAAAGAGTCATTATTTTGTATCAAAAAAAAAAAGAAACAAAAAAGGGATTTCTTTAGGGCCGAAGAATTCGAATTCGAATTCGGCCTCGTTTAATTATAATTATAAAAAAAAAAATCAATTAAATTTTTGTGCATTTATATATATTTTTATATACTTTCGTCACATCAGTCGCGCCTGCGCGAAGACACACAGTTGACTATTTTTTTGTTGTTTAGTGGAAATTGAATTTCTGGCGTAATAGAAAAAATTGTCCTTGAAACCTTACCGTACGAAAAAAAAAAATTTTTTTTAGGTTGCCTCTTTTTCGCTACTGTTATTACATTTTTTTCAATTTTTTATTTACAAAACTTTTATTCAATTGAAAGGTAGTTATTAGCAATGGTTATAAGATTAATAAAATTTTGGGTAAAAATTACTGTAGATTTCGAATGAAATAAAATGAATCTATAGTAATTTATGAACAGTACTTAAGAATTAGTATTTAGTGATTAATTTTTTTTCTTTCTCTCCTTTTTTTTTATATACTTCTTTTCTCTCTTACGTAGATGGTGAAAATCACCTAGATGTAACTGTGAAAAAAAAAAGTGGAAAGGAGAGGAATAAAGAAAAGGAAATATTTTAAAACAATTAAATTTTATTAATGAATAAAATAATCATCGAAACAAATATTGTTCTCAAAAAAAAAAAATAAATATCTATATAATGAATAATAATAATAAAAAAAAAAACGTGTGCTCAAGCGGAACTTTGTAGAAGATCCACAATGTCGTCCAGGAGATCCTGGACGGGGCCTAGGTCACCCTGGTAATAAAACGGTCGGTGGTAATCCTCAATGGAAATCAGGGCTTGGACATAACGACTAGTCCGGACCTCATTGATGGCCTCTAGAGTCTTATAGAGATCCTCTAGAATGACTGGCAGATGTAGGCCAGGGAGGTAGGACACCTCATCTAGAAGATCCAACGCAATCAATGGAGGAAGGCAACCCTGACATAGGACTCCCAGGATAACAGCGAGCCGTTGATTGATCTGAAAAAAAAAGGAAAAGTTATAGAGGCAGGCCCTGTTATACAGAAAAAAAACATGAAACACTTACATGTCGAGGCATGTGGAGCACACGATAATAAAAAGATCGCATACCCATAAAAGCAGGCATGGTGGAATATCTGAAAAAAAAGGAGAGATTTGAACTTGAGTGATTAGTTGTTAGGGTATATTATACCTGACTAATTATTCGGATCGAATCTCGAATGGACTAATTCAATCCAAGGTAGAAGGGTTGTCACAATTTTTTTTTAATTCAAAATTTTTGGAAATAGCCGATCCAAGGTATTTGAATTAGAACTCGTGAGAGTCAAGAATTGGAAACATTATAAAATTTTTTTTTAACTCATAAATTTTAAAGAATTAAGGGTATTTTGAATTTGAAATTTTAGATTTTTTTTAAAAAAAAAAAAAAAAGAGGAGAAAGGAGGAGGGGTATTTTAAGTACATTTTTTTTTATTAATTCAAGGCATAAAAATTTTTTTTTATTTTAAATTGACGAAAAAAGGGGGGGAAAAGAAAACGTGTGATTTTATAAAAAAAAAATATATAGAACCCGAACGAAGTCATCCTTTTGACTTTAACTTTGAATTTTGACCCGGAGAAAAAAAGAAAAAATATATTTGGTAAAGGTGATAAAGATCTAAATATTAAGAGTAGTTACCTTGTATAGAAGGGGAATTCCATTTTTTTTCTTTCTTGCCTCGAAATCTGACACCTCGAGTGCACCCTTTTATTTTGCGCTGCAGTTGTCAGTAGCACAAAAATATAAAAAAAAAAATGAATAGTTACACTTGGAGCACAGTTCACTTCAATTAAAAAAAAAAAAAACGACGAAAAAAAAAGTGAGTTTGTCGAATGCAGTGGCAATGAGAGTCAGAGCTCGAATGAAGTCATTTTTCTGACTTCGGAATGTGGGAATATGATACGTTTTGGAAAAGATAATGGGACCATTCAACGGAGTTTGAGTCTCGATCATAAGACCTTGAACGAGCAAATGTAATGAAAGAAAATATTATTACTGAATATTATTTAGTCAAAAGAAAAAAAAAATTTTTTTTTTCTCTTTCGTTTTTCCCTTGATCTTAATAATAATAGGGCCTTATAAATTTTTATATAAATTATAATTAATTACTATAAATAAGTTCGGAGGCTGAAAATTAAACGTTTTGATGTTAAATAAATTTTTCTCCTCAATAATACATCCCTAGATACCTTAGTTATAATCTTATGTATGTTAAGATACAAAAAAAAAAAGAGGCGAGCCAGTTATTCCTAGCTGCCCAAAATTATTATCAAATACGAACATTTTGTTTTATTACACCACTACAAATATGGAGTTGCCCACTTTATTAATTAGTAGTTTTCATTTAATAATATGTCATTGTAAAAATTTTGTCACTTGTTAATCTGCACATGAGGGATATAACAAATAAAAAAGGAAAGAGGCCTTTTTATTCTGGAACAGGTACAACATTTCTATAAACTCCATGAAATGTATTTATTTCTATCAACAACAACTGACTATAAATGGAAACCTTTTTTTACAAAATGTGAGGGTTAGTTGATATTAAATATTTTTTTTTCTTCTCATTTATTTATTCTCCTCTCTCAGATTGGTAAATAAATTAACTCCTATAGGAATAATATGAAATAATAATATTAAAGAGAGAAAAAGCACACGAAGGATTGTAAATGAAAATCAGGATCCAGATAGTAAGGGTTGAATTGGAAATTAAATTTTGTAAATCGTCGTAGGAATTTTTTTTTCTTCTCGAATTTATAATCATGAAATTATTAAATAGAAATGAATTATTTAATTATTATTAGCACGAATGAATACGTTGAAATTGCAGATTGAACGGGTGATAAAATATTGAGGAAATCTCTTAACCGACGGATGGAAGAGAAGGAATATTTTGACGTACGCTAACATCCAACGATCAATGGCATTGCCTGATAAGTACCGGTCTTATCAGTAATCTCCCCGCTGTACATGAGTAGTGATACAAGTACTGTACAGCGCAGAATACTGAATAAAAAAAAAAGAGAGAAAATTTTTTTTTGTTACTGAACTATGAAGTTGCGACAAATTTTAGGCAGGTTACAGTCCATGTTTGATTGCTTTACGCTTGTTAAATGACTACCTTACCATAAAAACAAAAAAAAAATTCGGGTTAAAAAGTTAAGGGAAATAATAAGCGCTTGCTTTTGAACTCTAGCAGCATAGAGTAAATTTAAATAACTTTCTTTAAATCAACTATAAACAATAGGATCAAAATTGTAAATAAAATTTAGTTCAAAATAAAATACCCTGTCATTATATTGCAATTATGGTACCTTAAAATTTGAAATTAAAAAGCAAGGAACAATAATGAGTGTCCACTTCAGGGTCTAAACAACGTATAGATTTCGAAAATTTTTTTTTGAATAAACTATAAATGATGAGATAAACTTTCAAATGATTTTTAGTTAGAATTAATTACCCTATAATTATATTATAACATTTGTACCTTTAAGCTCGAATTGAAGGAATTTTACGAAAATAATAAGCGTCGCGGCGGCACTTTAGGCGAGTAGACTTTAACTTGGATGAAATTTTTAGTAAACCATAAAAAAAATTTTATTATGGAAAAATATTTAAAAAAAAAAAAAAAAAAGGGGGATATCAGTTACCTAATATTTACCTTACAATTATTCTATCTTCGGGCTTTAAATTATTAAAAATTTAGGAAGATAATCAGTGTTGTTTTAGATTCACAGCAGGGTACCCGTGAAAAAATTTTCTGATATAGCCTGATATGGCTTGATTTCGGCGGTTCATATCAGGCCTGATATGGAAATTGGCCATATCAGAAAATATATGTACAGATAAGGTTTGATATGCTCTGATATGGACATATCAGACTATATATAGTGAGATTAACATTGTTATCTCGGGAACTAAATTTAGAGATAATTTTATAAAATTGTGTATAACTTTGTAAAGTTGTATATGCAATAATTGTCATGAAAAAAAAAAAAAAAACACAAAAAAAATCCATCCAGGTCATGGGTTCGAACCCGAGTACTTCTGATTCTAAGTCTGATCTATTAACCACTCTGCCAAATCATGAACTTGAAATGTAAGGTTGATTATATCTATTTGGATAAAATTGAAACTAAGAAAATTAAAGACATCAGATAAATGATTGATTTGGTTACTTGTATTATATTCAATTGTTATTGTTTATAGAGTAACGAGACCATTAACGGTATACTCACCAGTAACGGGGCAAGAACTACTTCTTTTGGTAAAAGAAAAAAAAAAAAGTTCAAGATTTTTTAACTTATACGTTTTAAAAAAGTATACATAAAAATTTGATAATAATTAATCTTTTTCAATTTAAAATCTCAATTTTTTATATTTAAATTCATTACGAAAATTTGAAATTCTCTCAGAGATTTAAAAATTGATCTCGTTAGCTTATTGGAAAAAATTTTCAACAAAGTTTGTGCACTTTATACAATTTATAAATGCGGTAAATTAAAATATTTAACAGACTTCATAAGATTTTATGAACCATTATAAAATCGGTTGTTCCGAACAATGTTACGTTATTTGGTCATTTCTAAATTATTTTACCAAACGTATGTATACGGAAAACTCGAAAAAACTAGTATACGTGCCTATATCAGGGCATATCAAGCCATATCAAACCTGATCAAGATTTTTTTGACAAGCATATTAAAATCTATATACCCTTATCAAGTTATATTAGGTCATATCAAGACATATAAAAAAAATTATATACCAGCATATCAAGTCAGATCAAGACATCTCAAATCTGATATCGACATATCAAGTTGATATGGACATATCAAGTTGATATGGCTTGATACGGCCAATTTTCATATCAGACTATATCAGAATATATTAAAAATTATATATGGGCATATCAGATCATATCAGGTCAGATATGAATATATCAAATTTTTTGATATGGCCATATCAGGTCATATAAGGCTTGATCAGAAAATTTTTTCACAGGTATAAATAAAAATAGGGTTGAATCTCTGAATGTTTGCTAACTCGCAATTAATTCTCTTATAATTATCTTATAATCATAATATTTAGGGCTTGGAAAAAAAAAAAAATAAAAATTGGGAAATAATAAGAATCATCTACTTTTGGGATTTCGGGCGACGTAGGACGTAATTGGGAATTTTTTTAACAAACTATGAATTTCAAGAATAATTTTTCTTGATGATTAAATTACTTACCATTTAATTATGTTAATAATTATCACATCCTAAAAAACCTTAAAGGAAAGTTAAGGAAAAACAGCGAGTGTCCGGGTTGAAAAAAAAAAAAAATTTTCTTTCTGTTTCTCTGAAATTTATTTTCTTTTAACCTTATAGATTTTTATTTTTTTTTACAAGGAAAGTAGAAAATATGTATAAGGATCTTAACTAATCAATTGCGTCTAACGCAGAGAGACGGGAAATCGAGGGCCTAGAAAACAAAAAAGAGGACGAGTTGAAATTATACTTTTGACTTTCTCTTTATGTTATTTTTATTTTTCTTTCGAAACTTACTGTTCGCTAAAAATCTTATTCACAGCAATAACTTCAAGGTCAGATGACAAGCGATGCAAACCTTGGAACTCGGTAGTTCGACGAGGTGTAGCCCCTGGTTGTAGAGTTTGAGCACTGAAAAATAACCGCGTTCGAATGACTGACCCGGACAATTCATATTGCTGACCGGGAGGAAGGCACGAATGGATAAGTTGGTCGACCTGGTCACATAAGAAAACACCCCGTTGCGGAGGATGTCGGTCGTAAGTTCGGGTTCGGAGATAAATGAAAACACGGAGAATGATCTGGGGAGTATATAAAATAATAAAAATTTTATAAAAGCTAGGTTTCATTGTATTCAAAATAAATCACCAAGTTAAGAAAAATAGGAAGAATAAAAATGTAACTTACGTCGACAGGGACGAATCGCTCGCAACATTGTTCAAGGGTAAGGGGTTGATCCATGTTAAAATTTTTGCTTAACTCCACCAGTGTATTAGAACAATTAACTCAGTGCAACAAGTTATTGCAATGGTAAAAGACATGGAGAGCAGGCAAAGATATCGCGAAAAACACAACATCAGCTCAGGAGGCTGATATAGACAGACGGATTGTTGAGATGCACACGTGCGAATAGAGAATCGAAGGAGAGAAATTAATATCCAGATAAATTTTTTTTCTCCCCGAAGAAAAAATCAAGTAAAGAAAAAAATCATCATAAAATTTTAAGAATATTAAGCTGACATTAAGGATCGTATTTTACAGTTATGAAAAAAATTACGTAAGAAATCCAGAAGGAAATCAGGATGGTTTTTTTTATTTATTTATTTTTTTTTCTCTCCTTTACCTAAATCATTTTTTTTTAAGAAAACATCGACATTAGTAAAACTGTATGAATTTTTTTTTCCCCTCTCCCCAGACCAGAAATAATAATTTGAGCAAGTTACTTATATAACTATTTCTTGGTTTTGGTCTAGTAAAATTTAACTTACAAATAGGTTATCAAAAAACAAAAAGGGACGAGAGGAATTGGTTGTTAGATTTCGGGAGGAAATAAAATAATTTAAAACGATTATAGAATTTTTTTGCTTAGAGCGAAATTTTTTTTTATTTTTAATTATATATTCTCACACTCTCTATTTTTGTATGTACATTGGACGCATACATGTAAATTGTGGGTAGCACACTTTTTAAGAAAAAAGAAATATCTATAGATTTTTCTGAAAAAATGATGAAATGATGAGTTTTGTTAGAATTTAAATCAAAAAGGGTTTTATTAATAATTGGGAGAACCAAATTGGCGGAAGCAATAGTTTCATTGAACTAGATCAGGGATATTGTCAGGGGGTACAACAAGAAAACTTACCTGTAAAATACGCTGTAAGTAAGAATAAAATAACGTCGGGCGAGGATGAGAAAAGAGTGGTATTTGTAACATTTAAAATCAGGACATTAAATCAGAGGGGTTGATTCCATTGAGTAAAGAGGAATCAGGTTCGTGCAGACCTCCGATTTTGTTTTCCTTCTTTTTATTTCCTCCTTCCCTTTTCCCCTTTCCAAGGTTATTTAAAGAGCATTTGAATGAGGAAAACGGGACAATGAATTTTGAGATAGATAATAAAATACAATACAATTTGGGGTAAATAATGTGGTACAATATAATAAGACAATAAATAAATTTTAAATAATAGGATAGATCAATGGAATTATGCACGGTCATGATTAATAGTAATAATTGATTTTGGTATATAACAAATGGTGAAGGTGATAAGTAAATAATAAATTAATTATAGCAAGTACATATATTGAACCGCGAAGTGTAGAAATTTTGCTAATTTACAAAAAGATTTGTTTGAATACAGGATGGAGCGCAAGAATAAAATGGTGCTGCTCGCTATAATCCTGTTGGCTCAACCCCTACAGGCACTATTGGGGTACGATTGCGGAGGCATATCTATGAACATCACTGCCATATCGGCAAATATGGTAGGCGAGTGTGACATACCGTTGAAAAATCCAGAGGAAAAGGCGGTATCGCTTCAGTTACTCCAGTTAGCAGAGTTCGGCAATACGGAAGTGTTTGAATGTCGAGTGGAAATAAATCGAGTGCTAACATATTGTGGAAAATTATACCATGCATTTGTGGTAATAAACAGAAGAAGAGAATACATTTTGGAATTAGAGTATAGACAATGCAAGAGGCTACATGAAACTGGCAGTCTAAGGATGGGCTATAATACAGAATTGGAGGGATTAACAAGGAACGCAACGCACTATAGGACGATTATGCTAGCAGGAACTACTACGGTGGATGGGAAGTGTTCAGGAACGCAATATAGTGATCCATTTGGCACCTGGGATAACGTAATTGTAGAGGCGACCGTTAGGATAACGGTCAGGAATTATTTTGCCACAGTAGAGCGTACAGGCAATAAGGTAGTTCTTAGCAGTGGAGCAAGATGCGACTGGTCTGAAGGAGGGTGCATAGATCAGACAGGAAGTAACATATTTTGGGAAGTCATAAGAGAAGAATCATGTCAAACCGCGAGTCACGTAATTTTGTACGAGGGACCTGGTACGTTATTGTTCGGAGGAAAAGGAGAACCGGAAATCTATACAATCAACACAGAAGAGATAACATTTGCCCTAGCAAAAAAGATGGAAAAGAAGATATGTGGGTACACTCTGATACAAACGGAACATCCTAAGTTATCAATTAAGGTACTCAAACCAGGGGACGAAACAACGAAGGTGAAATCAATCTCGACGCAAGACCTTGATATATTTACATACATAAATTCGAAATTTGTGTATGTAGAAAAACACATTAAACGACAAATGAGATCTCTTTATAAAGATATATTGACGCACAATTGCGAGGTAGAACGACAGGTAATATTAAACGCACTGATGTTGTCAGGATTGAAGCCAGAGGAATTTGCTTATGCGATAATGGAAGGACCAGTGTACTACGCAACAGTTGCAGGAGAAATCATTTACGTTATTAAGTGTATACCAGTAGATGTCCAATTAAGGAAAGTAGAAGAGTGTTATCAAGAGTTACCGGTGACTTATCAAAATCAGAGCTGGTTTGTCACGGCTAGATCAAGAATGTTGATCAAGCAAGGTACTATTGTAAACTGCAACCAGTTACTATCGGTTGGATACGATGTAGATGGGTCTTGGATCATTATGAGGCCAGGATTCGAAGATACGAAGGAACCACAAATTTTAAAGCCAACGACCATACCAACTTGGGATTATGAGGATACAAAGTATTTAGCAACAAGTGGGATATATACAGAAAAGGATTTAGAAAAATTGAGGAATAGAATAATGCTACCAATAGAAACACCAGTTTTGGTTAACACTATAGTAAGAGGAGCAACGGGCCGCACAATTGTCGGTAGCACAGGAATATCAATGACACAGTTTATGGATGAATCTATTATTGAAAGTTATGCAAAGAAACAATGGGATTAATTTTGGGGAGGATTTTTAATATTCGGAACGGCAAGTGCGGGCCTGATAGACATAATGATAAGTATAAAAATGCTAAAAATAATAATCGACACGGTGGTACATGGATACATCTTGCATCGAGCATACGGCTGGAGCTTATATTTAATGGGCGCAGTTTTATCATCGGTGACACATTTATTATTACAGTTAGCAGAAGAACCACTGAGAAGCAAGAAAAAGAAGAGGTCAAAGGAACGTAAAAATAGAAAGAAGCCGGTCTCAGAAACCGCAAATTAAAATAAGCTAGTGGAAAAAAAGGGAAACGAGAGAAAAATTAATTTAGGGCTGGTTATTTTATTCGAAATTTTCTTTTTTTCTCTCTCTCTCTCTCAAAAAAAAAAAAAAAAAAAAAAAAAAAAAAAAAAGAGGAGGGAAGGGTGATTATGTTTTTAAATTTGATGGTTACAGTGCCACGGTGAGGACAGGAGAAGGGACTACACGAAGGATGATAAGATTGGACAATAAACGAGGAATGTATTCGGAGGATATCGGGGAGTATAGAATCTTTTCGCACGAGTGGAAGATAATAACATTCATAGACATTCTTGAGGAAGAAGCTGAGACGGAACGGCTAGTGAAGAGATTGGACGAATTAAGGGAACATGTTAAGAGCAAAGAACACATCATGGAAATAGAAAAACGAGTTAAGCTAGTAAAAACCCAGGTGGAAGAGAGTAATGATTGTTGTAGACTAAAAACAGCGGAAACAACCTCCGATCTGATGAGTTATTATGAGGAAATATCTAAATTTGCGGGGGGTAATAGTAGTTTAGCAAGAACAGGAAATAACGAAGTTACACTCAGACTCCAAGAGGAATTCATCTTTAAAAAGGGAATGAAGAAACCGAGGTTGACTTGGATCAGTTCGAAGGGGAGCTGGAAGTGCGCGAGTCTGCTGGTAGAAGAATGTTTCTCGCCTTCTTCATGGTATCTGAAGGCCAAGTTTACAATGGGATATTGTCGGTGTCGGATTTTCAGCGGGCTATCGGCGTTATTTTGGAAGACAGTAAGGGAATGGAACTTCCTACCGGAACGGATTCAGACGGGATAAAAACGTTACTGGCGATTATAGATGCAGAAGTATGGGTTTATAACAAAAAAATCATATACATCTGGAGGGTACCGTTGATGCTGAAACCAAAATATAGATTGATCAAACACTACCCATTTCCCGCCATGTTGTCAGCAGCATCAAGGTACGGGATGATTGTCATGCCGACTACACCATACACCGCTATGAAGGAAGGCGAATACGTACCACTTACGGAAAACGACAAAAGTAAAAGTAAGGTAATCGGTAATCGGGTATTTGGGGTGGGGAGAGTTATTACACGTGATATGGAAGACGGAAAAGGGTGCGAAGCAAGACTGTATGTAGGAAAAAGTGTGGATATCCACGAGTGTGAATTGAGGATTTTCAAGTTGGAGGAGACATTTTGGATGAAGTTATACAATACAAATGCTTGGCTGTTTGTTGCTGGGGACAACGATCACATTAAGGTTAGCTGTGCAATAAACGAGACCGAGGAATTGACAGTGAACGGAACTGGAGTCATGTGGATACGGGAAGAGTGTGAGGGAGTAACGAGCGAAATATTTTTGACTCCAACCCGGGAAGTACATGCTGTGGCCAAGATTATGGATAGAGAACTTGGTTGGCCAGAGATTGGGAAAGAGTTGGAAAGGATACTGGAAGGAACTCATATTGTTCTTGACGAATTAATGGCTGCGGTAGGACAAATGCAGGCTGACGGGGCCACCATGGAAAAAGGAGGTGTTAAGTTCACAGAGGTGCGGCAGGAGCTGCGTCATACGGTAGAGATCGAGGAAATACAAGCTGAAATTGTAGAGATCAAGACCTTGACCGTGTATTTCTGCATAGGATTAGGTGCCGTAGTATTCTTGATTACGTGTGGATGGTGCTCAAGAGTATACATAAAACGGAAAATTCAAGCGGAGGATGAGGGGCGAGCAGAAGAAGGGTACAAGAGCCAAGGGTATGTACAGAACGAAGAGTTCGGGTGGTAAATGAAATACGGACAGAAGGAAGGAACACATCGATGGAAGAACCTAGGATCGAACCAGTGCAGAAAAAGGATAACGAGCCAGACATTCGGAAGTCGCTGCAAAAATCGAGGCGATCAAAAAGGGAAAAAAGAGCGGATGTCATCGGATTAAAAGAGAAGCCCAGCACTATTGGAAATGATGAGGCACTAGAACAATCAGGGGTGTCATATGCGGATTTGGAGATGATGCAGCTAAAGCAACTTCCTCATCATGATGACGAACCGGAAGAATTAAGCAGAGCTACTACTGTCCGTCGGTGCATTTGGCACTACAAGAACTTGAGACTGTAGTGGAATTCGAAATCAGCAACCTACCCGTCCCTCTCTCCTATTTTAACCCATTTTGCTGTTGCAGGTGTACTACCAAGGGAAATGCAGGTGGCATGCTGGGCCCTCCATTGGGGGCCCATTACAAGTCTATTGGTTTTCAGGATCATGAGGATTAGGGTCGACGAAGTCCCAACCAAATCGTGCAAGCAGCGGAATACAAATTATTATTAGTAGACATATAATATTATTATTCTCACATGTATTGTAATTTCAGCAATTATTCTATTATCTTTAGTATGTAGAGAGTCTCTTCAGGGAATTATAATCTTATTTTTTTTTGTTTTGTTTAATGCGGAATGTATATTATTGTGTGGTTGAGTATTAATATGCGTTTCAGCCGGACGAAGAGGGGGTTCGTGATTTCGATTGGTATCAGGGAGGTCACATGCGACCTACCCTGTGAATAGGATTGTCCCTTTTACCATTCGGGAGAATGGCTTTCTTTTTCGAGTCGGGGGAGCGTGTGGCGGGTGAGCTGATGCCCATCCGTCTAATACTAATTAACAATTAATAGATAGATATATTTTAGTTCAGGAAGCATTACATTTTATTGTAGTTTCATTAGGCGCTATACAGCTGCACATAAATATCGCATTACATTAGTTGTATTAAGTCTCACTTTTATAAAGGCAATGCGATGAGCAGACGTTTCACGTGGTCAGCAATTTGACTGTGGGAAGAAAAGAGTTCCGTTGGAGACTGCGGAGGTATATTTTCTTACGCAGCAAGAAAAAAGTTCTCATGGAAAACGGCGGAGTGATATTTTCGAGGTAGAAGATGCAATCACAGAAAAAAGTTAGTTACCATAGTAAAGCTGATTCGAATAGTCGTCTGCTCGCGCATAAATATTGTATCTCTTTCATTTTACCGCTATAATTACGGATCACTATAAGAATACAATTAACGTCGCTGTTGTTGAATAAAAATATCGTATCTGTATTCGTATGATTTATGCTATTTTAGATTTGTAAAAGAGATTCTCAGGGCCTTTTCTGGGTACTCCCATATTTGGGGACGCCCAATAAATAAATATCCATATAATTCACATATAGTCATTCCTTCACTGAGCGACCCACACCCTTCATAACATCCTATTAAATTTCTAGAGACGCTGAGCTAGGCACGGTAAGTTCGGTTACGCAGTAATAACATTCAGGTGTACGCTCACACGTAACAATTATCGGAAAAAATTAAAAAAAAAGAAGTTTTTGAAATGTTTTTTTTTTTTTTTCAAAACTTTTTTTTTAAAAAATTAAAAAAATCAAATTTTTTTTAAGTATCCGCAATGATTTATAACTTTAAAAAAAATTCCTTCATTTTTTTTTTACTGTCGGTATGTGTGCAAGAAGCGTGAATTCGACCGAGGATCCTTTACGAGGTACGCTTTGGGCAACGCTAATGCCGGCGGTAAAAATAAATTGAGAAATTTTTTGTGACAATGATAAATCATTGCAGATGTAGCAAAAAAGAAAATTAGAGAAAAAAAAAAATTTTTGAAAAAAAAGAAAAATTAAAAAAATTTTTTTCTTTTCGATTTTTTCTGATAATCAATCTTTCTGATCAAAGAAATCAAGATTATTGGTGAGAAAATATTTCGAAATCGAAAAAATGACCAAAAACCGAGAAACTACCAATTATAGAGGTTTTTGGCAAAATCGATAAATTTGAAGCTTCGGGACACTAAGAAAGAAAAATCACAGCACTTTGAAATTTTTAGGATTTTTTCAGGACACTTTGAGGTTAAAAAAAAAAGGACGAATCCCTTTCTTCATCCGTTATATCCAAAGTTATAGCAAGATTTCAGTATATCCTTAAATATGCGAATTTTCACTTGATTTTTAATAAACATTATCGCTTCAAAAAAAATTTTTTTATCAAGAGCGACTAATTCTGTCTTATATAGAATATTTTCCAGTTTCCAAAGCCCTTCTTTCACTCTCTGTGCAACCGAGACGTCCAGAGTTATTGATGATTAAAGCCAAAATGGACTTTTTTGACTTGATCAATGATAATTCAGCGCCAACTCGTTGTAGAGATTTTTTGAGGGCGCCAAATTTAAGGGCATAAAATTTTCTGAAAGAGTTATAAGGTCAAATTATCCAAAAAAAAATTATTGAAGCCCATATACTTGTTACAAAACGAGCAAAAATTTTATAATTTTTTTTCCGTCGGTTTGCTTAAGATTGCTCGGAACCGTGCATGATAAAAAATTTTGTGGTCCAGATCTAAAAACTAGAAACTTGAGGCTACAATTTGTTTCTGTTATTTTTACTCTACGATCATTCTCCACTGAGTTACAGCATGTTGAAAATCACACAAAAATTTCGAATTTTTTTTCTATCCCTTAATTTTTTGGACTAGAGTATAAGAAAATACGCCTGTGAAAATTAGAGCTCTTAATATTAACATAAAGAGGTTCCTCATTGCACTTTTCTATTTCCCATAAGAAGAAAATAGAAAAAGTTTTTCAAAGACAAAAATAGCTTTAGATAAGTATAAATATTAACGAGATTTAAAAATCAGCTTGCCGAAGAAGTTTTACTTCTGACATGGGTGCTTTGTACGCACGCACTTTTTTTTATATCCTTTGATTTCTGTGGCTAGCATATTATTATTATTATTCCTTTTTAGTTAAATGCCTAGGGGGTTATCCCCGGTAGTCCAACTCTACCGAGGGCCGCACCTGAGTGTCAAATCATTACTGCTGCGATGCTTCATCAACAAGATGATCAGCATGCATAGCAGGCCAAGTTTCGTTGCCTTAGGAGACGGATGGATCCGAGTATGACACCCTTTTGCATCCGCGATGCCAAAAACTCAAGTTGCGGAGAACAAGTTGGGATTTTAGCCAATGCAGACACAAAAGTTTGTTTCATTCCTCCTAAGGCGCCAACAATGAGTACATTAAGCTTGACGCGGTAGCCAGGGTAAAGTTTGCCAATTTCAAACAGGGAATCCTGATATATCTCGTGTTCGTGCTCTTCTTTAACTGTGATGTTATATTCAGCTGGAGCTGAAAACTCAATAACATAAATGTTACGAGCAGTTTTATCAAAGAGCACAATATCAGGTTTATTGGGGTCGATTTTCCGCGTTGTTACAAATGGCACTTTCCAATAAATATGGCAACGGTCATTTTCAACAACTTGCGGAATATCTCCTGGCAGCTAAGGCAGCAGTGGTGTTTTATCGATACCGTGCGTATGTCTAAGATGGTAATAAAGTACTCGCAGAGCAGCATTATGACGCTGGACGTATTCATTTCTTGCCAGCACAGGACATACTGACGATAGATCCATAAACGTCTCTTGATATTGCTTACAAACCCTACACAAAGTGTTGGGTAGCTGTATCTGGAGCACTTGAGCACAGTATTCAAGAGTGTTGATAACACCATCTTGGTCGGCAAAAATATACCCTTCAGTCTCGGATATCAGGCCATTTGACTTAAGGAAGGAAAACGTCAGCTGGGTGGACAAGCCATGATCACGTACGTGTTCAAAGAACACGCTGACCATGGACTTGTCCATATGTGTACAGACCAGTTTTTGGTGCTCAGCGTTCTTGATGACCCCCTTAAATTCCTCCTTAGGGACTTCATTAAGCAGGTTAACTCTTCTAAGACAGAGGGATTTTGCTGCGTCCATTGCTGCCTTATATATAAACGCCCCCTTATGCCTATTCTATGAACAATTTGCATAAGGAAGTCGTCTTTATCTGCTGTGAAATTAACAATCTTATATGTTATACCCAAAACCAAATGATCGTGTAGACACTCCAAGCTCTGTAGACCTCTCCCTCCGATGTGCCGGGAAAGGTATAATCTGGTGACTGATGATTCAGGGTACATGCTCTGATTCATATTCATGACTTTGCGTGTCTTGATATCGAGGTCTTTGAGCTCTTTTCGGGCCCATTGAAGGACACTGAAAGAGTACAGGAGTACCGGACAGCAAGCATGTTTGTTACAAAGACTTTGTATTATGCGGAAAGTTCTGATGACCAGATTTTCTGGAGTCTCCGCACATACTCGCTGCAAAGAGTCGTTTTGATTTTCGAGACGTCCTGCATAGGACTCCCGTCAATTCCTAGATATTTGGACGACTCTCCGGCGTCAAGATGGTCAATGATACTCCCATCGTCTAACTCAATATCTTCACTCACATCAGAACACTTACCTTTCACCAGATTAACGACCGCGCACTTGTTCAACCCAAACGCCATGTTGACTTCCCGAGTATACTCCCCTACGATATTCAATGCTGTCTGAAAGTGTTCCTCACCTTTAATAATAATAATAATAATTATTATTATTATTGTTATTACTATTGTTATTGTTATTATTGTAATTATTATAAAAATAATAACAATAATAAATGTCACATTTAAATTTCAGCACAAAAATCCGAATCCCCAACAACATGTAGATAACGTATATATGGTGTTCAAATCTCCTTCGCTTTCTCTCAACTGACGCATCGATTATCAAATTGTGAATTGCATCTCCACCTGCATTATCATCTCCAGATCTGTAACGAGCCTTCTCGCAGTGCCACGTGGAGGCATGACCGCCGCTTAATTAATATTATTATGCTCCTATATACAGTTTCTCTCCCTTGTTGTCTTTTTCTCACGTGCAATTCAACTTTTATATCGCTAATAATTATTATTCGGATTCAAATCAATAACTCTTCAATCAATCTTGCAAAAACTTAAATTACTAGTGCTTTTAATGAATTCAGTTCTTAATTTAACATCTTTATCTTGTTATAGTTACGATCAAAAGACATGTGTTTCGCAACCGCATGGCTTTTATACCTTTAACCTAAAAAACTACGAGTAATCGCCTCGTGTCACAATTCATATAATCATCAAAATTCATATAAAGCCTAACTGTGATATGTATGAGTATAAATAAATAATAATAATAATAAACTTTATTGCAATGTACAGTTACAATTATAACTCTTTACATTTTTTCCATATATTATCTGCATTTTATAAAGGGGTTTCCCTTTCTGTACTTCCTTATTTACAATTTTTATATTTTATATTTCCCATTTATTTTATTTTATTTTATTTTATTTTTGTTTTTGAACTGCACTCGTTTCCCGGCTGCCTACGGACACTTCTGCAACTCTTCTGCCACCGCTGCTCTTCACCTTCACTTTTTAACTTTCCGCTTTGCCGCCATCCTCTCTGTTGACTAGCTGCTCAAATTTTTTAATGTACGAGCAGATCTCATAAACTGGCTCGCCTCTCAGGGTCTGTGTCAACATATATTCGAAGTCCACTTCCACTCTGTTACCTCCCCATTCCTCAATAAACTTTTTCACCTCGTCTTTAACTTTCATCATAGTTTCTCTGCATTTGAATATGTGTTCAAGATTTTCCTCTTCATTTCTACATACTCTGCACATCCAGTCTCTGTAGCCTTTTTTTCCTGCTAAAAAAAGTCTTTGTTCCCTTTAACAAAGACTTTTTTTTCATTAGCTTTAGTTTTGTCTCCACCTTATCCAAGGTCAACATATAGTTATCTTTGCCCTCCCTAGTCTCCCTCGTGCTTCTGACAATGATAACTTTCTCCCCCAGCTTTTCCTCAAACAATTTTTTGAACGCAGCAATAGTCACTTTCTCCTTCCCTAGGTCTCCCCACACCACTATCCTATTTCTCCTGTAGTTCTTTTCATTCTTTTCCCTCTCCCACTCTTCCCTTGCTCCAATTTCTGATGAGTATCATGCTGACTCTGTATTTCCTTGGCGCTGTTCGATCCTCTGGATTTTACTGATTCTTTCGTTTCAGGGCTACTGCCTTTTCCTTTTTCGTCCCCACCCAACGCCGCGCTGTAAGTCTTGCTATTCTTGACCTTCGGTGGTATATCTCTTGCGTCCCTACTTTTCCCCCTCTGTCTGTCTTCCAGATTTCTGCCTACCTCTTGCTCCTTCTCACTTGTTGTAGGCACCTCTCTGCTGTCACTGTTCTCTACTGCTGCTCCTATTTTCTTCTGCTTTTTTTTCACCGGTACCTTTTTTTTGCTTTTCACCTCTTCCTCAGATTCTATGTCCGCCTCCACCCACCCACACTCCTCCTCGCTGCTCGCACCCTTTTTCCTCACTTCATTCCTCTTCTTACCTCTGATATCATCAAGCGCATCTAAAAGGTCTTCTCTCAGCTCCTCAAGCCTCACCAACCACTTCCGTTCTATCTGCTCCAATTTAACTTTCATATTTTTGCAGCAGTTACAATCACATCCTGCGCCTGCCACTTCATCACTTCCATTTACCACTTCCCCCTTTTTCTTCCGACCCGTTCTTTCAGCCTCCAACCTCTGTCTCTCATTGACAGGCCCAGACGTCACATCGACTCGGAGCCCGTTCCCTTCTCCCACTTGTTCCACCACTTGTTCAGCTCTCTTTTTCTCATTTTCGTTTTCATTTTCTCTTTCCTTTCCCGGCTCAGCTTCGTTTCCACCTTTTTTTTCACCTCCACTTTTATTTTTATTTTTCTTTTCTTTTTCGTTCTCGTTTTCGTCTTCGATTCCGTTATTATTATTCTCATCCTTTTTTTCCTCATTCTCATTTCCATTTTCATTTTCATCTTCATTTTTCTTTTTTTTTTCTGCCCCACTATCTATTTTATTTTTGTTGTTTTTCAGCTCTTTACTCGTAGGGGTTCTGCTCAATCTATCCGCCACCATAAAAGCCTCTCTGTCATCAGTGCTTATCAACAAACCCTCTCCTCTGCCCCTTTCCCCCACTCCAATATTAGACTGGCTCCTACTCCATGTTATTCTTTCCAGCCCCTCCTTCTTAGGTAAGCCAGCACTTGGGATCACATGATCGTAAGCTTCATTACTCAAAGACTTGACATTCAGACTCGCGAAGACTGGGAAATCACTCTTTGAGTCGCAATCGATTTTCCAACTTACGAGCGCATCAGAAGCTTTCTTCTCGCACGAGCACGAGCGCTTGAAGCCATGGAAGGACGTCTTTCAATTGAACCACA
The DNA here is from genome assembly GCA_030273425.1 of Microplitis manilae. Lineage (NCBI taxonomy): Eukaryota > Metazoa > Arthropoda > Insecta > Hymenoptera > Braconidae > Microplitis > Microplitis manilae. Next base: position 15,691,424 of record CP092722.1, read on the forward strand.
TGACCCTAAACCTAGCAAAAGGTTCTTCAATGGTAGCAAACCCAATAATGGGTCTAAAACCCCGTCTGCGCATGTCCATGTAGCCAATCAACCCAATACAGCTTTTGGACTGCCTCGTACTGCAAACTTATCATCTGGACAGATTACTGGAGCCTCAGCAAAACCTCAAAGACCTTGTTCAGGCTATGGTGAAGTTCACTTTATTGTCTTCTGTTCATATTTCCAAAATCTCACACCCAATGACCGTCATCAAATGCAGGGTTGGGCAAAAATAGTATTTTCATTACTATTTTTCGCTTAAATAATTAATTTTTCAATTAATTCATAATTTATTAAAAATTATTACGAATTTTTTCAAAAAATTAGTATTTTTTTAACTTATTTTATTAAATATCTCGAAATAAAAAATTTGAGTATCGATAATTTTAATTGAAACAAAAATTAAAATTATCCGAAAAAAAAATTTTAATTGCAAAAAAATTCAACAATTACTGATTTTATAATTAATAATTAACAGAGTATTTATTATTTTGTTCACAAAAAATTTCTAAATTTTAGAAAAATTTCATACTCATATCTGATAATTATTCAATTGAAAAGCAATTAGATATTTTTTTTTTTCAATAATTTTAATTTTTTTAAAAATTAGGATCAAATTTCCTTCAATTAATAATTTTAAAAAAACTAGAAATTATTCGTTACTAATTACTAATTATCTCAAAAATTAGAAATTATTTTATACTAATTATTAATTATTTCAAAAAATTGAAAATTATTTGTTACTAATTACTAATTAATTCAATAATTAAAAATTATTTAATACTAATTACTAATTACTTCAATAATTAAAAATTACTTGTTACTAATTACAAATTACTTCAAAAATTAAGAACTATTTATTACTAATTACTAATTACTTCAAAAATTAGAAATTATTTGTTACTAATTACTAATTACTTTAAAAAATTAAAAATTATTTGTTACTAATTACTAATTACTTCAAAAATTAAAAATTATTTGTTACTAGTTACAAATTATTTCAAAAATTAAAAATTATTTGTTACTAATTGCTAATTATTTTAAAAATTAGAAAATCGTTTATTTTTAATTATAATTTAAAAAATACTTAAAAAATTTTTGTGTCTAAATATTAATTATCCAATTAATCAGGAAATAATTGTTCTCTAACTATTGATGTTTAAAATAATTAGAAGCTATTTTACCTCTAATTACTGATTTCCAGAATAATTTCACCGTAAAAATTTTTCAGAGTGTGTACAAAGTGATTCGGGAGAGAATACAAAAGAGGTATTATTTAGTTAACTGGCTCCTCTTAGTACTGAAATTCTCTCCGAAGAGAAGTTTCTAAATAATCGTTAAGAAAAAAACTTCACGTGATTGATTTTTTTAAATACTTCCCATAGAAATTGAGGTTGTGCGGAGTTATCGTCACTCAGTGCAAGGAAATCCACATTTACTTTGAAAATCCATAACTCCGAACAAAAATAATTATACAGAGATCAAATGTTAAGTTTTAAAATCTTCAAAAAATTCTTTATAAGCTCTTGTAGATAAGAGATTTTTTAAAAACAATTAAAGATCACCAGAATAAACAATTCTTAAATATTTATCAACTTTTTCTCATGCAAAAATTTTGATTATCAGCTGTAATGAAAATATAGTCAAGGGAAATCAATAAAAACAAAAACCATTAAACAATTTATAGTTAGTTTAATAAAGACAAAACATAATAATTTTTTTATAGAATTGTATGCATTAGGCGGTATAAAAGATCATTGAGTATTTCTTTTTTTTAACAAGTACTCTGAAAATATTGTTCGGCATACCGAAAAAATGTCTTTGTTGAAACAAAAACTCTTAATTTTAATATTAAGGGGTGCCTTAACGCTATTATCTATTTATCCTTTGATTAACATAGAAATTTTTTTTTTTCCAAGCTTCACATTTGATCACTTATTAGTGAATCAAAGTATTGGAAAAATCAATAGACCTTTTTGTTGGAAATTAAACGTTCTAAAACGAAAATTTCTTATCATTATTTGGTAAATTTCATTTTTTAAAAGTTATTCAAGGTCAGAGTTAAATTTATAGTAAATTTTACTACTATTTGACTTTTTCAGCGAAACTATCAGTAAGTCTGATAGACTTATCACAGAATGTTACTGGCCTTTTTTGTTGGTCATTTTATTTCCGACAAATTATTTTCATTGGTTTCCAAAATTTCAAAACTTCCTTATTTACTTGCATTTAAATTTTAAAAGTAAGTAATTTAAATCGACTAGAATACGATTCTTTGGAATAAACAGAAATTTAAATGCAAATACTAAAAGAACTTTTAGAAATTTTGAAAACTTTATAAATAATGCGTGGTAGAAAATGAAATGATCTACGAAAAAAGTCCTGTAACATTCTACAATGTCTGATAGTTTTACAAATTAATTTGAATAGTAGTCAAATTTACAATAAATAAAACTCTGACCTTGAATAACTTTTGAAAAATTAAATTTATCGAATAATTATAAGAGACATTTTTTGTAGAGCGTTCAATTTCCAACAAAGTGGTTTATTGATTTTTTCAATACTGCGATTCATTAATGAGTGATAAAATTCCAAAGTTCTAAAAACAAATTGCCCTACGTTAATTAAATGGGAAGTAGGAAATCATGATGAGGAACCCCTCAATACTACAATTAATAGCTGCCGTTTCAACAAGATCATTTATTAGATATCGTGAACTACATTTTCGGGTGCAGCTATTTTTTCGGAGGTATTTTTTTTGAAATGCTTGCATTGCATTTCATCATTATTCTCCTTTTAAAGTTATCGTCACTTAACCTATTATATTTTGGCAAATTAAACATTGTAGCGTAACTGAATAACCGCTCAACAGGTGCCGACGAGGGTATAATTGTATTATATTTAATAAAAATATCTTTTACTATTGGGTATAAGTTAAGTAATTCTAAATCGGTTCGGCTTTCACTGGTATACTTTGTAAATAGAACTTCTGGATCTGTGGTTCCAAATGGTTCTAATACCCGCTGTTCCTGTGAACCAGAACGATTTCTAAAGTCAAAAAAATCATTATTCTTGATCGTAGTTTTGACTTGAGGTGGCGGGCTTGAGTCTACAGAATTGACAGCATCTTTGATTGCCTTAAAAACATTTGTTTGAGCTGCACCACTTAATGACTGAAGCCAATCTAATTTAAATAATGGATGAGAAGCTGCAGCTACTGCAGCCATTTTTCCTTCTTCTACAACTTCAAAAATCTTCTTGAATCGGACGTCAATAGCTTTTTCTAATCCCACAGCCAATTCAAGACAGAATTGCATTTTTTATTCTTTGCAATCTATCAATTTATTTTTAATAGATATAAGTGAGGGAAGCAAATATCCGTAACGAGCTAATTGATCGCCCTGTAAAATATCAATGGCACGAGCTATCGGCTGATTACAGTGGAGCCATTCTTCCATAAATCCGTTGAAGTTAATTTATAGTAATTAATTTGTAAATAATAATTATATTATGAAATTTAACTTCTATCAACAACCGGAAAGCACTAAAGAAAAGTCCGTTTCATTTCCCGGGTCAAAAAATTACATCTGTTTCAAAATAAATGATAAAAAAAACAAATAAAGTTTTCAGACAATGATGCCTCTAAATATTATTATTTAAGCATTTAAAACATTGGGTGAGCTGAAAACTTGAACATATTGTTAAAAAAATACGTAAGAATTGCGGAAAATCATATTTGATCAATTGGAAAGTTATGGAATGTAGAATGAAAAGTATGTTTCAACTGATCTCGTTCCCACGGTCAATTACTGCCCTGATTAAAAAATCTAATTCGAAATTATTAAAAAAATTTAATTTCTTTAATATTGTATCATATCATAAAATTATAGTTTAAAATAATTCAATATAATTTAAAATTCTCAACTTTGAATTATTTTATTTGAAATTATATAAATATTATTTGAAAAAATTTCAAATAATTTAAACTCTCTGAACATTTTAAATTAAATCAAATTAGAAAATGATATCGCAATATCTGGTTTCTCGGACAGTTCCGATTGTTTCTTAGATACTTTGAACTCTGAAATCCTTTCAGATTAAATTGAATTTGAAAATAATATAGCAATTTCCGGTTCCTCGGATAATTCAAAATTATTTGAAATTATTTAAGCTCTGCGATCATTTCTTATTAAATCAAGGAATCAGTAATATGCGACATTATTTTCTAATCCAATTCAATTTGGAACGATTCGAGAGTTTAAGTAATTTTAAATAATTCTAAATTGTCTGAGGGGCCAGAAATAGCGATATTATTTTTTAATTTGATTAAATTTAATATGATATGAAAGTTCAAATCATCTTCAATGATCTCAAATCAGAAAATAATATTTCGTTATTTTTAAATTCAATATGATTTAAAATGATTAATTCAAACATTTATACTTGAAAGCGAAATAATTCAGACAATTTGGAATGATTTAAAATAATTAAGACTTACGTAATCTCGAATCATTCCAAATTAGATTTCTTAATCAGGAAGATGAGAATGAACCATATTATAGATGAAATAATTATTTTTACCTGAAATCAAGCTCATCGAGAGGATTTATGACACCTAACTCTTTATTGCAGACCAACAACTTCTGTTTTAAGCCGAAAATTTGTAAGATAGAATCATACAGGGAATTCCAGCGTGTAGGAACAGGTCTTTTAAGACTCTGACTAAGAATAGATTTCATTTGTTCATATTTTTTTGGTAAAGCTGTCAATTTCCATAAACAATTGCAACGCTCAATCATTCTGGTATACGCTGACTCCAACGACTTGAATGATTTTATACAAGCCAGTGCATCAGTAGTAGCTACCAGGTTTAGTGTATGACTAGCACAAAGGATATGATGAGGTAGAATTTCTTCATGATCTCTTCCGTTCCGAGACATAAATGGTTCAATTTCACCATAATCATTCTCTTCAGTGCTATTATCATCATCAGAATCAGATTCTTGAGTGTTACGACTCTCTTCTGTAAAAGTAATATTTATTACTACACGTAAAAATAGTTGTTTTCAATTTTTAATTATGTATTAAAAAGAAAATTAGAAAAATGACTTTAAATAATTAAATAAATTAAAACTAAACCGTCATTAGTCGAACGAGGAATATCTTAAATTTTATAATAATTAAGAATGATTTAAAAATTTAAACTATTTTAAGTAATTCCAAATAATGATTTATTTTTTGACTAAAAATGATTTTCTCTGAAATAATAACTCGAAAAAGTTCAAGTGATCTGATGAGAATTGAAAAAAAATATTTTCTAAACAGTTTTAAATCCCTTGCTACTTTACTATCATTATATTGAGGGACAAAAATAATTCTCTTCATTAGTAGAAAAGCTTGACGACTTCGAAGCTCTGTTAATAAGGAAGGTTGAATAGTAAACAATAATTAACTTCGATTTCATGAAATTGAAGGTTCTCAAATACGTTATCGCCGGTAAAGAAAATAGTTATTAAGTAGCAGATTTGAATCGTTGATTTGAGAAACCCCATAAGTCATTATTTTTACGAAATTGGCTTTTTTGCATTTTTGTGTTCTTTGGATATCTCTCCATCGGAATCAATCAAAATATGCATCAAATCAGCGTTTAAAGTTCAACCACGCGGGTGATAAATATCTCGCTTAGATGAGGAACCCCATAAGTCAATAACTAATGGGGTTTCTCAAATAAACATGCAATTTTAGATTTACAGAAATTAATTTCCTTTTTGTTTTTTCACAGAAAAAATTTTTTTCAAGTAGAGAAAATGATTTTGAATTGAAATTGGCGCTTAAAAAAATTAACGATTATTATTACAATTTACGTATATTATAGTTCCAATACACATTTTGTACTTTATTTTATAAATGTAATAAATAATTGACGGAGAAAAATTGAAAAACGATTTTATAACTATTTTTTCCGTTTTGTTGAGAAACCCCACTCAGAAAAAACAGTTAACTTGAATCAAGGAAAATATTCTTGATTCAAGAAATTTTTTTTGATCGATTCGGAAAATAAAAATTTACTTGCCCCAAGTAAACAATTATCTTCAAACTTTTATCTTGAATCAAAATTTTTTTTCTCACGTCAACATATTTTTACGCTTAAATCGAAAAATTTTTACTTGTTTCAAGAGTTTATATTTCTTAAAGTAAGAGATATTTTTTTGGAGCAAGATACATTATTTTTTTATAGCAATATTGCATTTTTTTGGTTAAAGAAAGTAAAATTTCTCGGAACAAGTACTATTCTTTTCACGCAAGTATTTTTGTATTCTCCGACCAAGACAACAAAAGTTGCTTAAGCCAAGAGAAAAAATTTCTTGGGAGAAAAGATCGATGTGGAGAGAGGGAAAATCACCGGTGTTAGGCAGTAGCAGCGGGAGTAGTTCGGTGCTCGATTCGTCGAGATTACGAAGATTAGATAGTGAACGTGCCTGATGCTCCTAAAAGTGAAAAGTAAAATACAGTTAAAAATCACAATAACAAAGCGACTACTCCAAGAGACAAGTCAAAATAGCCAAATGGCTAGCTTGAAAACCAATATGAAAATCAAGAAGCGAAAGAAAAATAAGCTTCCACTGAAGGACGACCAAGACAAAAATGAAGCGGCAAAAAGAGCTAAAATCAATGAAGCCAAAAGCAAAAGTGATGAGATGGAAACCATAAGCAACTCAAGTGAAAGCAGCGATGACGAGACGCAAGAAGAACCTAAATACAGGTCTGTGCCGATCATCGTTGACATCAAAAAGAAAAATCATGACCAAATCGTTGACCTGATCAACCAAGTGAAAGCAGCCACCTCAAACACTAAATACAAATTTCCGGAAGCCAGAATGACTCTCTACCCACAATGTAAGGAAGACCATAATAAAGTCATGAAGCTACTCCAAAAAGAAAATCACGAATTTCATCCATATCCTTTGAGTGATGAAAAAGACTACAAATTCGTAATAAAAGGACTACCAACAATACCAGAAGACCATATTAAAATGGAACTCGAGGAGCTAGGATTCAAACCAAAAATGATAACAGAAATGAGACAAAGGAAAGAATCAACTAATAAATTTCCTTTTTATTTTGTATCCATGGGTCCAAAAACAGATCTCAAAAGCATATATTTCCTTAAATACATAAGCAACGTAGTTGTCAGAATCGAACGATATCGAAATCCTAAAATTGTCACACAGTGTTATAACTGCCAACAATTTGGACATGGATCTAGTCACTGTCATAATAAACCTCGATGCGTTAAATGCGCAGAACCTCATAAAACCGAAGACTGCAAGAAAAAGAAAGAAGAAGCTCCGCAATGCACTAATTGCAAGCAAAACCACCCAGCTAGTTACACCAGCTGCTCAGTTTATCAAAGCTACCTGGCAGCACAAAAGAAGAGAAGACAAATGACCTCCAAACCACAGAAGCCGCGTACAGCAGCTCCGACCAATGATGCCAAAAATTATCCAGGACTGATTTCAACGCCAACAGCAAGCCAAAGAACACAGGACAGTTTAATCAACTACAGTTACGCAGCGAAACAGGCACCACAGGGTAAGATTAACGAAAATGAACCATCGATGTTTAACAATCTATTGACCGAGCTTAAAGAATTAAATTCTACTTGTAATATTAGATTATTAGTCAAATTATTTAGATCTCTTAATGAAAAACTTAGAAATTGTAAAAACGATAGAACCGCGCAAACTTCTGCAATATTAGAATTTATGTTAGCCTATGGAGACGAAAATAATAATGTTAATAATGGCGAATAACCATACACATAGCATCATAATAGGACACTGGAACGCAAACGGACTTTCTCAAAAATGCTCGGAACTTTTCGAATTTATAAGACAAAATAAAATAGATATCATGCTCATTAACGGAACAAAACTCAATAGCAACAATAGACTTAGCAAACTGCCAGGATACACTTTCATAAGACAAGACAGACCAGACAGTATCAATGGGGGAGGGCTATTAATTATCATTAACAATTCTATTAAATTTTGTGACCTAAAAAATAAAGATTTTGTCACAATAGGAGCACTCGGAATTAAACTAGCTGACAATACAGAAATCTACTCAGTATACGCCCGTCCTAAAATAGCGAAAAAATCAAATAAAATCGACCCTAACGAAATTCAACAACTAATGACAGGCTCACGAGTACTAATACTAGGAGATCTCAATGCAAAACACACTGATTGGAATTGCAACATTAAAAACACTAATGGTAATATAATATTAAATCTAGCAGATAAATATCAATATGAGATCCTAGCACCAGATCGCTATACCCTGTACCCCACCAACGGTGGGAGACCGAGCATAGTGGATCTGGCCATACTCAAAAATCTACCTAACACCAACCAAATAGAAGCTATTAATGAACTAGATTCTGACCATCTACCATTGATACTAACCATAAACCCTACAAGCAAAACGAGACACGGCACAAGAACATTCCTAAATTACAAAAAAGCCGACTGGGCGCAATTTAGAAAAGTAATTAATGACTCAATACTTATTAATTCCAACCTTAACACAGAAACCAAAATATACATATGTATCAAAAATTTGACAAATTCAATAAACGACGCAATAGAAACTACTATTTCTAAAACCAATATTACTAATAAAATCAAATCGCTACCAGATGACATACTACAATTAATTAAGGACAGAAACAGACTAAGACGACAATACCAAAGAACTGGCTTAAAAATACTAGAAGCACAAAAAGAATAACTCTCAAACACAATTAAAAAACTAATCGTAGAATACAAGAATAAGCAGTGGGACGAAAAACTACAAAAACTAAAAGTTTCTGATAATACCATCTGGCAGACTGCTAAGTCTTTCACGAATAAAACAACTAATAACACACCAATGCTTCACGGTCCCAACGGCCTGGCCTTTACTGACGATGAAAAGGCCAACGTTCTCGCCGAGCACTTTAAGACAGTCCACCATCTCACTGAACACGAAGGTGACGAAGAGAAAGAATCGGGGGCAAACAACGCATACAATGATATATTTATACTCCTTTAGATCCAGATAGTATAAAATTAACATCACCCCGAGAAATAAAACTTATTATTAAAAAAACCAAATCAAAAAAGGCTCCAGGTCCTGACAAAATCCAAAATATCATACTAAAAAACTTACCAACCAAAGCTCTAGTTCGATTAACACACATTTACAATAGCTGCCTAAAACTACACTTATCCAAAAAATTAAAGGAACAAGAAAATTTTATAAAATTTTTAGTGATTTTTGGAAGTCTGTATTTTAGTGAAAAATAATCGTATCGAAAAAATAAAAAAAGCAAATTGAAGCTTGAAATTTCTAGTTTAAAGATCTTTCAGCCAAATAATTTTCTGAGCCACAGTTTTTGCGGAATCATAAGAAATATGCCGAGACAAAATTTTTCTAAATTTTCCGGTTTTGTTTTTTAGGTCTACGGGGCCGGGAATTTTTTTCTCGAAAAAACCAATTCATGGCTCGTTTAGGAAATTTATTCAGCTACAATTTGCTTTTTTTTGTTTCTCTGTACGAAAATATGCTGCTGAGATATCAGCTTTCAAATGAAAAAGGGTCCTTTTTTCTTTGATTATCGATATCTCAGCAATTAATGGTCGCACAGTAATTTAAAGGGCAGTTTGAGAAACTTGAATGAATGCCCTACAAGCTCTATTTTCGATTTTTTTAAAAAAAAATTTTTTTTCATCCTTAATATCAATTTGAAAAACCCACAAAAAATGGCAATTTTCTGGTTTTTTAGTCAACTCATCGCTACTTTGTAAATATCGAAAAAAAAAATAATGTTGCCAGGTGATTTTACAGCTTAATGTACCCCAAAAAACCCTGGAAATTTTCAGATTGATCCATCGAATCGTTTGTCCGGACCGATTGCTCAAAGTTTTATAAAACAATTGAAGGAACAAGATTTGTTCCTTAATTTGTGTAATCATTACCAAAATGAAAAAATTAATTTTTTTCGGATTTTCTTTCATTTTCACGTTAGTTATTCGGTAAATGTAAGGTAGAGAGAAAAAAAAAATTTTTTTTCAAAAAACGAGATAAAACAAGAGTTTTTTTAACATTTTTTTTTTTTACATTTTATTCGGGTTTTTTTTTTTTTTTTTCGTTTTTTGAAAAAAAATTTTTTTTTTCTCTCTACCTTACATTTACCGAATAACTAACGTGAAAATGAAAGAAAATCCGAAAAAAATTAATTTTTTCATTTTGGTAATGATTACACAAATTAAGGAACAAATCTTGTTCCTTTAATTGTTTTATAAAACTTTGAGCAATCGGTCCGGACAAATGATTCGATGGATCGATCTGAAAATTTCCAGGGTTTTTGGGGGTACATTAAGCTGTAAAATCACCTGGCAACATTATTTTTTTTATCGATTTTTACAAAGTAGCGATGAGTTGACTAAAAAACCAGAAAATTGCCATTTTTTGTGGGTTTTTCAAATTGATATTAAGGATGAAAAAAAATTTTTTTTCAAAAAAATCGAAAATAGAGCTTGTAGGGCATTTATTCAAGTTTTTCAAACTGCCCTTTAAATTACTGTGCGACCATTAATTGCTGAGATATCGATAATCAAAGAAAAAAGGACCCTTTTTCATTTGAAAGCTGATATCTCAGCAGCATATTTTCGTACAGAGAAACAAAAAAAAGCAAATTGTAGCTGAATAAATTTCCTAAACGAGCCATGAATTGGTTTTTTCGAAAAAAAAATTCCCGGCCCCGTAGACCTAAAAAACAAAACCGGAAAATTTAGAAAAATTTTGTCTCGGCATATTTCTTATGATTCCGCAAAAACTGTGGCTCAGAAAATTATTTGGCTGAAAGATCTTTAAACTAGAAATTTTAAGCTTCAATTTGCTTTTTTTATTTTTTCGATACGATTATTTTTCACTAAAATACAGACTTCCAAAAATCACTAAGAATTTTATAAAATTTTCTTGTTCCTTTAATTTTTTGGATAAGTGTATCTTACTTCCCCTTGGCCTGGAAAACAGCAACTGTTCTTGCGTTCCAAAAACCAGGGAAAAGCAAACTTTCTCCGCAAAATTATCGCCCCATAAGCTTACTTTGCACGCTTAGCAAAATTCTAGAGACAATTATTTTAAAAAAAATAAAAAACTTCGAACAAGAAAATAAAAAGCTCATGGCGGAGCAATTCGGCTTCAGGGAAAAACATGCAACAGACCTACAACTTGCACGAATAGTAAATTATATATGCACGCAGTACAACTGGAAAAAATCAACAGCACTAGTATTATTGGACATAGAAAAGGCCTTTGATACCGTTTGGCATCAAGGACTTATCTATAAACTCCGTAGATTAGACTTACCACTGTACATAATCAAAATCATACAACATTACCTACAAAATAGACTTATACAAGTCCAAGTAAACAATACACTCTCCGATAAACGAAAGACAGTTGCTGGAGTACCACAGGGCTCTATACTGGGGCCAGTTTTATTTTTATATTATATCAATGACATCCCGAAAGACAAAGATACAAACTTAGCGTTGTTTGCCGACGATACTGCGCTCGACAATGCCTCAGCCAACAAAAGACTGGCTCTTGATCGCCTACAAAAAACACTAAACACACTCACACAGTACTACAGTAAATGGAAAATAAAAATCAACGAAGCAAAAACGGAGCTAATTATCTTTAGTAAACGCAAAAAACTCAGGAAAAATGGAAATAATCTTACACTAAAAATAAACAACACAATAATTGAACCTAAAACGAATGCTAAATACTTAGGTGTCATCTTAGATAATAAGTTAACATACAAAGCACATATTAACAAGGCATGCCTCAAAGCAAACAGTATTAAACAAATACTCTATCCGCTAATCAAATCTAAAAGTAAATTAAGTACCAAAAATAAACTAATATTATATAAGAGCATGATCAAGCCAGTATTACTGTATGCTGCACCTATCTGGGGTGGCGCTTCTGCATTCAATATTAATAAAATTAAAACAACTGAAAATAAAATTTTACGCATGATAAGTAACGCACACCCTACAGAAAGCAATATCGAGATCAAAAAAAGATTGAATATAAACGAAATTTTTACAGATATATACAATCGCACTTATGCATTTTACACTAATAGAGTTAAACAAATTGAAATATTAGATAATGTTGGTATTTATAATAAAGATAACGCCCCATTTAACATCAAACATACACTCCCGCATCATCTTCTGATTTGTTAACAAACAACAAACTGTAAACATTTGTAAATTTATGTAAATACTTTATTTATTTAATTATTTAGCTGTAAGATAGTTCGTAAGATTTAAAAGTGTAAGTGGTTTTTTCACCAATTTTTCTACTTAATAAAGATGACTATATCGGAACAATAAATAAACAATTAAAACTAAGACAATATAACTATTTGGTAGCAGAAAGGAACAAATATTATAAATATGTATCTTGTAACTGAACTGAATGAAAATAAAGAACTTTCTAAATCTAAATCTAAATCTAATAGTTCGGTGCTCGCCACTAGATTGCGCTTACCATTTGTCGTGTGTCCCGGGTATGAAAGATATTCTAGAATTGTTAAATTCCGAATTTCAGTACGATTTCGTTCGAGCACTCTGTCATTCGACCGAGCTGCAAGTACCTTTTTGAATTGTACTATAGTATATCCTATAATACATCATAACTTTAATATTTAATATTAATGTTTACTTGAAACATTTTTTGCGAAATAAAAATACAAAAAATTAAGTTTCAGACAAAAAAAAAAAAAAAAAAAAAACAAAAAGAATCAACATGTCTATCTTTTGTAGAGAGAATAAATTTTTGATTGAGAGAAATTTAAGTCTCTATTAAAGAAGCAAACTTTTGGAGGAAGAAATTTTTTTTTCTTGGCCCAAGCAACTTTTATTTTCACTTAAGCAATTTATTTTTCGGAGCAAGAGAATTTTTCTCTTGCGCCAAGAGATTTTTTCTTGGCTCAAGGATTTCTTTTTTTTCAATCAAAAGACGTTTATTTTTTGGAGCAAGAAATTTTTTTTCTTGGGACAAGGAAAAATATCTTGGTCCAAGTAAACTTTTTTTCGTTCAAAACTTTGATTTTTTGGAGTGAGAAATTTTTTTTCTTGGGGCAAGAAAAAGTTTCTTGGCCGAAGTTAAACTTTTTTTCGTTCAAAACGTTGATTCTTTGGCCAGAGATGACTTATTTTCTTTAACCAAGAATTTCTTGTCTTAAACCAAGAAATTTTCAATTTCGCTTCAAAAATAACTTTTTTTGGAGCAAAAGAACTCACTGTCTTGAACCAAAAAAAAGTTTTTGAATCAAGTATTTTATTTTTATTGGATCAAGAAAGGAAATTCGGAAGACAATAATTTTCTTGAACCAAGTTAACTGTTTTTTCTGTGCATAAGTCAATCAACTTTGAATCATTATTATTAATCGTAGTAATTAACAATAAAATTTTGAATCATCGAATCTTTTTTAGGGGTGCTAACATTACTATTATTCATTATTGGTTTATGATTTTTATGCTAACGTATCTCAGAAAAATGTTTTTTGCTTCTCCTGAAAAATTTACTATTTTTGACTTATGGGGTTTCTCAAATAAACGATTCATTTAAAAAATATACAATTATCCAACTGCGTTAAATGGTTCGACTGATCCCACTGTAGGACAATAAAATCACTATTATCTTAAATTAAATTATTATAACATTACCGCAGGCTGATAAGTCATCAAAACTAACTCCAAATAGACGAAAAGCTTTTCCAAAGTTAGATCCATTATCAGTCACTGTAGCAATGACTTTTTCTTTATCTGATCCAAAAAATGAATGTATATCACCAATTTTTCTGGCTACTTGATCGTATGAGTGCGTTCCAGTAAATCGGCGACACGCTATTGCATATGACTTACGCTCTAACGTATTTTTCTCAATCTGTAAGTTTAAGTTCAGAATTAATAATCTAATTAGTAGTTGCTTAGAGCGACTATTACTATAATTATAATGTTAATCATAGTCATAATGATAAAAATAAATTAATATAATGATAATATCCATTTCAGTATTATTATATTAGATCTACGGGTGTCTGCCTTGAAAAAATATAAGTACTAATATTTTCTATTATTATTTTTTACCCAGTGTGCAGTCATTTCTAAGAACCGCCGACTTTTACTAGTCCATACATCAGCTGTTGTGCAGACATATTCAGCACTATTCATCATAAATTTCAAAAGTTCCATATTTTCATTGAATGTGTCTTTTACTCTGCGCTTTACAGTACGAGCTGATAAATGACTTAGTTCTTTTCCACCTTTTTTTATTTTCATATCTATAATTGATGATAAATTTAAAGAAACGATTACAGTTTAGTTTATCGCATTTTTTTTTTATTAATACTCTTGATTTTTAAAGTACAATAACCGGGAAAAAACGTTCTTATATGATCATACACAAATCATATTAAAGTGACTCATAAAATCATACAAAGTTTTATAATGAAATTGGTCTTATTAAATATTCCGGATTGTCGTCTGCTTCTCTAGTCTGCTTTTCACTTATCAGTATTTATAATCTATAGCATTACTTAAATCAAATCGATATATCTTACATAAATAATGCACCAAATGTATGTTTCTTTAAGATAACCGCGCCACACTGATGATCATATAAAAACTTTTTTTCCCGGGTAGTCTTGTATTTTAACAGTCTATTTCAGACTAAAAAAAACCTATTCGAAACGATTAAAAATCATTCAAAACAATTCAAAGCAATTCAAATTTAATACTATATCGACATGCATTCATCATCGAGTGAATGGTTTTGTTTAATCAGGGATAAATAAAATTGTTTATAGTTTATATCAATAAATAATACATTTACCGTACCATCAAATATTTTACGAAAAGCTTCACACTCTACAGTATTGAATGGAACTAACGTTTCGAGTATGTAGTTAACAACATTTTCTTCAAATCGTGCTTGTGAGAAATTACAATATGTTTTTGAATCTTTCTTCTCTTCATTAACTTTTTGTCTTTTTGCAGAAACATATTCTTTATATCCATCATATTTATCTCGATGAACTTTTTAAAAAAATTGTAAAATTAGTTTACGTTGGAAAAATTAAATGATTTTGAGAAGTCATTAAAAAGTCATTACCTCAACCGCTCTTGCGTTCGAAGGCATGCAAAAAAAAGTGTTGATTGTTAGTAATGACTAATTACACAAATACGAAAGTTTGTGCTCAACGATAAGAATTAAATAAAAAAATTCACGCTAATTTCTCAAAGAAATTTCTAAAAGATATATTCAAATACCGTACGGACACACTGAGAGAACAATTTATTTGAGCCAAATAAGATTTTTTTCGGGTAAATAAATCTCATATTTGAATCGACTCTATTAGTAATTATTTGAGACAAAGATATAGTTCATTTGAATGAAATAGTGATTTGTTTAAAATTAGCAAATCTTCATTTTAAATTTTTTTTCGACCAAGATTTGTTAACTATAAACAAATATATATTTGAATGAAATAAATGATTTTGTTCAGTCAAATAAATCCATTTTTTTGGCTCAAATAAATTGTTCTGTCAGTGCACGTATTATAAAATTTAGTGTTTAGAATGTTGAAATTCCCCATATTGACACCCTAACTCCGTGTTATACATTGAAAAAAAAAAAAATTTTTAAGTTTGTTATTTTTCGTATATTAAATTAAAAAATAACAAAGTATTATACTATGATTTAAAATTATTTAAAATGATTCAAATTGTCGAATTATTTTTAATTGAATTAAATGAAAAAATTAATCGTGGAATTTCTAATTCGTCGGTCAATTTAAAATCATTTGAAATGGTTAAAACTGTCGAATCATTTCAAACTAAATCAAATTAAAAAAAAGGCCATTCGGTAGCCGAAATGGAAGGTAGATTTTTCAATTAATCGATATAAAAAGTTAGTTTCATACATAGATATCTTGTGATATATGTTAGTTTATAGTCATGACATAAATTAAACTCACTTTCTAAGAGTGAGGGTAAAAAAGGACAACGATTATTTTCGATAGAGAACTTCAGATAATTGATTTGACATAACATTATATAGGCAATGTACCAAACTAACGTTCACATAAATGAAGTATTGGAAATTTAATTAGTATTAGATTATAATTGTAATCGCTGTTATAATGGCAAGACCAGTTATAATTATAGGAGGTACAGGTACGATTGGAATATCATAAATAATAAGAGAAATACTTTTAAAATATGAAATAGCTGTAAAACTTACAGGTTATTTTGTTCACAATAAAATACACGTATCAAAATTGTTTTATAATGGGAAATGCATAAGTTATGTGGTATGAAAACCATATTTTCAACATTTTTTGATTCCATTAAAATTTTCAAGGCTATCAAATTATTGGAAGAAATAGTCAAAACATAAGGCTTAAGGTCATAAATTAAAGATTATTAGACGAGCTTTCAGATACTTTTTACGGAAATCGTCTGTGAATATTAGTTTTGAAGTTATATAAGCTTTAGTAGTGATTAAAATCTGATTTTTACGAAAAATCATGAAAATTTCAAACAGCTATAATTTTAAAACTATTTGAACGATTCAGCCCATCTTTGAACTTGATCGAGGTAATCACCTATAAAATAAGTGTGGTAAATTTCATGAAGGTCCGATAAGAAGTGTAGGCGCTATCGTTATGACAAGACCAGTGATAATCATCAGGATTGGAGGTACATTTGATACATCATAAATAATTAAAGAAGTACTTTTAAAATATAAAATAGCAGTGAAATTTACAGGTTATTTTGTGTACAATAAAATACAACTGACGAAACTGGATTTTAATGGGACAAGCATAAGTTGTGTGGAATGAAAACAATATTTTCAACATTTTTTGATTCCATTAAAATTTTCAAGGTTAGAAAATTATTGGAAGAAATGGTCTAATTATAAAGTTTAAGATCACAAATTAAAGCTTATTAGTCAAGCTTTAGAATACTTTTTACAGAAATTATCTATGAGTTTTAGTTTTAAAGTTATATGGACTTCAAAAGTGATTAAAAACTGATTTTTTCGAAAAATCGTAAAAACTTCAAACATCCATAACTTCTAAACTAATCGACCGTTTCAGCCCATCTTCGAACTTAACCGTGGTAATAACACATAAATTAAGTGTAGAAAGTTTCATTAAGATCGGATAAGAATTGTAGACGCAATCGTGTCCTCAAAAGTCGGTTCTATTACATAAATATATATATATATATATATATATATATATATATATATATATATATATATATATATATATATATATATATATATATATATATACATGCATATATAAATTTTTCAACGAATGGTATTTTTGAACTCTACTCAACTAATTATGATAGTTTATGACGAAATTCCTTGTAAAATCGACCATGAGGACAAATACAATAGTTAGATTTTTAACAAATCTACCTAAAAATGAGATCGCAATTTATGGTCCCTCGGACAATCCAGAGTTATTTGAAATGATGTGAACTCTCCGATTATTTCATTTTTACCCTAATGTGTGAACCGTAATTTGATGGTACATGTAATGATCCTTTAATGCTATGAGTTTTGTTATTTTTAATTCGGCATAATTGACAAATCCCGACAATTGTACCATTCAACGTTGACTGATTGAGATCTGGCTCAAAAAACTTTCCATCAAGATACGGGCGTTTCCTACACTCATCAGACAAATCATTTCTACGCTCATCAATGTTTTGAACTACGCCTATAGGTGTATTAACTATGGATGAATCATCCATCTCAATGCCAAAACTTTCTTGGCTCGAAGTAATTTCGTTACCGTCATCGGCCATTATAGTAATTTCCCTAAGAATCAAATAAAATTATTTTTCAAGTTACAATTAACGTTGTGTAAAAAGTACCGAAAACGTTGAGTAAAAATGAAAAAAATAATAATTAGAAAATTTTTTTTACGTCAGTTCTCTTAGGATTACTCAGGAACCGTGCATGATGAAAAAAAATGAAGTCCATATCTAAAAATTAGAAACTTGAGGCTACAAATTATTTTTTTTTTTATTTTCTACTCTACGACAATTTTTTACCGAGTTATATAGCATGTTAAAAATCACTTCAAAATTTAGAATTTTTTTTAGTCCCCTTAATTTTTGTGACCAGTGTAAGTTAAAGAATAGTTAAGTATTTATAATTCAAATTGGAATTCGCATACAATTTTTTGGGGCAGTAAGAATAATCAGAAATCAAAATTTGTTTTTGTCTTTTAGAAATTTAAATTATTTTAAATATTTCCTGCTTAGGTAAAGTCATAAGATGAATATTTTAAAAGTTGAGTAATTTTTTAAATTAGTATGCCCGGGTAAAAAAAATTATATATAATTCAATATATTCATATATAATTCTATATAATTATATATGATTAATATAGAATTATATATGATTCATATAGAATTATATATAATTATACAGAATTATATATAATTATATATAACGATGAGAAAAAATCTCAACTGATTATATATAATTATATATAATTATATACACTTATATATAATTTTACAAGATTATATACAATTATATAGAACGCTAAGAAAAATCTCAGATGATTATATATAATTATATGTAGTTACATACAATTATATATAATTGCATATAATTATATATGATCATCTGTCATTTTTTTAGCGTTATGTATAATTATATATAAAAATATATAATTCTATACAAAAATAGAAAATAGAGAAAAATAACTTGGGAGTGAAGATATATATGTAAATATGGTTGTTTAAAAAAAAAAAAAATATTTTTTTTTTTTAATTTTCTAGCTCACAAACCAATCAACGGATTTTTATGCCTCATAAATGATTTCGTAGGGAATTGAACGCTCTACAGAAAAAGTCTCTTATCATTTTTTGATAAATACCACTGTTCAAAAGTTATTTAAGCTTCAAGTCAAATTTATAGCAAATTTTGAGATTTTTTTACTTTTCCGGTGGATATAACGGTCTTATTAAAAAATATCGTAGGATTCGTTTTGTAGATGATTGTATGTCTTACAAATTATTACGAACAAAGTTTTTCGAAATTCACCGGAAAAGTAAAAAAATCTCTAAATTTCCTATAAATTTGACTTGAAGCTTAAATAACTTTTAAACAGTGGGATTTATCAAAAAATTATGTGTGACTTTTTTTGTAGAGCGTTTAATTCCCTACGAAAACATTTATTGTGCATAAATATCCGTTGATTGCTTTGTGAGCTAAAAAATTAAAAAAAAATTTTTTTTTTTCCGGGTTATTTAAACGGAAAATAGAAAAATTGATTGAGACAAACCTTAATACCATTGGGAGCCTGGAGTGGTACCAAAATTTTCATTTTTATTTATACTTTTAATTTTTGGATACCACAAAAAAAAAATTGTTTTTTTTTTTTAACCTCTTATGAGCTCAAAAGTTACTTTATATTACTAAAAAAAATTCTCACTAAATTTCAGCCAAAGATCTTTTAAATTGAGTTATCACAAATGGGGGCCCCTTTTCCATTTGAAGTACACGCGAAAACTTTGCATTTTAATTTTTCGTTATTAAGACTGTGAAAAAATTTTTTTTTTAAATTCAACCTGGTATCATTTTGTAGGAAATCAATTCTCTACACAAAAGTGATTATGCATTATGTACGTCAAACAAACTGGAAAAAAATTACGGGGCTTCAAAGATCGACAGAAATTTACTCTCCTCGAATTATTTTTTGTTATTTTAATTTTTAATCGATAACAAAAATTTTTCCGAAAAATGACACGCAGAGTCTTGTAGGAAATTTAATTTCCTACAAAAAGTATTTGATATCATACATACGTTAAATGAATAAAAAAAAATCTGGGCGTCGGTTGGCCCTGCGGGCCAGCCCCAAAACTTCCCGCTGTTTTCGACCTCAAAGAGCTCAAAAACATTGGTGTAAATATATTTTCGAGCTCTTCGAGCTCGAAAATGCTATTATATGCAATTGTTTTTTTACGATCTTCTCAAGCTCTAACAAGTTGCCTGTTACGCTAAAGTTTGAAAATTTAAGAATCAAGAATTGTTAATGAAGCGGTTTTTAAAATTTAAACCCTGATTATGTTCAATAAAATAAGTGTATTTAGGCAGAAATCAATACCAGGGACTCAAATCAAGATTTAAATGAGTTTTGACTCATGTGAGAAACAATCAAATATGAAATATCCGAGAAAAAAATTAAAAACTACGTTTTATCGATTTTATTGTTGGTTGTATGATTTAAACTAAAAACCAAGTTCGATGACATAATGTATCGAAAGTAACCATATAAAGGATGAGTGAGTATGACTTTAGACACATTTTAGTAGATTATATTATGATTTATCCGGGAAAAATAACATAAAATGTTATTTTTTTAACTTTTCAACGCTGATATCTTTCGAACTAATTGATCGATTTTGACGGTTGAGGTGGCAATCGGCGCGTTTCATTGAATTCTAGAACTGATTAAAATTTGGAATTGATCGCGTCAGTCGTTTCGAAAATATTTAGAAAAAACCGTTTTTCACCATTTCTTTCTCCCGCGATAACTCTCGAACGAATTATCCGATTTTGATGTTTGAGGTGGCAATCGACGCGTTTTTTTAAGTACTAGAGCTGATTAGATTTTGAAGTCGATCGTATAAGTCGTTTCTGAGAAATCAATAAAAAATTAAAAAAAAAAATTTTTTTTTTTTCGTAATTCACAGATATTTTTGAGTCTATTTGATCAAATGATCTGAAATTTTCAGGAAAGTTGATAGCCAACAAGCTCTTTTAATCGCCGCCTTAAACATCCAAATCGGTTCATTAGTTTAAAAGTTACAAAGAGTTTACATACACACACACACACACACACACACACACACACACACACACACACACACACACACACACACACACACACACACTCGGACATCATTCCGAAAATAGTCAGAATAGGTTCCGAGGACCTCAAAACGTTGACATCTGATGAAAACTCGATTTTCGAAAATCGGGGTGAAAACAATAACTTCCCGAAATTTTCGAAAATCGTCGATTTTCTTAGCGGGAAGTTAAAAAGTTACAGAGATTTAAATGTCAACGAAAAATCAAGTTTAAGAAATATCAATTTTTTGAACTTAAATATCAACGAAAAGTGAACTAGATTTTTCATTGATATTTAAAACCCTTTAACGTTTTTCGCATTCATTTGACGTATGTATAATACCGGATACTTTTTGTCGGAAATTAAATTCGCTACAAGACCGTGCTTGTCATTATTTGAAAAAAAAATTTCGATAGAATTAAAATAAAAATCAACAAAAAATAATTTAATACTGAGGAAACTAAATGTTTGTCGATGTTTGACGCCCCGTAACTTTTTCCCAGTTTGTTTGATGTACAAATTGCATCAGCACTTTTTGTAGAGAATTTTATTTCCTACGAAATTATACCAGGTGGAATTAAAAAAAAATTTTTTATAATCTTAATAACTAAAAACTAAACTGAAAAATTTTCGTGTGTATTTTAAATGGGAAAGGGGACCCCCTTCGTGTTAGTTCAAGTCTAAAGATATCTTGCTAAAATTAGGTAAAGTTTTTTTTTATAATATAAAGTAACTTTTGGGCTCATAAGAGTTTAAAAAAAAAGTATTTGTTTTTTTTTGGGACACCCCAATATATATATGCATGTAGGAGAGGGAAGTCACCGGTGCTATAAGCAGCAGTGGAAGTAGTTCGGAGCTCGCCACGAGATCGCGCCCACCACTTTTAGTGTGTCTCTAGTAAGAAACTTATTTCAGAACTGTTAAATTCGAAACTTGAGACTATTTTGGCCCGAGTACGCCTTCGTTATTTGGCAGAGTGACAAGTACCTTTTTTGATGGTAATATAGTACATTCTATATTACATAATGACAAAAATATTTATTATCAATGTTTCCATAAATAATTTTTCCTATAAATTAAACTTGGACTTTAAAAATGATTATAAATGATTTAAATAAAAAGCGTAGAGCCTCTACTACACAAAAATTCACAATTTATTTAACAAATTGCTTAGGAATTCAATTATATATAGTTCTACATAATTATATATAGTCATATATAATTATATATAGTTATATATAATTATATATAGTGATATGTAATTATATATAATTATATAGGGCCATTTTTCATATACAATTATGCATAATTATATATAATTATATATAATTTTTTTCACCCGGGTAAATATTATTGATCAGACGAATATATATACTTTATATATGTATATATATTAGGGTGTTTCAGAAAAAGTAAATTTTATAAAAATTTCTTATGGTATTCAAAAATTGAAACTATACCTGAAAATAAAAAATTTGGTACTAATCTCTATAATAATATTAAGGTCTGTCTCAATCCATTTTTCTATTTTCTATTTAAATAACACGGGAAAAAATTTTTTTTTCTAGAATTTTTTAGCTCACAAACGAACAAACGAATTTTTATGCTTGATGAATATTTTTGAAAAAAATTAAACGCTCTACAAAAAAAGTCTCGTATCATTTATTGATAAATCCAATTGTTTAAAAGTTAACTATGCTTCAAGTCAAATTTTTAGTAAATTTTGAGATATTCTTACTTTTCCGGCGAAACTATTAGACTTATCAGAAAATATCATGGAATCTTTTTAGTAGGTGACTTTATTCCGCACAAATTATTATGAATAAAGTTTTTTTAAAATTCCGCATCGTTTTCTAGTTATTTTCATTTCAATGTCAAGCTTTCAAACTCAATCAGAAAAATATTTTTCTACGAGCTTCAGATAGAAATGAAAATAACTAGAAAACAATGCAGAAGTTTAAAAAGCTTTATTCGTAATAATTTGTGCGAAAAAAAATTGCCTACAAAAAATTCAAATGGTATTTTGTGATAAGACTGATAGTTTTGCCGCAAAAGAGAAAGATCTCAAAATTTACTATAAATAAAGTTAAAGCTCAGATAACTTTTAAACAGTTTGATTTATCAATTAATGATAAAAAAAATTTTTTGTAGAGCGTTCAATTTCCTAGGAAAATAATCATCGTGCATAAAAATTCGTTGGTTCGTTTGTGAGCTGGAAAATTCTAGAAAAAAAAAATTTTTTCCCGTGTTAGTTAAATAGATAGTAGAAAAATGGATTTAGACATACCTCAATAGTATTATTAAGATTAGTACCAAAATTTGTAGTTTTAGATATACTTCCAATATTTGGATACTATAGAAAAATTAAGATAAATTTTCTTTTTTGAAACACCCTAATATATATATATATATTAGACTTGGCCAAAAAAATCGACTATTTTTTTTTCTTTTGATACTGTGAAAATATTATTCTTGATGACAAAAAAAAATTATTGTGCAAGTTTGAGCCCTTAATATTGATATTAAGAGGTGTATTGTTACAAATATTCGTTTTTTGACAGAAATTTCATTTTTTACCCAAGACTCGTAAATCATCTATCTGAAAAATTCGAGCAATGCATATTCTTATAGAAAATTGAATTCCCTACAAAAAATCTTTCTTAGTAAATTGACGAAAAACGAGCCATTTTCTAGTAACCGTGCCTTAAATATTGATTTGTTTTTTGAATTCTTTGTTTTTATTTTGGATTTTGGTAATTACTAGAAATATAAAAGTTTTTTCTATTCAAGATACATACTTTTGAAGGAAATTTAATGGTCTACAAAAAAGGTCTCTTAACATTTTTTGCTAAATTCACTCCTTCGAAAGTTATTCAGGTTATTTAAGTCGTTTTTACTCAACTTCAACCTTAAATAACTTTTGAAGGAGTGAATATACATATAGGTTGGTGGACGCTGTACTGGCAGACATTTTGTGCATTGAAGCTTGCATCATAAAAATAAAAATTATATTATTTCTTACCTTAAAAGGATAATAAGTCTTTGTAAGAGATTAGTCACTTATCAATTGATTACTATATTATTATCACTCACATATAATAAAAACAGTAAATATTAGTTATGGACAAATTAATGTGTTCAACGTAAAGAAATAGTAAATCAATATGCAAAAACTCTTGAGCTTTCTGAGGTACAATAAGATGCATCGACGCCTAATTGATGAGCTTGATTATATGCATAAGGAAAGGGTCGACCCACACGGCAAACGTCGGATCATATCGACTATATCCGAGTGTGATCGATTATTGTATAGATCACACGACTCGAGCTGATTCCGTGCAAATTCGTAGAAAAACATTTACGTCAGTAAACATTCCAATATGAAATTATATTTTAATTTATATGAAACGAAATATACATACGACTAAAGTAGATTACCATAAAAAATTGCGGCCAAATTCCTTTTAAGTTAAATTTGAATTTTAAATCAGTAAATAATTTTATTTTTATTAATTTAACCCTTTAATGGCAATGTGAAGGATTAAATTTTATAATCGACAGAAAAATTTTTCTATCTCTAACGAATAAAAATATTTAATATAAAAAATATTTAAAAATAGAAATAAATAAAAAAAAATGAAAAATGGTTAAAAATATCTGGAAAAAAAAATATTCGATGTCTCTATCAATTGTATTAGAAAAGTTGCAATTCAAATCTGTTATTTTTTCGGAGGATTTTAATAGCTAAAAAAATAATTAATTTATTACCAGATATTAACATACTTTAAATCTGACTTGCCATCGTAAATCCTAATCTAAAATATAATATTCTTTAACTATTTCAATAGTTATTTGCCAAATATTTGATATTTCTATTAATAGTATTGGAAAAGTTGCAATTCAAATCTGTCATTTTTATTATAGATTTTAATAACTAAAAAAATAATTTATTTATTATCAGATATTAACATACTTTAAATCTGACTTGCCATCGTAAATCCTAATCTAAAATATAATATTCTTTTACTATTTCAATAGATATTTGCCAAATATTTGATATTTCTATTAATAGTATTGGAAAAGTTGCAATTCAAATCGGTTATTTTTATTAAGGATTTTAATATCTAAAAAAGTAATTTATTTATTATCAGATATCAACATACTTTAAATCTGACTTGTCATCATTAATCCAACTATTTTTCAACTATTATAATAATTCATTTTGATAAAACCATATTAAATAAAATAGGAAATACCAACGCAATATAGAAAGTTGTTCTCATTATTGCAGAAGAAAATACTTACTTTAAAGTGGAAAATTAACAGTACTTTGAAGAAATTTCAGATTATTTGCGAAAGTTTATTACTTTTCAATGCAAACATATGTCTTATTTTTCAGAAAAACTAAACAATGAGCAGAAAAAAAAACTCCTTATTTGTCTGATAAGTTAATAATTAGCCGAAAATAAGTTTAAATTCTTATTAAAAAATTAGTAATGAGCTGAAAATAAATTCTAATTTTTTTAGAAAAATCAGTAATTAGCTGAAAATAAATTCTAAGTTTTTTAAAAAAATTAGTAATTGGCTGAAATTTTTTTTTTTATTTTTTTACAAAAATCATTAATTAGCGAACAAATTTTTCTAATTAGAAGAAAAAACTAATAATACTTCGCATGTATTGTTAATTGTTTGGGTATTGAATAATTAGCTGGTATACTTTTCTAATTTTTGTTAAAAATTCAAAAATTTTTTTTTCTAATTTCGAAGCTCTGAAGAAGTTCGTCAAATTATAATTTATAAGATAGATTTTTTTTGTAATTAGTAATCGATCTTCAATAAGTTATAATTTTTTTTTCAATT
The DNA here is from genome assembly GCA_030273425.1 of Microplitis manilae. Lineage (NCBI taxonomy): Eukaryota > Metazoa > Arthropoda > Insecta > Hymenoptera > Braconidae > Microplitis > Microplitis manilae. The sequence goes on from CP092722.1 coordinate 15,717,342, forward strand.
AATAATATATCTATGCATAAATTTCAATTAAATTCATTAATTTTTTTTTTGTGGTGAATTATTACCAATTTATTGAAAAATTAGTAATAATTACACCATTAATTATTATTTTTTTCTTTAATTAAATAATTAATAATGAAAATTTTTTTTTTGCCGAACACTGATCAAATGGCCATCTCCAAGGCTTTGTGCCTTAACTGCCTCGGAACTCACCGCCAGGAAGATTGCGGTAGCGAGAAGCGCTGCCGTCATTATCAATTCGATCATCATTCAATGTTACATGATTCCACGCTTTTTAACACCCCAAATGCTCCGTCCAACGTTGCTACGTGTCCTCAGACCGCTGCCGCACCTGAGTTAGATCTAAACCTGTTATCATGGCTGCTCGACAACGGTCCAGCCAGCCGATCACACCCTCTATCGTCATCGCCAATCGCCGCACCGCTAATCTCCACTCAACAATCTCACTCATCGTGCAACCCAGCATCTTTACGATCTCTGGTCTTGCTATTCACCGCTCAAGCCACTCTCATCTCACCTACTCAACTCTCGCAGACAGTGTGCCTGCTGATTGACCCAGGCTCAGAATTCTCGCTCATATTTGATCAGCTCACTCGCCAGCTTGACCTCACAGTCCCCAACTCCCGTATTCCAATTATAGGAGTAGGAAGTGTGTCGTCAGGTTCATCTAAGGGTTCTGTCAGTATAGCTTTACGTTCTACTCATTCTAACGACCAGGTCAATTTTCAAGCACACGTACTGTCTTCTCTCACCGTCGAACTGCCTCCAGGTGACATTACTCGTCAATACTGGCCTCACATTGCTGATCTGGAACTCGCTGATCCTGATCACTTACCGCCGGGTCAGATTGACCTTCTCATCGGCGCTGATTTATACGGATCAATCATCAAGCCTGGAGTAAGATCAGGGCATCCCGATCAGCCCATCGCTATACAGACAATATTCGGATGGGTCATTTTCGGACCAGTCAGTTCGTCCTTTAACTCCTCACTTACTCATTAAGGTCATCTCAGATCTGACTCGCTGCTTCATGAGCTTCTGTCAATGTTTTGGGAGTGCGAGGAAGTGCCATCGGCTCACCAGGAATCTCATAGTTCTGAAGAAGCCGAGTGCGAAGCTCACGTCACTGCCACTCGCTCTCGAGACAGCACGGGTCGGTACATAGTACGATTGTCATTCAAATCCAACGCTCCTTCACTTGGATATCCGAAAGGCGTTGCCCAGCGTTGTCTATCTGGACTACTTAATCGTCTCTCGCAACAGCGCGAACTTCGTCAACAGTACAAAGACTCCCTCAACGAGTACGAGAGTATAGATTACATGGAGAAAGTTCAGCTGGGATACGCTTCCGCGGACGGTTGTTACTTACCTCATCATTGAGTAATGCGCAACAATAAGATCCGTGTGGTGTTCAACGGCTCCTTCAAGACAACATCAGGCTACACCATCAACGACCTGCTTCACACTGATCCCAAGACACAGATTGACATTTTTGACGTGTTACTATACGTCCGGCGTCATCGCTTCATCTTCACAACAGACGTGGTGAAGATGTTTCGGCAAATCGCAGTACATCCAGACGATAGATAGTCCCAACGTATTCTCTGGACCGACGAAAGCTCTCGAATGCAGAAATTCGAGCTCGCCACTGTTACTTACGGTACCAAGCCTGCTTCCTATCTCTCAGGTTATGTTCTGAAGCAGCTGCTGCGTGACGAAGGTGACCAGTTCCCACTCGCGAAGGAACCCTTTCAGCAGGGCAGTTATGTCGACGACATCTCTGGCGGTGCTGACGACCTCATTACCCTTAATATTATCGCAACGCATGGGGAAGGAATGTGCCTACGAGGATGCTTTCCGCTGTCAAAGTGGAAGAGTAATCAACTTGATTTCCTCAAGCTTCAATCACCTCAACAAACAAGCTCGGAGACTCACGAATTCAGCGAGTCTTTCTCGAAAATTCTGGGTCTCGCCTGATAAAGCGCTCCAGACTTACTCAGATTTACTGACCAGTCCGTACAGAGACCGGCTATCACCAAACGCATCATTTTGTCCGAAAAAGCACAACTTTTTGATCCTTTAGGATTGATCTCACCAGTCATCGTCCACGCCATAATCCTGATGCAAGACTTATGGCATAAGACGGTCGGGTGGGATGATACGCTTACTCCGCAAATTATCCATCGCTGGATGACATTCCGGGATGAACTTTTGCATCTTCTGCACCTATCAATTTCTCGATGGCTCCATCTGTGCGCTGACAACACGGAAATTGAAATTCACGACTTCTCCGACGCATCTCAGGCTGCAATGGCTGCTGTTGTTTACCTAAAGATAACCTCTTCAGGGTAATCACCAAAAGTAACTCTTGTTTGCTCTAAGGCTCGAGTTGCGCCCCTGCATCGCCTCACAATTCCACGATTGGAGCTATCAGCTGCGCTACTCCTAACAAAACTCTTCACTCGTGTTCAGTCAACACTTCAGCTTCATCACGCTCCTGTTACCTTATCGACAGACTCGGCAGTATCTCTCGCATGGATCAACAGCAATGCAATGCGCTGGAAGGAGTTTGTGAAGAATCGCGTTCAAGAGATCCAATCAACTGTGCCAGATGCCAACTGGAAATTTGTCTCCAGGAAACAGAATCCCGCTGACTGTGCTTCACGCGGGTTAACTCCATTGCAACTAATCTCTCATCAGCTCTAGTGGTCTGGTCCAGCCTGGTTAGCTGAACCATCTCGCACCTGGCCTTTATTTACTGTATCCGATGATCAACTAGCTGACGATGAGATTCGCCCGAGCGCTGTGCACGCCTTGTCAAGCCCACGGCTGCCCTTTGACACACTGTTTCACAAGGACATAACTCTCACCAGACTACTTCGTGTCACCGCTACTATTCAACAAGCTGCTGCGCGTTTCAGAAGAATTCCGAGCTCCAGTCTTACCTTATCACCTTTCAACCCAGCAGTTCTCCAATTTGCTCTCTCATTCTGGATCAAATCTACGCAGCAAGCTTATGTCGCAAGCGAGATGCGATACCTCTTACAGGGCGAATCTCTGTCAAAATCGCATTCTCTTACTCGGCTCACAGCCTGGATCGACCAAGCAAGGTTACTTGGTGGACGCTTTCAAAACTCTCAGCTTGACAAGGACGGCAAACACCCACCAATCTTGCCCAAAGATTCGATAATCTCTCGACTTATCATCGCCAACGCTCACAAACGAACTCTGCACGGTGGCACTGAGCTCACGCTCAACTAAATACGCAAATACTATTGGATTCTTGGTGGCCGTGATCCTATCAAATCTTACATTCACCGATGCGTCACCTGCGCTCGGATACGTGGGGTACGTGCCCAGCAACGCATGGGTCAGCTTCCAGCTTCACGTGTTACACCATCACTCGTGTTTGAACACACTGGTATTGACTACGCAGGCCCAGTGTCCCTCAAGTTTTTTCATGGACGGGGTACACAAAGTTACAAGGCTTGGATAGCTGTGTTCGTCTGCATTACTACCTCTGCGACACATCTCGAGCTTGTAACATACTGCAGTGCTCAAGGATTCCTTAAAGCCTTCAGACGTTTCACTGCTCACCGTGGAATCTGTAAAACCTTGAACAGTGACTGCGGAACCAACTTTCAAGGCGCCGAAGTCGCTTTGAAGAATCTCTTAAAGGGCATTACAAACGAGTCTCAACATCTTCAACAGTTGATCGCAAATGATGGTACCCACTGGAAATTCAATCCCCCGGGAGCTCCTCATATGGGTGGCAAGTGGGAAGCTACCGTCAAATTCGTGAAGCAACATCTCACCAAGATAAACTCTGACAAGCTGTTGACTTACAAAGACTTTTTCACTCTCCTGGCTCACATTGAAGCAGTACTTAACTCACGTCCACTTAGTGCTCTATCAGATGACCCTGACGATCTCGTAGCTCTGACTCCAGGTCACTTTATTCGGGGAGCGCCTTTGACAACTATTCCAGAACCATCACTACTCCACATTCCTTCAAATCGCCTCTGACTTTTTCAGGACATTCAGCGACGGCTCCAGTTTTCTGGTCTCATTGGTCAGCTTCCTGTCTGAAAAATCACCAAACCATTTCCAATTGGAATACGTCATTTCATGACATTGAAGTCGGTTCACTTGTACTCATATCTGACGAGCGATATCCACCATCAAAATGGCCACTTGGTCGCGTTACTTCGATTCTCCCAGGCCAGGACGACCTCACGCGTGTGGTCACCGTTAAAACTGCCACCTTATTTCATACCCGACCAATTCATAAGTTGTTTCTTCTTTCGATCCCGGGACACGAGGAAGATTTTCAACGCGTTATTCCAGCAACTTGTCAACTACTTCTCTACCGAACGGAGAAGAGGAGAGAATGTTCAAATCTCCCTCGCTTTCTCACAACTGACGCATCGATTATCAAATTGTAGATCGCATCTCAACCTGCATTACCATCTCCAGATCTGCAACGAGCCTTCTCGCAATGCCACGTGGAGGCATGACCGCTGCTCAATTGTTATTATTATGCTTTTGTATACAGTTTCTCTCTCTTGTTTTCTTTTTCTCACGTGCAATTTAACTATTATATCGCTAATAATTATTATTCGGATTCAAATCAATAAATCTTTAATTAATCTTGCAAAAACTTAAATACAAAATGCTTTTAATAAATTCAGTGCTTAATTTAACATCTTTATCTTGCTATAGTTACAATCAAAAGACACTGCGTTTCGCGGCCGCATGGCTTTTATACGTTAAACCTAAAAAACTAGGGGTAATCGCCTTGTGTCATAATTCATATAATCATCAAAATTTATATAAAGCCTAACTGTGATGTGTATAAATATAAATAAATAATAATTTATTAATAAATAGTATTGTTACAACGAAGGTCGTAATTTAATTCAGATATAGATTTTAAGCTACCCAGATCCCTGTATTTCCCGCTAAATCTGTAATCATTCTCAAACATATGGCGTACTGCGCATGACATCCATTTTTTTAAAAAATACCGGGGTGATCTTGTGTCGCAGATAATGATGAACTTAATTTCGATCGAAACGATGCCTGACATCTCTTAGCGAAAATATATAATTCAATAAGAGTTCCTTTTTATCAAGAAATAAGAACTTGTTACGTCCAGCAAATGCTGAACATTATTATTTCTTTTTTTTTATTTATTTTTCTCAAATTTTTTTTTGCAAAGAAATACGTGGCGACCAGATTTTATTTTATTTTATTGTATTTTTTTAGAGCGATAAGAAATAATACAGTTGTAAAATGTGTTTAAACATTGACGCACGTAGAAATCCTAGCGCAAACAACTTAATGCATTTTTAATGACCCCTCTGGTCACAATAGAATGAAGGCCCAAAGAACAATTGGAAATACTTTCCGTAAAAATTAACAAAAATATTTTATCAACAAAGGTGTACTTAAAATATTGTAAAAGAAAAATTGAAGGTCTAACAATGACTCATTGTTAAATAAATAAAACAAACAAAAATAGAATCTTATAAGCCTTACATTTTTAAGTGCACTTTTGTAGATAAAATTTCAACTGTCCACGTAAACGTAAAACCCAAAGGAATAAATTTTATGACACGTTGTCCAGAACATTTTAATAAATAATATTAAAATGCAATAACTCTTAAATAAAAGACTTTCGACAAGAAATAACCCCATAAAATGATATGCACAATAATTTTAGAAATTCGAGTAACTAACAAAATTATTATCTGAATAAATAATATTAGAATAAATAATTATTATCAATTTAATAAATATGAGTAAATTTATAATAATGAGTATCGGAATTGGCGGGACGCCATTCCATAACAAACCTCATTGAACAGATAAATAATTTTTGACATAAAAGAAAATTATTCCAAAGAATGCAATAATTGTTAGATAAATAAATGAATTGGCGGGACGCCATTCCTTGATAAATCTTATTAAGTATATAAGTAATTTGGAAATGAACAAAATTGTTACGAATAAATTAAACAAAGTAAATAATAGGTAGGATGCCATTCAAAGAGATTTTAACCAAATAATAAATAATTAATTAAACTCAAATAAATAAAATTGTAAGAATAAATATAAAATTTTATATAAATAATTTAAGTAATTAATTGTAAGAATAAATATAAAATTTTATATCAATAATTTAAATAATTAATTAAACTTAAATAAATAAAACTGTAAGAATAAATACACAATTTAAAATAAACAATTAAAATAATCAATAAAATTCAAGTGAATAAAAGTGTAGAAATAAATACAAAAGTTAATATAAATGATTAAACAAACTACAAAATTTAACGAAGTAAAAACTATAAGATAAACATGAAATTTTATATGAATAAATTAATTAGTAGAATCTACATAAAAGGATTCATGCAAACAGATATAAAAATTTTATAAATAAATAGTAAACTAATATAACTCAAATAACTAAAATTGAAATAAATAAATAAAATTAAATATTCATAAGGAAAATTTATAAAATAGGTATAAATTCTATTTTTATAAATAAATCACAATACCATTATACCTAGAATATTGTGTATGTGGGTGTATGGGTGTATGCGCACACACATAGGCCTGCATCAGGGAATGCCTTTACCACTTCCCTAGCGGAAAATCGTAGGAAAAGGTGATGGGCCCAAGGGAGCTGCGTTCCGATTGGATACAGTCTTCCCCCAAACGACCCACCAAATAGGACCCAATTGGAAAATATAAAAAGTGTGGACACACATCAATCACTCTCAGTTGTCAGTTCCGGGTCAGTAACGACAGGAAAAATTCACTAGTTCCGTACTAGTTTTTGTTTGTATACAAGTGTTCTCACACTTCATTTATTTTATTTAATTGTACAAGTGTTCTCACACTTCATTTATTTTATTTAATTGTACAAGTGTCTTCACACTTCATATTTACCAATTATATTACTAGTATTTAGTATATTTTGCATCAATCAGTTACGAAATATTGAATTAATTCCGAAATCAATTGTAATCGTGTATAAGATAGTAAATTTAGTGTAAACCAGAAGAATACTCCAGATTCTACAACTTCAGGTACTGTAATTTTAAGTCATATATATTTTTTGTATTTCAAACGAATTTCCAACCAACAAAATATTATACGAATCAATTTGTGAAATAATTTAATAGTGAAATATTATTGTAAAATTATAATTATATGAGAAAGTGTCGGCACGTGGCCACCTTTATCTACGTTATAATTTTGAATTTATGATAATTTGTGTCTATGTAATTAGCGTCGGCGGGTCGCCACCTAATACATTTAACAAATATTTTATTCTTTGAGATCCATTGTAATCATAGTATTAGAAATTTGAATTGTAGGATATATAATAGTTGAATTTATATTTACAACATTTTTTTTATTTTCGAAAACCCTTCCAGATATTACTCAGTGTGATCCCGGTCTATTAGTCGAAAGACTAGGGCCGAAAATAACAATTATAATTTGTCCATTACGGCGCAAGCCATTTTGGACATAACAACTATTGACGTAACGCCATCTAAAGGTCGAAAATTTACTTAGTTTACCTTATAGTTATCATCTGAATAGAATGATGCAACTGATAAAATTATCATTAATTATATTTATGCAAAAACATTAATTAAATTTCGTAAATATACATACATAGTACTCATAACGTAAACCGTTTTTCTTTTCGCGACGGAGACGCGAATAAAAATCCGGAATCGTATGTGGTCACCCAAGTGTATTGAAAATTAAAAATAAAAATAATAAATATAACTCAAAAAATTAATAATTATAAATAAAGTATAATTGTGCCTGGATCAGCTCCTCAGGCTGGGTTAGTGCACGAGGGCGCCATTCCGTTTTTACAAAATGGACAAAAATAATAACAATGCAGGGGAGAGATCACGGGACAGAATCTTGAGCGAGAATGTATGCACCAAGCGGAATGACAACCAAACAAATATATAATGAATAAAAATAATAATAAGAAATAATAACTACTAAATATATCCAGGAGACAAATAAACAAATATTGGCTATCACTGGGTTCCTTTTACGAAATTATTTAATTCAAAATATGCTTAAATAAACTCAATGAATGATTACAATGCCCAAATATTGTTTAATATAATGAACTCTCTATAATAAATTTTTATCAAATTAAAATATACTCATTACAATCAAATGATAATAATAATAATTCATTTAAATTATCCACTGGGGAATTCAAATACAAATTTTCAAATTGTTACTCAATATAATTAATTTAGATTGTAAACAAATAAAATAATACTAATCTTTTTCTTTATGTTATATTATTAACTCTGGGGAGAGAAAGACACGGGTACTCAATACATATCTGGCGACACTAGGTTGCATACTATCAAATTATAAAATAAATTTTACCCAGAGAAATAATATTAAATACTCAAATATACTTTTAAAATAATATTTAAATTACTAGTGTAAGACAAGGAGCCACACTTGCTATCCTTGTTAAATCCTCTAAGGAATTCGTTCGACGCGTTTATACGTACATGAAACGTACGCCAAACAAATTCAACTTATGATAACAATATAACTCAGGTTCAATTATTTATCAACCAAATACCGCGATCACCTCTATGCAAGGACCAGCGATAGCCGATGCAACAACGATGACACAATTGACTTACCGGCGTTGACAAGAATTTACTTCTTGAGTTTTTCAATAATCAATATCACAAACCAAATTAAATACTTTAACCATGTAATTATTTTATTAAGGCACCTGGGCCAGAACAGTTTACTCAAAAATAATCACGGACAACAACACGTCCTATCTTTACAAAAACCCGGTCCTCTCTGACTATATTTTCGTTGATTTTTCCGAGGGAGGGGTATCACTCACGTGTTATCCCCTCTAACAACCTCGGACCCGAAATTATTAATTAAAATAAAGTATTTGAATTCGTTAAACGACCTGAGTTATATCATAATAATAAATTAAATAATATTTTCTATATATAAACATGAACATAATGATTATTAATCCTTTGAACTTTTAACCACGTGACTGGAGAAAAATATCGATTTTTATCCCTACTATATCGACTTACTCTCCCTTCGATCGATATTTTTATGTACGCTCTACAACACGTGTGCTACTGACTGAAATGAAAATATCGATTAAGTACATAATATTCAAAATAATTCTCAAAATATAAATATAAATATTATAAACAATCATATCAATAAATAAATAATTAAATCATAATAAATAATTCAATAAAATAATATAAATGTTTAAATAATAATAAATTATAATGAATCAATGCGCTTAATTTGAGCTAGGAGGTGGTGTTAAACTCACGGCGAAATGGACAAGCGCGCGCAGCGATTCACGTTTGAATCGCTACATGACATACTGATACGATGGTAGTTTTCGATAGTAGCTACTGCATAGAACTTCTTGTTGGCCGTTTCGTTAGCGGATTATTGATCTAAACTTAATAATTTTCACTATAAATTCCTGCTGATAATAAATGTATAATTTTTTTTTGTTAATAAAAAAAGAATAAAAGTTCCTTGCAGTAGATTATCACCTACGTAACTAGTCTGCAAAGTTTCAAACAATTCCTTTAAGTATTATAGCTATACTTTTGCATCAAAAATTTGGCGTGAACCTGGGGGGTACATTGCCCCTTAAGTAACAGAATAAATTTCCACTTTTAAATGCGCGTGGTTGCTGAGTGCTCTAAAGTACATGACTTAAACTGCTCTAGATAGAAGAGTCAGCAGTTTGAGTCCTATCATATGTCAAAAAAATTAAAATTCCTTCGTTATCAAAGGTTGAAAAAATAATATTCAACCCTCCAGAGGGTTAAATGAGGCGTAGAAAAGAAAAATTTTTTTAACCAAAAAAAATTAATTCTTGAAAAACCAAGAAAAAAAAAATACTCGGGCCGAAAACCAGATTACTTTAAACCAAGAAAAAAAATTGGTCTATCGGTTGACCCTGCGGGCCAGCCCCAAAACTTCCCACCCATTTCAAGCTCCTTGAGCTCGAAAATATTGTCAGAAATAAAGTTTCAAGCTCTGTGAGCTCGAAAATACTTTTGCATGCCGTTGTTTTCGAAAAAAACGTTTTTTACCATTTCTTTTTCCCACAACATTTCATTGACAAATGATTTGATTTTCATGTTTGAAGCAGTGATCGACCCATTTTCATAAAGTTTAAAGCTGATCAGATCTTGAAATCATTTGGTTTAGTTATTTTAAAGATATTTGCAAAAAACCGTTTTTTATCATTTCTTTTTTCCACGATACTTCTTAGAAAAATAACCCAATTTTGATAGTTGAGGTAGCAATCGACGCCTTTTACTAAATTCTGAAGCTGATCAGATTTTGGAATAGTTTCCTTCAGGTGTTTCAAAGATATTCGGAAAAAACTGTTTTTTATCGTTTCTTTCTCCACCGATAACTTTAAAACAAATGATCCGATTCTGATGGTTAAGGTGGCAATCGACGCGTTTTAATAAACTCTAAAGCTGATCGAATTTTAGAATTGTTTAGTTCAGTTGTTTCAAATATATTCGCAAAAAACCATTTTTCACCATTTCTATTTCCCACGATAACTCTAGAACGAATTATCCGATTGAGATGGCTAAGGGCGAAATCGACGCGTCTTATTAATCCCGAGAGCTGATGAAATTTGAAAGTCCATCGTTAGACTCGTTTCTGAGAAATCAATAAAAAACTAAAAAAAAAAATCTGGGCGTCGGTTTGCCCTGCGGGCCAGGCCAAAAACTTCCCGCTGTTTTCGACCTCAAAGAGCTCGAAAACCTTATTGTAGATATATTTTCGAGCTGTTCGAGCTCGAAAATGCTATTACATGCAATTGTTTTTTTACGATCTTTTCAAGCTCTAACAAAGTACTTGTGATGCTGAAGTTTGAAAATTGAAGAATCGAAAATCATTAATGAAGCGGTTTTTAAAATTTAAATCCTGATTATGTTCAATAAAATAAGTGTATTCAGGCAGAAATCAATGCCAGGGATTCAAATCAAGATTTAAATGAGTTTTGACTCATGTGAGAAACAATCAAATATGAAATATCCGAGAAAAATATTGAAAACTACGTTTTATCGATTTCATTGTTGGTAGTATGATTTAAACTAAAAACCAAGGTCGATGACATTATATACCGAAAGTAACCATAAAAAGGATGAGTTGGTATAACTTCAGACACATTTAAGTAGGTTATATTATGATTTATACAGGAAAAATAACATAAAATGTTATTTTTTTAACTTTTCAACGCCGATATCTTTCGAATTAATTAATCGATTTTGACGTTTGAGGTGGCAATCGGCGCGTTTCATTGAATTCTAGAACTGATTAAAATTTGGAATTGATCGCGTCAGTCGTTTCGAAAACATTCAGAAAAAACCGTTTTTCACCATTTCTTTCTCCCGCGATAACTCTCGAACGAATTATCCGATTTTGATGTTTGAGGTGGCAATCGACGCGTTTTTTTGAGTACTAGAGCTGATTAGATTTTGAAGTCGATCGTAAAAGTCGTTTCTGAGAAATCAATAAAAAACTAAAAAAAAAAATTAATTTTTTTTTGTAATTCGCAGATATTTTCGAGTCTATTTGATCAAATGATCTGAAATTTTCAGGAAAGTTGATGGCCAACATGCTCTTTCAATCGCCGCCTTAAACATCCAAATTGGTTCATTAGTTCAAAAGTTACAAAGAGTTTACATACATACACACACACACACACACACACATACACACACTCGGACATCATTCTGAAAATAGTCAGAATAGCTTCCTAAGACCTCAAAACGTCGACATCTGATGAAAACTCGATTTTCGAAAATCGGGGTGAAAACAATAACTTCCCGAAATTTTCGAAAATCGTCGATTTTTTTAGCGGGAAGTTAAAAATAATGTTTTTTTCATAATTCGCCAATATTTTCGAGTCTAAGTTTTTTCCGAAAAACAAAAAAAAAAAAAAAACCCCGAATAAAACGAAAAAAAAAAAACAAAAAATTCTTGTTTTTTCTTCGTTTTTCGGAAAAAAATTGGTTCTTTCTCTTTACCTTACATTTACTGAATAACTAACGTAAAAATGAAAGAAAATCCGAAAAAAAATTAATTTTTCCATTTTGGTAAAGATTACACAAATTAAGGAACAAATCTTGTTCCTTTAATCGTTTTATAAAACTTTGAGCAATCGGTCCGGACAAACGGTTCAATGGATCAATTTGAAAATTTCCAGAGTTTTTAGGGGTACGTTGAGCTGTAAAATCACCTGGTAACATTATTTTTTTTTATCGATATTTACAAAGTAGCGATGAGTTGACTAAAAAACCAGAAAATGGCCATTTTTTGTGGGTTTTTCAAATTGATGTTAAGGATGAAAAAAAATCTTTTTTCGAAAAAAAAACGAAAATGGAGCTTGTAGGGCGTTCATTCAAGTTTCTCAAACTGCCTTTTAAATTACTGTACGACGATTATTTGCTGAGATATCGATAATCAAAGACAAAAGGATCCTTTTTCATTTGAAGGCTGATATCTCAGTGGCATTTTGTCTTACAGAGAAACAAAAAACGCAAATTTCAGCTGAATCAATTTCCTAAACAAGCCATGAATTGGTTTTTTCGAAAAAAATTTTCCCGGCCCCGTAGACTTAAAAAGCAAAACTAAAAAATTTAGAAAAATTTTGTCTCGACCTATTTCTTATGATTCCGCAAAAACCGTGGCTCAAAAAATTATTTTGCTAGAAGATCTTTAAATTAGAGATTCCAAGCTTTAATTTCCATTTTTTATTTTTTCGATACGATCATTTTTCAGGGAAATACAGACTTCCAAAAATCGCTGAAAATTTTATAGAATTTTCTTGTTCCTTTAATTTTTTGGATAAGTGTATTACTTAATTTATTTTATTGCAACGCGGACTAGAATATGAAAATTTCTGGCTTGTGGCGTCCACAATCGGCCTAGAAATTTCTACGACGCATATAATTCCGGCAATGGCCTGGAATCATGACACGACGCCCTGGATCCGGCAATTGGGCCTGGATCCGGTTAGACAACGTCTGGCTTAATGATAATTATATAGATTTTATAACTAATTAAATAACTATGGCCTAGATGCGGATTACCCCGACGAACGACTAAGTATTTATTGAATTAAATTAATATTTTGGCTCCGGCCTAGAAAAATTAATTTAATTAATATCTGATCTTTGTTCTGGTGCGATTTCCTCCTTGTGATTTCGTCTCGTCAAGTCCTCACTGTCTAGTTCTCTCGTCTTGTGCCTTCACCTCCTTATCTCGTTCTCTCGTAATTACGTCTCGTTCACCTACTTTTCCAAATAATTAGTAAAATAATTAAGGATACCGGCTAATGGTCTGGTATCAATATCAATTAATAGGGATATCGCTTGGTTCCATAAAGAGAATCCAAGTCTACAAATTAATTAATTACCTGTATTGCTTGAGCGTCTTAATTCATCGGCGTCATGTCCGGTTGTGTGTCTCGGCCTGGGTTCACCCTGCACTTATAATTATGCACCCACTCAACCGAATTCGGAAACTTCCGGAAAACTTAGCCACTCCTACTTATAACTAAGTGGGACTGATAGACAAGCCCCTACGATTTCCGCTCGGGACGACAGTCGCACTCTACCCCGGATAACCCTGGGGCAGTTATAGATTATATCGACCGTGCACATGATAGAAAATCACGGCCACCGAGCGTGGAAAATTCAAAATTCCCTGTTACAAAGCCAAAAAAAAAAATACTCAAGTCAAAAACTACATTATTTTAACCCAAGAAAAAAATGCTGAAATCAAAAATCTAAATACTGTAAACCAAGAATAAAAATACTTGAGATAAGTCTGAAATGTATCTGAATAAATACAAAAGTTACTCAAACTGAATAATTTTATTCTTGGATCGAGACAGTTATTTATTTAATAAAGAAATTAGCTTCTAAATTCAAATTGTTTGTTGTTTTAATCAAAAACAAAATGTGAGCTTGATTCAAGAAAAAATGTGGGAAGAACGTAAATTCCTTAATTCAAGTAATTCTTTTTTTTTCTGTGTATAAGTCTTGAGTTACCACGCTCGTAAATACAATAAAATAAGTTGGTGCTTGTGACGTTCACTTTGATTTGACCCCCATACGAAAAAAAAATCACAATATATGTTGATTATTTCTTATGATTAGAATTATTTCTATAATTATGGCTTGGACCCATGACTTCCGCTGCGATCGTAATGACAAAAAAAATTATTTGCTTATTTTTTTTGAGTTAAAACTATACGCGGCTTTCTCATCAGATTTCGGAGAAAAGGGGAAGTTCTTGATATATTGATGGAAATATAATTATTTCTTTTTTTTTTTTTTAACATAGATTTATGAAAGTTAGTTAAATAGTGAATAAAGAATTGATATCGTATTTTCAAAACTCATTTTAGTATACAAGTACATGACATAATTAATCTTCATACATAATTTAAACTCTGTAACACATATATTTGAAAAACAAGAGCATATTAATGTTTGACGCGCCCTGCATACCCTTTTTGAAGCCGATTTTATGTGTTACGATGTGGGAATCGTACGCCTCCGTACAACTTCGGGTGGTGGTCGTCACGTGCTTAAACATGGCGTTGCCGCCTATATAAGCACGTGCACCCCACACTCGTTAGCTTCTTTCTAGTCGTTGTTACCAGCTTATATCAGAGTACGACCTGGATCGCATTGGCAATTAGTCGATACCAGAGTAAATTAAACAGTTATTCGGTCTGTGAATAGTATATCGCGTTATAGTGAGTTGCAATTAGTCAGCTCGGTGAATAACTAATTATAATTGTTGCAATTAGTTATAAATTATAATAACAGTATTGGATCAGTAATTCGTAAAATACTATACTCGCATTATTGGGTAATGGAGCTTTGCGAGTGTACATCGCAGTAACGGCAGTATCACATGCAGTTAGTTGTGTGATACATTGACTTTGTAACCAGATTGTGTGCGTTGTGGCAGATTTATGATTATATAAATAAAATAATTATAAATTATCAAAAGTTGAACCAGTGTTAGAGTGAATTCACCTGTCTCAATCCACCTCCTATTGTTAATAATAAGAGCAGCAGCATCTGAGTGCAGAGCCAGGGCCCAAGGAGGCGATTTCCAAGGGCCAAACCAATCGCCAAGTCCATCAACATCCAGGACGACATCATCGAATACTAAGATTAGGCTAAGTACTAGTATTAGTTTAGTTTTATACGGCCAGTTCGGGTAATTAAATATCACAGAGTCTCATTTGGGAGCGTAGCCTGGGCAAAAGACTCACGAAACCTGCACACCTACATCATACGTGCAGTAGAACGGACCCCCAACGTTTCATATGATAGCTATTTAGTCGGAGATACCGACATTACATAATAACCGTACAAGCTGAATTTTGGCTTGGTAACACATATATTCAAAAAATGGGACTATATTAACGTTTAACGTCCTCGCATGCCCTCGTTGGAGCCGACTTTATTATAGCTGTTTAGTAGGGGATACCGACTTGTTATAATAAACGTACACGCTGATTTTTTCTGTATATCTTAAACATTTCTAAGTCTATCTGACTCAATGATCTGAAATTTTTTGGAAATCTAAGCCCAGAAGAAATCTCTCGAATGTCACAAGAACCATTTAAATTGGTTCATTCATTAAAAAGATATGAGAGGCTTACACACACAGACACACACACACACATATGCAGACATCTCTCTGAAAATGTCAGAATAGCATCCTAGCACCTTCAAACGTCGACATATGATGAAAACCGGATTTTCGGAAATCGGGGTGAAACCAATAACTTCTCGAATTTTTTGAAAATCGTCGATTTTCTCAGCAGGAAGTTAAAAAATTTCTCATATCTAGAGAAAAAAAAACTCTCAAGGCAAGTAAAACTTATTCTGTTTAAGCATAAAAATGTGCAGACTCGAGGAAAATAAATTATGATCCAAAATAATTATTTATTAGGTGCAAGAAAATTTTAATTTTCTGAGTCGTTAAAAAAAAATTTCTTTTATCAAGATTAATTTTCTTGGTTTAAGTGAACTGTATTACTTTTTGTAAAATAAAACGTCGGAAAGGAAATGATTTACATAAAAGACCTTATCACATTTTAAGGGGTTAGGGGTAGTTAGAATTTTCAAAAAATCAGTTTTTTTTCATTTTCTTAAAGTATAATATTTTAAACATATTCTCTGAAAATTTAAAGTAAATC
Organism: Microplitis manilae; assembly: GCA_030273425.1. Classification (NCBI taxonomy): domain Eukaryota; kingdom Metazoa; phylum Arthropoda; class Insecta; order Hymenoptera; family Braconidae; genus Microplitis; species Microplitis manilae. The sequence continues at coordinate 15,733,693 of CP092722.1, forward strand.
CGACAAATACTTTTTGAGTTATTCAGCAATTAACAAAGGGCTCTCAGGCGCTTCGGAACTTTGAGGTCAGGTAGCTAGCAGCAGCTGCAAGCAACTGGTGTCTCGGGTTCTATTGTTACTAATAACTTACTACTTTGATGTACATATAGCTACACCTAAATATATTTGTCACGATATTTTAATATCGCGGCAGTCTCGCATCAGGTCAGTGAACAACAGAGGACAGCACACGCTGCTCACACGTCTCATCCGACCCATTGTTATTATAATTATTTTGTTTATACATAAGATTTTGTTCTAATTATTGTGTTAATATTATTTTATTGATTTCATAGGTATAAATTGTATTTAACTCAGGAGATTTCACTGAGTAATTCAAGTATATACTTGAATTTCTACAGTGCTGGTAAGAATAGTTGCGCATTTTATTTCTATGCTTATGATTATTTTGATTGGTTGGCGCATGCGCGTCAACGCAATAGTTAGCCTCAGTAAATTTATTTATTATAAATAAATTTACTAATTTTATGAATAAATCATTGGTTGATTTTTCGGTAAACCATATTACAAATTAATTATGCAAGATGCAATTGATCATTTAACGTCGGGAACTGGATGAATTGCACGGCCCAAAGTATGTATTAGTTTGGTGGTACTATATATATATATAACATGCGACAGTCATATATATCCATTTGGTGGAAGTGAGAAATATGACAAAATGGCGTCGGCCTAGGTGCCGGCGTGAGATTCACGTGCTGCCATGGTCAGACGTGAGGTGGTCTCTGTAAGAGTAGCGTGTGTGCTCTGTTACATTAAATTAATTATAAATTTGTCGCCATTTGGTATTTGAGTAGAAAATATAAATCCGTTGGCATTAATTGAGTTTTTGGTAAAAGCATAAAGGAAAATACATTTACCGTATTAGAGTGCAACCAAGGTGGTTGAATAATACGTAATCTGTAAGTACTTTTTTGGCTAATACATTGGCGTGTAATTTTGTTCCCGCGTTGGTGATCATTTGTTATCTCATAAGAGTAAGAGAGATCGTGATTATTGAGTATTAATATTTTATATAAGCATATGATGGAATGCGGGACTATTGTGCCCAGTAGGTAATAATACAATCAGTAAAAATATTCAGTAGTATTTCATCATCTTCAAATATTGAGTGTGATAAAGAGTTAGTTATTTTTCTTTATTATTTACTGCTATAATTATTAGATATTGCGTTATTGTTATTATTTTTACTATCACGTGTGAGTGATAAAAGAATTTCTGGATATTATTTATGTAATTATTATTAATTTTGAGTATTATTATTGTGTTTTTTTTTTTTTTTTGCGATTATTATGTTTTGTGAATAGTGTACAATATTCACCAGTGGTTTAATTGTACGAAATATTTATTTGAAATATACAAAGATTATCTTGAGATTATGGTATTGGCTCTTGAATATCACGTGCGAGTGATATCATCAGTTACATGCGAGAAACTATTTTGTGTTTAAGATATTTATTGGCTATTCTTTATTATTATTATTTTTATTTGTATACGCATACCGGTATTATTTTGTAAGTGAATTGCTATTAATTTATTTTGATATTGTTATTTTGGTTATGCGATACCATTAAATATTAATTTATTATTTAAAATATAATTTGAACAAATGGTCATCAACCCGGTCGTTCTTTAGATTTTATCTATTTACATTACTACTATCTTTTTCTTGCTTCCTCTTCCTAAAATCTGAAATCGTTACCCTGTCATTTATTTTATTTTCATTTCTCCGTTGGTTTTATTTTGGTTTTTGTGAATTTTGTTCATGGGGCACACGAACTGGCGCCCAACCAGGATTTCTAACCCAGCCTGAGCAGAGCTGCGGGTCCAGGGAGATTCAGGAGATCTCCAGGTGGGACTTTTGTTTTGTTATTATTTTATTTTCAGTTTTTCAACCAACGGAGAGCCATAACGGCTATTGAGCGCCGACCACACTCCGCCGTGGGACGCGTGAAATAGAAGAGAACGTTATATATTTATTGAGACAATGTGGATTGCCTTCGTCCTCCTCAGCCTTGCGGTTTCCATTTTTCTTCGTGTCGCTGCTGTCTGAAACTACACAAGTCATAGTGTCGTGGTCACATGACTAATTATCATGTCGACGCATGTCCGTAAGGGTGCAGTGGGGACAAAGTCCCGTGGCTAGTCCTACACCCAAATTTATCCGTCAATCACTTTGATCTTGGATCAATTAGCAATAAGTCGCATCGCTTATTCATTATAATAAAATACTAGCAATTTATTTGCGATTCGGTATATTACTGTAAATTTTCGTGCCATCATATTTGACTGTTTAATCATTAATTATCATGAATAATTTCAGAGCCAAGTAATAAATTCAGAGTGCTGAAACTGCGTTGCATCCTGAATATACCAGGGCTGTATTGTATTTTGCGGAAACATTTATTGTAAGTAATCAAATCTTAATATAATTGGCAATATGCCTGTACTTTTCTCATTAATTCCTTTTACTCTGTCTTTCACTGTTTATTCTATTTCTGTACTATTTTATTAGTAAGATTCTCAAATAGTTTGTAAGAGTATTATTAAGTAAGTCATAAACGAAGATTCAATCTACAATAAAAAAATAATTTATAAGTAATAAGCTGTGAGGTAAGTTAGCGAGTTTTACATACGTTGCCGTGGTCGAATAAGTGCGGGTCTTAGCTTTGCAAGAATCTTAGCCCATTGCTCTGTCCTAGTAATATAAAAATTTGTTAGAGGCCAGCCTAAGCCGAGGTTAAACCCGCGAATTCTGGTGGCTGCTGGTACAAATCGCGAAGACAAAAAGTGATTTATCTCAATATATATATTCCCTATATGTATTCTACTATATACATTCACAAATTTTAAGTATTATAAGTGATAAAAATTATTTGTTTGTTGGCAGTATGCCTATAGTAGTTGCACTGAACAGTCAATAGTTTTGTGTTGAAATAAATAATTTTTGAAGTAATTTACCATAGGACGTGATTCCAGCAAAGTTTTAAGAGAACTTCGGAGTTCTCAAAATATTCTTAAGCCACGTTCAGTGGAATGAAAAAATGTATTCAATCCGAAAACAGCGGAACGTGATAAAAGTGTTCAGAGTACATCTTCTAATAAATTGATACAAAACACTGAAGAAGATGTACCCAAAAATAACAGTACTGAATTTCGAATAATGAATTTCATTGCAAAATTCACTGCAATTTTTACTCTTGTTAAGTGTAAAAAATTCCGATGGAAATGTAAAGTTTTAAACAGCAAGTACACGTGAGATGGGATTTATAATTACAATTGAATATAATGAATGTGTGAATGAATATCGACGTTCTAATTAGCAAAATGTCTAACTGATTATTTTTTGTAGGTGATTGTGTGCAATTTTCAGACACTAATAGTCAGAGGAAAAATCATTTGAGTAACTTTGACAAAAATACAATACATATACTAAATATAAAATTGATTTTTAGATCCGAAAAAATTTTTACCTTCCTTTTTTTAGTAGATTTCATAGGAATCTAACTATTGTACACTAACGCAAAAAATTAAAGGAGCAGAAAAATTTTATAAATTTTTTAGTAGTTATTGGAAGGCTGTAACTTTGTGAAAAATAATCGTATCAAGATTTTGAAAAAAAAATTTTATAGCTTAAAATCTCTAGTTTCGGTGCATTTTTATCCAAATTTTTTAAAAAGTCTGGTTATTACGCTAACATGAGAAATACCGCGAGACAAAAAATTTCTAAATTTTTTCTTTTTTCCAAAGAGCCTACGGACCGTGGAAAAATTTTGTTAAGTAAACCAATGCATAGGTCATTTAGCAAATTTATTCAGCTTCAATTTGGTTTTTTTTTAACTTCGTAGGACAATTTGTCGCAGGGATATCAGCCTTCAAACTGATCCTTTTGGCTTTGATCATCGATATTTCAGGTACCAATGATTGCACAGTAAATTTGAGGCAAGCGTTGAAAACGTGAATAAATTCTCTACAAGAACCGTTTATCATTTTTTGGAAAAATTATTTTTTTTTTATTTTTAACATCCTTTAGAAGTAAGTACAAAAAACTGACTTTTTTTGGTTTTTTAGTAAATCAACCGCTACTCTGCAAATATTGATAAAAAAAATAATGTTGCCAGGGACTTTTTTAGCTTAAAGTATCCCCAATAATCCTATAAATTTTCAAATTGATTTATCGAGCCGTTTTCTGGGGGTGATCGATGAAAGTTTTGCTAAACAATTGAAGGAACAAGTTTTGTTCCTTTAATTGTGTAATCATAATCAGAATGAAAAAATGATTTTTTTTTTTACTTTTCTTTCAGTTTTGCATTGGTAACTCAGTAAATGTGAGGGAAAGAAAAAAAAAACGAAAAATTTCCAAAAAATGTCAAAAAAAAAAAATTTCGACCCCTAAAAACAAGAGTAGTTACTAGGGTATTCTCCCCGCCGCTATTGTTCTCGAACAATGGTGTCTGGGGCCCTCGTCCCCCTCGGGGGGAGGGGGACTGGGCCAGACGCCATCGATCGGGAAAGCGTGCGTGGGAGAATACCCCAGTGTCTTTTTATTTTTTTATTACAAATTTTTTACAAATAATTCTTATGTCTAATGGTTACATTTTTTATAATATTTTTATAAAAGTTTTACAATTATTACGTCTATTGGTTACATTTTTTTTTTTATAATATTTCTTATAATATTTTTTTACATTTTTTAATAATTTTTTTTAGAGTATTATTTATAATATTTTTATCCATCATATTCGAAAAATATTTTTTTTATCTTCAATATTTTTAAAGAGGGTGCCTAGTATCGTACTTTTATAAACACAGATGTTTTTATGAGTCACCAGCTTTTGTGTTCGTTCAAAAATGATGCAAACAAATATCAGGGGACTAGAAAATATTTGGAAGTTGAATGGTAGTGTGACTCTCTCAATAGTATGTTCGTCTAATACTTGTGGCCCCTAAGAAGGACGCTGCGCGTGTCATATAACGTTTTTTATGAATCAATAGGGGTAACTAATTGAAATAAAACTTGGTTTTTAAAGAATGAAAATGAAGATTGTAGTCGTGGCTGTGAACCGATGGATACAGTTTAAACATCGATTTAAAACGTTTACACTGTGTTCCATGGGTTCGTAGCCTCGCCTACAATCTTTTTTGAAGAAAAAAATGTTTTTCGAATATGATTAGGTATTATACATACATACATACATACATACATACATACATACATACATACATATATACATATATATATATATATATATATATATATATATATGTGTGTGTGTGTGTGTGTGTGTTACAGGCACATAAAAAACTTACAAATTATAAATTTAATGCTGATGAAAAAAAACAAAAAAAAATAGATATTTAATACTACTGGAATATAAAAACAAAAGAAAAAAAATAGTTAAAAAAAAAAAAAAAATTATATATATCAAGTACATTTAAAAAAAAACAAAAAAACCCAAAATCATACAAGTAATGAGTGCGTATAGTTAAGAAAAAAAAAAGGTTACATTTGCTTACGTACTAAAAAGACTTCTTACGTGTTTTTTCTTTACAATTTTGAATACTTGAACTCGATGACAATGAACACTTTTTATTATACTTATTTTTAATAATGGCACGGAACATTTTCACAACAATTTGATCATTTATTTTTGTACTTCTTCCAAACTTTTTAAGTAGCGACTCGTAACAGCAACCATCACTAAGCCAATGCAACAAAACAATGCAGTAGTGCCCACAAACAATGCTTGATAGATCTTGAAGTTGGACGCGGTTCCACGCATATGTTCGGCAATTTCTCGTAAAGCGATGTGTGATTTGCTCATCAAACGGTGGTAATCCATAGCTGTCGAAGTAGAATCCTCGCCCATCCTGACTAAGATGTATTGCGACCCAGTGGGTTCCGGGTCTTGTATGATCGTCTGTGTTGCAAATGAGTGCACATGGTCTTGTCCACACCCATGGTACTTCGTCTGCGGCGAAAACACCGCCGACCGTGACATTCGTATTCGGAAAGACTTCAAGTAACTCTGACGTGTTCATTAAACGTTGCTGCTTCTACTGCACACGTCTTCCCCCTTTTGATAAGATGGCGGCGGTGATGTCACTACTAGCGACCCAACGTTTTTACGAATTACAGTGCTGCCTCTAACACACACGTCACTGTTTCTACCACACAGGTCCTCCCCTTCTTGGTAAGATGGCGGTGGCGGTGAATACGTTGGTGGTGCGCTACTAGCACAATTATTAGATGGTTGTACTGTATTACCTGACATCGGTATCACGATTGATTTAGGTCTAGAATTTTTTGATGTCGTCCTCGGTGGGGGTGCTGGTTTAATTTCTTGAATATTTTTTTTTTATTCTCACCTGCAGTAAAATAATTTATCCAGTGTTCGTCTTCGTCATTTTTTATATCATCAAATTTGTCTGTTAATGTTAACTCCCCAGTTAAAATATTATTTTCAATCCATGCTTTTAATTTGAAGGCATTATGAAGTGCACATGAATACTCATGCTTTGTATTCTTTTTTATTTCACCGTGATAAAAGCACAAATAATTGTTTAAAGGTAGCGTGTAAAATTGCGGACAATATTTTTCCAAGTCAATAACAGGTCTTGAAATAATTGTTTGTAAGAAATTTTTTTTTTCTTCACCACGGACGTATATCAATACCGTATTCGTTGTAGCTTCAAATAACAAAGACTTGAGAGATTCAAAGGGCGTTGTCCCTTGACACCAGTCTAAGCGATGATAAAATGTCGTTAGCCAGAAATTACGCCTACTAACTTTTGTACTTAAAGCACTTTTTGGTAACGGTGGTCCTATTATCCAATGGCCTATATGTCTGCCTATAACAGGTAGCATAGCTATTTCTTTTGGTATAAATAAACCATCGGGTCCGGCCAAACCTTGTATGTCTATAATCAGCTCGTTTAAATGATGAGTCATTTTTATAATATTTTTATTCACTCACGCACCAACTAAAAAAGGATAGATAGATATTACACTCGCGAAATTTCCAAGCTAACTGACTGCTCTGCATTTAACCATATTCTTTTTATCCATTGTAGTCGACTATCACTTGGCGGGAAGAATCAATTTCCAGTATATTATCGTACTCAGCATAAAGTATACAGTTTAAACTCGTAGTAGTTGCTCTATCAAAATGTACTTCAATTCTTAGGCTACCGTTTCTAACAAGATTCCAGTGAGTAGCAAAATGAGCAGATAGATCAGGCGTCAAGTCGAATGCGAACAAGCAATATCCTTTGGAGTAATTTTTTCGTTTGATGTTGTTACCATTGTCAGAAAAATGTATGGCCGTGCCGGTAAAAAGGGTGTTGTATGCTTCGGCTTCTAAATAATCATTCTCAGAAAATTGTGGTTGTAATGCTTTACCTGGTACTTGCTTACCGTCAACATAAAGACAAAAAAAGTTGATACCATGATTATCAAAATTAAAAGGGTTTAATGTTCTGTCACCATTGTATGCACGATTATCAACAAAACCAATAATCACTCTTTTAGGTAGCTGCCCTAATATAGCATTATCTATTGTTTGACTTAAAATACCTGCGTATAACACAAATGATTTTATTTCAACACGCGTCAGGGGGTACTTTGCCGTTGTTTGTGACAAAGCCTTGGCGTGACCCAAAAGTATACCTGGCGCTAGTTTAGCTTTTCTTACAATAAGTGATGCCTCAAGTAAATGTATTTTGTAATTTTTATTTGTACTGTCCATAAGACGAAATGAATCTTTTGTATGTACTAAACGTGAGCGCATTTCTACACCGTTTAATAAAAATTTATCTTGATTAAAAATATCACAATGTAGATGCCCAAGTAAATCAAATTTTGCACCGTTTTTAGTAATCCCTGCACGTTCTTCTAGACCTTTGTTACTAACATTGTTGTCATTTTCACCAATACCTCCTACAGGATGATCAAACGCACCGCTAGTATCATTAGACCACAATGTTAAACCTAAGTGTGAATTCTTCGCATCACTACTGTAATTTAATAATGTTTCAATGTATGCTCGGTAAGCATATGCATTATTAGGCGGTGAAATTAATTTTTGATTGAAAAATACATCAATTTGATTGAACATTGAGTGTAATAAATTATTTACAGGACCGACTTTATCGGCCGCAGCATGAGTTCCGTCAGCAGCAATTATTTGTGCTCGTATTTTTAACATTGTATGAGGTAAATCGATGTATCCATCACCATGCCCAGGTATAACAAATTCAATGGGCGAGTCGTCTGTTATTGAAGAAACTGGATTGTAGTGCGTCCATTGTGAATATTCGATGCTTGTTTGTGTTGGTGGTATAGTAAATAAGTCCAATTCTGACTTGGCACACTCGCTTGAATGAGAATGTAAAAAAGCCATTATTATATATTACTGTCAAAAATATCTTGCACTGAACGCTTTTTCTTTTTTCTGGAACCACTTTTTTGTTTTAATTTTTTAATTTTATTTTTAATTTTTTTCCTTGTTTTACTGATTGTCTTTTTACGATATTTTTTAGTACGTTTTTTTTGTGTTTTTTTCTTACGGGTAGCACGCTTGCGTACGCGTCGGCGCTTCAAACGAGACTGAATAACTTCCCTGCTGTCATTATAATTATAACCGGAGCCTGTCATTATTTTATCGATTTTTTCTTGGGCCTTACGTTTTAAATTCAAACCAGCATCCGTCAAACGATGTTCTAGGGCGTCTCTCAGCGGTATACGGCGTGTTGAAACATCACTAACAACATTTAACCCCGCATTGAGTGCTTCTTTACCGACAGCACGAGCAGCTTTACCCAAAAATGGTAATACGCGCCGAAATAAACCACCCAAAAAAGCACCAATACCGTGACCACGCTGGTAAGGTGCACCTACGTATACGCGGCCGAACCGATTATATTTTTCAGTGTAACCTCCACCAGCCTGTACTTGATAATATTCAACGTAATGATTCATTTTTTTTTTTTTTTTTTTCAATCACTAATCAACGAGTTTAAAATGAAGTGTTACGTTTAATGGCCCGTATTCAAATGGTATAAGATTACCTTTACCGTCTCTTATATCTATTTCAATTGTTCTAAATGATGATTGTAATAGTGGTATATAATTTGCAGGTGTAAAATTAGTTGAGCGTATACTACCATATACATATTTAGTTGATGTATTAAATGGGACTATACGTAATAATGACGATTGTATATCACCTGTGACGTAGGGTGCACAAACATCACAATAGATGAAAAAATTTTCAGGTAGCGCACGAGCTAAGCTCATAGGCCGTTCACCTATTATTTCGTAGTCCTCTGGTTGTAAGTCTGGAAAAGGAACGCCTTCAATACCAATGGCCGCACCATTGAAACCCAACACTGTCCATATTTTCGGTGACAAATTTAATAAATGAATTTTATCTTTACACTCGTCCCTTCTACAGTATCTGCGGATAGTAACGTATCCGTTTCTTGAATTGTAATGAAATTCAAAATGAAATTTTATAGTCGGTATACGATTGAGTGCCCACATAAAATCATCAGGATTCTGATAAATACTGCGTTTTACGTTATGCTGTCCTGTTTTTCGTAATTGTTCTTCTGTTTCATAACCACCAATAAAAGCAGCATATGAATCATTATGATCACGTATGTGTAAAAAATTACATGGATATTGTATTTCAGTTAATGCCATAACCCATTTACCAGTTAATTCAATTTGATGTGGTAATTAAGTTGTAAATCTAGATGCTGTATTAGATGGAAAATATTCCATACTACTGTCGCTAGGTAAAATCATTGTAAATTCGTCCGTAGGATTTGTCATTTTACATTTGTAGCAGGTATCCAAGAATTAAATTTATCGGGGTAACCTAACCACTTGACAAATACTTGTTTATTACGTTCTTTACCTTTACTTTTGATAATTCGTTCAATTTCAAATTCTTCTTCGTCAATATTTTTGTTCACTAAAGTTAATTCTTGTTCATAAAAAAACCCATCAATGTCTTCACCTTCTAAATCACATAACTCGTAAATAGGTAATAATTGACGTCGTTTAACTTTTTTAATTTTAAAAACTTCTTTAGTCCAATTTGCTTCATAACCTTTCTCAAACGTAGCTTTTGTTTTACTGATTCGTACTAAATCATTTACACAATATTTGAAGGGATGAATTTTTTTACGTTTATTATTGGTATTTTTTCGTTTAAAAGTTGATATTATATTATTACGTGCTTCACTTACATTTTCCAGCGTTACCGACACAGGTGTCATTTTAGTCGATGAGTGTCGTGTATTATTGTAAGCTTTTATAAGTAATGGCAGTATGTCTATGTAACGATTAGTTTTTTTATGGGTAAAATAACGCCACATACGTTCTTTTATTGTACGATTTACACGTTCAACAACAGCGGCTTTAACATCAGGATTACGTGCGACTCGAAACTTAATATTACGTTGCGTCAAAAAATCTTGAATATTTTTGGCTACAAATTCTTTACCGCGATCAGTTTGTAAAACTACAGGTTGGCGGTTACTTTCAGAAAAAATTTTCTTAAATGCATTTTCTACGTATAATGAAGTTTTTTCTTTTAATGGTTCAGCCCATACATATTTACTTAATACGTCGATTACTACAAGTATATAAGAATAATTATCATTATAAGTTTTTAATGAACGTAAATCAACGAGATCGGCTTCCCAAACATCATCAATATTTGGCACATCACAATGTAACCGTGGAAATTTATAACGAATTGGTTTATGAAGTGTATAAGTATCTTGAGCCTGTAACCAATTTTTAATATCTTCTTGTAGTACTTTATTTTTAAATATTTTCAAAAGATTCGTCCCACCTGTATAACCTGTAGGTTGCTCTACATCATAATACGATTGTTCAAAATTTAACGTAGACTCAGCCATCTCGTTTTTTTTGTTTGACTTCTTGTTGAATAACGCGATGGTTGGTGTGGTGTTTCATTTTGTGGTATTGTCACTGAAGTATTGGATGGTGTATCCTCATCCTCATCTTCGGTTATAAGATCGCTATTATTCAATAATGTATGTGGCGTTCTTGGAACACCTGGTGTTGTTGTAGGCATCGCTGTAGGTGTTCTATTCAAAAAAATTTTGTTACCAACCAATGTTTGTGGTGTATTTATATCTTGAAGTAGTTGACTAAACTCGTGTCTTCCTACTGCTTTGAAAGTTTTTCTGAACCTGAGGGCGTCATTCACTAAATCCACAATGTTTGCACCTTGTACTTCTTTACCATCGATAGTAACAGCACCACGGTTGTCCCATTTGATACGTTTACTGCCGCTTATATTTAGGTAGTCTATCAATGCATTAGCATTTTGTCGATGTTTTTTAGGTACTTTATCTAAAATAGCTTGCTTTGAATATACTGTATTTGGTTCAAAAGCATTATGAGAATCATCAGAAGTTGTATAGTCAGTATTCGTAGAATATTCGTCTTTTGTTTTCTCCAACAACGTTTCTGAACCATTTGGATTTACAATAAGAAATAAAAATCTTCTTAATGCTTCATTATAGGCTTTCCATTTTTTATCAGAGTCATTATTGTAAGGTGAATTTAAAATATTTGTCAATTCAGCGTCTGAACGTGTTAAAGGCGTACCTGGCGTTTGAGAAGACGGTAATATTTGACGAGCCAATCGAGAAAGAATTTGACTAGCAGCTTCAGTATCGCTGGCTTTAGTAGAATCATTTTTCTGTTTTTGTACCTTCTCTAAGTTTTCTTGGGGTACAAGTACCATTTTCCTCGCATGTTCCATTAAATTATTTTTGAAAGAAGTGCGCTAATAACTGGTGCTAACAATAAAGGCAAAAATGCTCCACCTTTTTGGTTGATAATTTTTCGTTTTCGTGATACAGGATTTAAATTTTGACTTAATTTGCGAATAACAGTTTTATGTTTTTTCAATTTTTTTTTTCCTCGGGTTTTAAAGTAACGTTACCGCGACAAATATTTAACGCACATTCACAAATAGATCTAATAAGATCTCGATCAGCGTGACGTAATAATGCTTGACGTTGCTGCGGTGATGCAAAACAAATAGCGTGTAGTAGAGTGATATTTTTTTTACCGAGAGATTTTTTAGGTGATTTATGTCTTATTCGCGCCATTACATCCGCACAACTGGTACCAAATCGTCAGTATGACCTGTTTTTATATCTTTAGGTATATAAACGTAATTATAAGGATCAGTGGGAAAAATACATGTACGTATACGGCAATTTTCAGGTGTTGATTGCTTCAAATCTATCATTAAATAACCGTCCGGTTTTGATGTAGCATCAAAATATGCTTCTTGTAGAAATTTAGAATTTTCCGGATAAATTTGCCGTGCAAAATGTAATATTTGGGCTCTGTCACGTGGATTTTTGGAAATTATGATATAATTTGTATTTAATGAAATGCCCCGTTGACCTTTTCCTTGATGAAATAAATTTTGTGAAATAAATATAACACTTAAATTTCTATGATGACTACCTTTAGTAAAAAGATCAACTACAGCAGCGCCACCACTGTTTGCTGCTTCTCGCATTAAATCATCAAGAATCACTAATGTTGGTAAATTGTCATTAGTAAAGTCATTTGAGTTTGGTAAGCCTTCACGAAAGTCTATGTTGATGGAATCAGTGTAACCTGACTGCCACTCTGCATAGTAAAAAATTATTTTATTGAACTTAATATCTACAATTTGATCGAGTTCTTTGAGAAACCTTTTAACAAACACAGTTTTCCCACAACCCGTAGGGCCACACACAATAGCTGTAAATGGATGTTTCCAACGTACATCCATATCATTATTTTTTTTTACGTTCACTACCTATGGCACCGTATTTACCACCATTCCCGGAACCGCTGTACTTTTCACCATTCAAACTTCCTGGTGTATACTTATTACTACTTGAGGACGACGACGACGACGATGACGACGATGAATACTTTTCACCAAATTTACGTAAATTTTCAGAAGCTGAATTACGTGACATAATGATATTGACTGTGCAAAAAAGTATTGTAGAATGATGAAAAAAAATTAAACGACATCTATTTATAGGATTAGGGGAACGAAAAAGGGGGTCCACAGGGGACTCGAAACACTTATTGATTTTTTAAATAATTAAACGTATTTTAAAGAGTATATTTTTATTTAAAAATATTTACACTACAGCAATTTTTAACATGAGCTTGAATAATTGAATACATTTTTTATTTTTTTTTTATTTTTATAAAATTATATATTACAACTATTAATTTCTTTGTCTTTTATAACCATAAGGATATGATATACTATCACTAACCCATCGTCGTTTAGTTGAAGTTACAGTTACAGTTTTTATTTCGTCACGCGATATTACCTGGTGGTCTTTCGTACGTCTTATAGAACGTGTATTAATTTTTATATCATCTATTTCTTTTCGTATGAGTTTACATATTGCATCAAAATTTATTTTATTATTTGTACTAGAATTTAGGCGTATACCTTTTATTTTACAGCATTCAGAAATTTGACCAGTTTGAGGATTTTTCACACGATATCCATAAAATTTAGGGCCTCCTGACACAAAAGATTTTATGAAACTACCTGTACCATAACTAGTTAACTCATTTGTCAAATTTCCCAAGAAATAACCTGTCGGTGGTTCGTATTCATTTGAATTTAAAGTACTTCTATAGATGACTGAGTCTGTATCGTAATATAATACACGCTCGCCAAGTATACTGAGATATTTGAATAGCTCGAGACGTGCTTGAGCTGTTGTATATGCAGCGATAACAACATTGACGTTCGGTGAGGATTCGAAATCGTCATTACGATAACGCCAGTTAATAATCATTATTGTTTCAGTCACATCAAAGACCGATGTAACTTCTATTCGCGGGTTGAACATTAATTCATCGTATCTACTTTTTTCTCGTACTATTTCACATTGATTCATATTTTCACGTTGACCAAACTTACCCCACAATGAATTTAACATAATTTTTGCTAAAGCCCTCAACCCGGGGTTATTTTCTATATTTTGTGGGTCTAACCGTATACATTCCACTGCATAAAAGTCATCAAGAAATTTTTGCTTTTGTTCTTCAGTAATACATTCTGAAGGGTAACCCGATGCTTCTGTTTTTTGCTTATAACTCGGATTTATGTAGTCAAAATTCCCCCTTCATTAGTTATAGGATCATATTTTGTGCATGTATAATGCCATATTTCATTTATTTTGTTAATTTTTTAACCGTGTTTCAATGCTTCCTTTAATTCGCACGTAACCCATGTACCTATTAACTCGCGTTCCTCGTCTGTATGCTCACAATCATCTTGATTCATAGTGTCACAACACGTTCGACAAAGCGGAAACATAAGTTTACCGTGAGATTTTACAGGTAAAACAGGGTGATACAATTGTCCTGGCGGTAAAATTGAACATTTTATCAGGCCTTCTACATGATTTATATCATTATTATTTTGAATGAACAAATTACATTCTTCGCCAAAATATATTGTAGGATGCCCCACAGGGTATACACCAGTTTTTAAAATATACGGATATAATGAACACACATCAACATAATTTATTTTTTCATTTTCATTACATTCATAATAAATCGCTGCATTGCCTGTACGACCTCCAAAAAATGCATCACGCGGATCTAAAGGTTTATATGACAAAAATTCTGAAGAATTTATAAACTTTATAATTTCAGGGTTTGATTTTTTTAAGGCTAAAAATTCACATTCCCATATTTCTTCTAGTATATAACCATCGTTTTGTATTCTATTCCGGATATCAAGTGTGTTTGTGTATCTTGTATTTAATGTTTCATTCGATAATTTATGAATGAATTTATCTCTATTGTGTGGAAAGCAGTTGGGACAACCATGCCAGTAGCACCCATGAAATTGATAAGCATATTCCGAGTTATTTGTAGGATCTTTACGGTAGCCATCTAAGTAAACACCTGAATATGTTCGATACTCTGATTGCCTTCCGGCGTGTATAATTACTGTATCTAATTCTTTTTCTTTCCAGTATAACCATTCTAGAGCTACTCTCGATTGATTTACACATCTACGGTATCCGTTTGCAGGTATAAGGCCAATTTGTTGGTCTTTTAAAATATTTTTCTTGAAGGCTCCCATACAAACAGACGCTATTGTTATATAATCCGTAAAGGGGCAAATACTCCAATATTTTAACATCAATTGACGAAAGTACGAGCATGCTCGTCTTAATATAGTTACATCTATTTGGCAATATTTTACAAGCTCAATGTTAAAATTAAATTTATAATTATTTTTTTCTAAAGGATTATACCATTCATTAAAATCACACTGCGCTTTGTTCGTCATAGTGCTATATCCGTAATATTTTTTATCTGGCAATTTACCGACATAATTATAATTTATTTCTTTATTAAAAAAATGTGGAAAATAGCCTTTTTTAATATCACCCGAAAAATTAAATGTCTTGGGTAATGAAGATAACGGCATAAAAAAATAATTTAAACTATCAATAAATTTTATATTTTGAAATTTTAATAATAATATTTTAGATCCACATAAAATTAGATCAGGATTTAAATTTCTTTTATGAATGAAAGAATATAGTATAAATTGTGAGTCATATGCCTTTGCATTGTGAGCTATACAAATGACGGAACCTGTATTTTTACCTGTGTCTAAAACATAATTTATAAAATCTTCAACAGGATCTTTACGTTGATCAATCGCATTAGCTGAAGTGCTAGGTACAGAGATCACACTATCATTGAAAATTATTTCACGTATTCCACAAAAATCACATACAATTTTTTCAGCCTCATTATTTTGTGAATTTATATCATTACAATACTCGCACGTTTTTTGTACTACACACAAATTAGGAACATGAATAGTAGTATTATCATTGTTATTTAATTTATTTTCTTGACGGCATTCAAAGTCATAATAAATAAAAACTACACGCTTGGAAATTTTTTTAGACTTTTGGTTTGGGTTATTTCTAAGTGGAGTAATGTAGCATCGGTGCGTCATATGTGTTGATATAAGTTCATTACACTTTTTGCATTTATTCGTATCTGTGAGGCATTTGTGAATTTGATTGATAAGTTTAAGCTTATTACATAATTTACAAAACTTATATTTCATACAAATAGAATTTTTAGCTATATTGTTTACAGCTAAGGGCTGTCTTATATGACTGTTAAAACAATCGTCACCATAAAATCTTCTATTACAATCATTACATACAATTAGTTTTTTAGTTTTATCACATATATTTGTACTAAAGCATGCATCGCATCTATATTTACATTTATTTTCGCCAAGAGAATGATAAATTTCCTGGCTATAATTTTCGTTGCATTTTTCACAATAATAAGCTCGTGAAAAAATTGAAGACGGTGATTTAAGCACATCAAAATGACCTTCGAAAGAGTTATTATTAGATATCGACTCTTCACGATAAAGTATATTTAAAATACCACAGTAAGAATGGTTTGGAAAAAATATTTTACCATCAAAAAATAAATGAGATTTTGGATCCTTAACTAATCTAAAATCATAAATCACAATAGCTAAATTATACATTATTTTCATGTATTGTTGGAATATATGAATTTCAGGCAGCCCACAACCTTCTCGTGGAATTTTAATACCAACATGTTGTACTAATTCGATTGCCAAAGAAGTTTGGGCTTGACCTTGTGGATTACGTGTTATTCTTTTATATTCTACTGTATCAAATAAAAGAGCTTTTGCTACAACAAGAGCTCGCGGGAAGCATAAATTATCATTATTATTTATGGGTACTGTACCATTTATTTTTCCTGTTTTTCTACTTTGGTTACCTGCACCTGCACGAGATTTAGCCACATTTATTTTTATTACAAAAGAATCGTCATTTGAAGCAACAGAGTTACTTTGCGCTATCTTGTGAACTAAATCCCATATATCCTTGAATGTTAAATTTTCAAAAGGACGCATCGATAGCCATGCTTCGTCCAACTGCATTTGATTATATTTGAGAGTTAGGCCTACACGATCTTGACCACTTAAATTTAGTTTATTATTTATAATATTGTAAATTTCTCTAAAAGCCGTTTGAAGCCACTCTACGGGGTTTACGCTTTCATCCACAGGCTTTATTCTGCACTCTATAGTTTTCACAATATGCCTAAAATATTTTGAAGTGTGGTCCGAAGAGTTCAAAATTAACAATGGTGAGTTTTGCTCTTCTTGTTGAGACGGATTTATTATACCACTTGAACCTGGAGCTGGTGAAACTTGGTCCTTACCAATATTTTCTATTCGAAAAAAAAATAGAAATGGTTTTAAAAATGACAAAAATAGAATAAAGGAAAGTTATGAAAAAAAAAAATTTACTTTAAATAATTACCAGTTTCTTTTAACTTCACAAGATCTTGCAAGCTTTGGTTATGTATATAAGCACTATTACTTGAATTTTTACCATCACTTTGATTATCACTTGATGTATTAATATCGTCACTCAAAGTATTTTCACTTGAAGTATCTTCACTTGGAGTTTCATCACTATTCGAATTATTAACTACACGATTATTTGTAGCATCATTATTATTAGTAATATCAATGTGTTCCTCATCGTTATTACGTTGTGATGCCATCGTGTGTTATCGGGTAACTGTGTACACATTCAAACTGTATGCAAGTTATATATAAAGTGGTTTTATGGGAAGTTATATTTTATTCGAAAAAATCTAATTTTCATATGAAATGTATTTCTTTTGTGGATCTATATATATATATATTAGACTGTTTCAAATTAGGGGACTATTTTTTTTTTTTTGATGAACATTGAAAAATCGAAAGGGTATCTTAAAATATGGTGACAGTTAAAATTTGAGCTCTTAATATTAATATTTAGAGGTGGCTATTTGTAATTTTCGATTTTTCATTTAGAAACATGGTAAAAAATACATAACTTCCGAAAAAATCAAGATACAAAAAATCTCTTCTCAACTATTTTGTAGGAAATTTACTGATCTACAAAAAAAGGTCTTCTATGATTTTTGCATAACTTCAACCATTCACAAGATATCCGACGTCAAAGTTTGATAAAATTCAAAGAACTTGTTTATGCTCGCTCCGAATTTTATACCATGCCAACCAATGAGAATTCAGAAATTTTCAATACAATTTTTTGTAGGAAATTGAACGCTCTACAAAAAAAGTCTCTTATCGTTTTTTGATAAATCCATCTGTTCAAAAGTTATTAGAGCTTGAAGTCAAGTTATAGTAAAATTCGAGATCTTTTTACTTTTTCGGTGAAACTATCGGACAAATCATAAAATGTCATTAAATCTTTTTTGTAGACAATTTTATTTTCTAAAAATTATCTCTGATAAATTTTTTCCGAATTCTGCATTCTATTCTAGTTAATTCCATTTTAATGTCAAGCTCTTAAAATCGATCAGAACACTTTTTTTAGGAGCTTAGCATTAAAATGGAAATAACTAGAAGAGAATGCAGAATTTAAAAAAAATTTATCAGAGGTAATTTGTGAGAAATAAAATTGCCCACAAAAAAGATTCTATGACATTTTATGATTAGTCCGATAGTTTCACCGGAAAAGTAAAAAGATCTCCAACTTTACTTCGAGCTCTAATAACTTTCAAACAGATGGATTTATCAAAAAACGATAAGAGACTTTTTTTGTAGAGCGTTCAATTTCCTACGAAAAAATGTATTGAAAATTTCTGAATTCTCATTGGTTGGCATGGTATAAAATTCGGAGCGAGCAAAAACAAGTTCTTTGAATTTTATTAAATTTTGACGTCGGATATCTTGTGAATGGTTGAAGTTATGCAAAAATCATAGAAGACCTTTTTTGTAGATCAGTAAATTTCCTACAAAATAGTTGAGAAGAGATTTTTTGTATCTTGATTTTTTCGGAAGTTATGCATTTTTTACCATGTTTCTAAATGAAAAATCGAAAATTACAAATAGCCACCTCTAAATATTAATATTAAGAGCTCAAATTTTAACTGTCACCATATTGTAAGATACCCTTTCGATTTTTCAATGTTCATCAAAAAAAAAAAAATAGTCCCCTAAATTGAAACAGTCTAATATATATATATATATATATATATATATATATATATATATTTATATATTTATGTATACAGTGACGCCTACATCGTGAAATTTCTATAAAAAGACATAGGGGTAGTTCTACCAACAAAAATCATTTTTATTTAATTTACTTTCTTAAATATTGAATTTTTTTCCTTGTACAATTTGTTTAAAAAATTATTGAAAAATTACAATTTTTTCTAAAATATTATACATCCAATAGAATATACCTAGGTTGCTCTAAGGTATCCCTTCCACACTGACCACTGCTATTGTTACCTGCGAATATAAATTTTGACAGAGTCAAACAGCATTACAGTCCGAAAAAATTTTCGAAACTTACCGGATCGACTCTGAATTTTTTTTTAAATAAAAAACTATGATCAAAGTAAGTAATTTTAGTTTATTATTATTATTATTATTGTTATTTTTTTTTATCATTTTTATTTTATCGACTTTTCTTATTTTCATGTTATTCATTATTTAATTTTAATGCTTTTTTATATTTTTACAGAAAATTATGACTCCTGCCATGAGGGAAGCACTGCGTGAAGCAGTAAGTATTCTTTTATATTTTCAAGTAATATTCATTTATTTTATTCATTATTATTAATATTATTTTTTTTTCAGAACTGGGAAGTGCGAGTCAGTCGGAACACTGACCGGATGTACAATACTTACATTCTGTGGGAGGACGAAGAAGGTGAAGCCATGGAGGGGTTCGATATCTTCGGTGTAGCGATGCTACACTATATCGCCGAGAACTGGCGCCGTCAATGGGAGTGGGAGCAAGAGGTAAATTTTTCAACCATCATTTTTTTTTTACTATTTTATTGTTATTGTTATCGATAATTTATGAACGATTATCTTTTTTCTTTTTTCAGTACTACAAGCTGTGGGCAATGCCTATTGGAAAGCGGCGAAAAGACGACGACGACGACGACGACGACGACGAAGAAGAAGTAGCAGAAGATGAGGGGTGACAATCTTCCAAGCACAGAAAAAAAATTATTAAAAATTATGAAAAATAAAAAAAAATTTTTTTTTTTTTAAATTGTATTATTATTATTATAGTTATATGCTATATAAAATAAAGAAAAACAAATGAAGGAAACCTTTTTTATTTATTAGTATATAACGTTCTCCTCTATTTCACACGACCCACGGCGGAGTGTGGGTAGCGCTCAATAGCCGTTATGGCTCTCCGTTGGATGGGAAACTGAAAAATAAAGTAATAAACACCAAAAACCAACCAAAATGTCCCACCTGGAGATATCCTGAATCTCCCTGGACAGGCAGCTCTGCTCAGGCTGGGTTAGATATCCTAGTTGGGCGCCAGTTCGTGTACCCCACGAACAAAATTTTGATAAACCGAAATAACCAACGGAGAAAATGAAATGAAAAATGAAAATAAGTACAGGATAGCAAATTTCAGAAATAGGAATAGGATAGCAAGAAAAGATAGCAAATAATTAAAATAATGAAATAAATACGCCCGGGTTGCCGACCATTTGCATTTAATTATAATTTAAACAATACTTTGTTTCTCAAACTGTATCGCACAACAATAACAATTTTAATTATAGGAAAATAATACTGAATCACTTACAAAATAACCAGAAATAATAGTAGTTGTGTGCGGATACAAAATTATAAATAATACGGGTATTTAAAATAAAATAATATAGAGGATAAACAATAGTTATCTGCCGCACAAATAAAATAATTAATAAATAAATAAATCACTCGCCTGTGATTTATTTGAAAAATCAACTTACAGATATCAATAATTAAATATAAATAATAATTTTACCCGCTGGTGATTTATAGAAACAAGAATCTCAGTATATAAATAATAATACTTGATAATTTCACTCGCATGTGAAAGCAAATAATAAAGAAAATATATAATAATTAATATCAATGCTCAAAAAAACAATAATTTTAAATAATACTTCAATAATTATCAAATACTGGATCACTTAATCTCAAAATAATTAACGCTATTCCACTGGTGAATAACTCGCAGTTCACCAAAATAATATAAATAATAGTTCAATTATTATTTTAATAATCACGCAAACTCAATACTAATTTAAATATAAAGTATAATTCTTGGTATCACTTATGCGTGATATCGTATCTACTTACATGATAATTGCGCAGAAAATAAGTAGAGTATTCCAAAATACTAATACTCACAATTAATTATCTAGTGATCACTCGGCGATGTGAACCGCCATTTGGTAGCTAGTGACCAGGGGAAAATTTCACTGATATATATATGTATTCACTACAGGCCCAGTCGCATATATTTAATACCCGCAAATAATATTCATCACAAGAAAAAAACTCTAAATATGATTACCACCCAAATATTTCCAAATTTAATATCTAGCATTATTATGCATTGATAAACATTACTGCGAATCAAATATCCACTGGGATTTACAATCATATATTATCATACGCTTGTAAAATTTTGAATACGAGAAAGTACTATATATATCTATACACGCAAGTGCAAATGGCCACCAACGCGGGAACGCAAAGTCACACGCCAACGAATTACCAAAGGTACTTACAATTTTTGTCGTATTTTCCACGTACAAACTCCCTGGTTGATACACCGAATAATACAAGATAATTGTATTCCAAAGACTGAATACTAGTTGAAATATTTAATGTACTTATTTACACCAAAACCAATGGCGTCACAAATTAATATTTTTGCTAACCGCAACAGCACACACTGCTCTTACAACAGATTATCCACGTCTGACCATGGCAGCACGTGATTCTCATGCCGGCACCTCGGCCGGCCATCTTGTATATCGGTATCTCATTTCAACCAATGGGAAAAGTATCTCTGTCTCATGTTACTTTTGAATACTACCAACGTCAAATTGCATGATGTCAACTGTGTAACCTTGCAGGTTCCCATCATTAAATGCCCACCTGATTATCGTATTATTAATTAACAGTAATATAAAATGCAAAATTAGTTGATACTTTATGCATGACGGATATAAAGTTAGTTAAAAAGTAATAAATTAGTTGCTGACAACTGTTGCGTCGACGCGCATGCGCCGAGCAATCCCAATAATTACAAGCACATTAATTAAATATATGATTATTTTTCCCAGCATCATAAAAATATCATTGTATGCCTGTTGTAATCAGTGAATTTTCCTGATCACTAGCCAATTTATACCTAAAGAAACAATCCAGTGGAAATAATGTAATAATTAAAACAAAAATCACACATGTAAACAAAATAATAATAATAATAATGCATATAGAGACGTGTGAGCAGCGTGTGCCGCCATCTGTTGCTCACCGACCGGATGTGAGACTGCCGCGATATTTAAATATCGTGACAAGTATTACAACCCATCCTAATCTTAAATTCTTAATTATTTATATCAGTTTTTCAATTTTAAATATTAGTTTTTTAATTTAGAAATTTTCAATTTTTAAACTTTATTTGAAGTAGTTTCTATTTTTTGCTTAATATTAGTTTTTAAGTAAGTTTTAATTTTTAATTTTTACTTATTTTATTCACTTTTTCAATTTTATAATAATTTTTATTTAATATTAGTTTTTGATTTTTTCATATTTTATTTATTTATTAAAAAATATTAATTTCTACTTTTCAATATTACTATTACAAACCTCTTAAGAGGATCCTACATTATCGGAGGGTGGCGTGTCATTTTTCTTTAAATAAGAGAATTTTAAAAAAAAATTAAAATTATTTTTTAAGTTTATTTAAAAAAAAAAAAATATATATATATATATATATATATATATATATATATATATATATATATATATATATATATATATATATATATATATATATATATATATATATATATATATATATATATATATATATATATATATATATTATATATATATATATATATATATATTTTTATATATTTTTGTATAAATTATTATATATATTATATATTTTTGTACAAAGTTACAAGAAATTTTGAAATAATATTTGTATTTTTTTTTTTTAATTCATTTGATCGTCATCATTATCGTCGTCAGCGTTCTAACTTTCAGGACTAGAATCAAACAATCGTCGGCGTGAAAGACCAGCTGAAGAAAAAAAAATCAATTAGTTTTTTGAACTATACATATATTTTTAAATAGTAAATTCATGGAACTTACAACGTCTAGTAAGATCGGATGGCCGACGAGTTTCAATCCATTCATCACGACGTGAAGCCGGCGTTTCAACCCATTCAACATCATGCGAAACCGGTGTTTTATGTGCAGATTCCTGAGATGAAAACAAATCAGGTGAGGACGGCGTACGCAAGTCAGGTGAACCACCTTGCAATCCGGTTCGTCTAACTACGCCTGAGGGTGGTATTCTTACTTCAGGAGAACGCTCAGATGTACTGGGTATTGGTCCAGGTACCCATCCGTTCCTTCTCATCCTACGTAACTGCCTTGCACTGGATGGTGACGCATTTCTCCATGGTTCTTGAGATCTTGAGCTCAGAGGTCTTACTCCTGATAACTGACTATAATTATCATCATTATTAGCATCATCATCATCATCATCATCATCGTCATTGTAGCTCTGGGGAAGCTCTTCATCTGTCATTAGTGTATCTCGGTTCCAACGCTTTCCGTGTCATCATCGTGTCGGTTGCTGGTATTTGGTGGACGACCTAAATCTATTCTCACCAACGGCACCGTTTGAACCCTTTGCGGTTTAACTACTCCAACTGGTTTCGTCGACTTTCTAGGTTTGATGAATACTAAAAATTATAAAATAACTTAAGATAAAAAATCAAAATAAAAAAAAATTTTAATAATTAAAAAGTAATTTTTCAAAACTTACGTTTCTCATATTCTTCAAATGTTAGCGTTTTGACGTCTTGAGGTATTACCATTTCAACATCAAAATACTCCGAACTCGTCTTGTTGATGTCCCGAATCTCCATTGTAATATTTTCTTGACTACTTCTCACTAAATCGCCTTCAAAGTGACCATGGAAATATTCGTTGACACATAATGCTATATCCTTTTCAGCACTCATGATGATCGAATTGTCTAGACAGGTTAGGTGTTGCATTGTTACTCTTGTTGTGTGAATCTATCCAATATATTTCAAATTCTGGTACTGCTGCAATTATATCGTCAGAGCGCCACTTGCATGAAATTAATTCACTCAAAGGTGATGGCTCAACAGTATACACAGGTAAACGCGTGGGTGGGAAGCGATAAAACAAGGACTGATTATCGAATTTCATACAACGTAACAAGAAATCTAATGTTGCTTTATTTGCACTGTATAAACCACGATTAATTATTGTCTGCCAAACTAAACTTTCAAGTTTTGGTGGTGTCTTAATAAGTCGTGTTCTATATCTTAGCGAAGAATATTTTACATCGGCTGTAATATCAATTTGACGTTGAATTATATATTTATTATTTTCAACACAAACAAAATCATCAACGTTCTGAATGAACGGCACTAAATTTTTCACTGTTTTTAGAAATGAAATATTTTCAAAATTACTAATTCGATCAATATGAATAGTAAGGTGATACTCAAACTCCACAAAATATATTGCAGGACGATGATTACTTCGATGTACTAAAAATGACACTGTGTCGAATCTTTTTACTCCGTCTTTTTTTAACAATTTTTTTAATGCCATCTGAAGGAACTACCCGATCCTGGTCCCACGCTCGATTTCTTTATACATACTGAAAATAGAAATTCTAGAAAAAAATTTATACATGATAAAAACTAGATCAGTCACATATACACTCATACAGGTAGACCAATATATATATATATATATGTATATATATATATATATATATATATATATATATATATATATATATATATATACTTCTTCACCAGACGCTCAACTTCTATTATTAGTTATTCCATTGTAATACAAATGCGCTTCTACGACGGCGTTTTAATGGTGGTGGTACTTCGACTTCTAAGAAAGTCTTCTTCAACACACTAACCAGATAATTGAGAATTTTTTCCAAATCGTAATCTTTTTGGTTTTCAAGTATTATATTAACTTTTAATTCTTCGCTCTTTATTTCTTTTGTCTCTGTATAATTACCAGTCAGCTTAACAGTTATATCAACATCAAATGGTTTTTTCTTTTTCAATAGCATCAAATCGGTATCGATCCTTGGTGACTCTTCTTCTTCTTCTTCTTAAAAATTATATATATATAAGAAACACAAAAATTATTTTTTATATCATTTTTTATTTGGAAAAATAATTAAAAAAGTTATACTTACCCTTTGTTACAGTCGTGTGTGACGCCATGTTTTATTTTAACAATGGAGAATAGATTTTCCGTCTAACTTACCTGTTATTGATTTTTTCTAAAGAAAACGCTAACCCCTCCACTATTATTCAAATTAAGCCACCCCCTCCATTTTGTCACAGAAATATATTTCAACAATAAAAGTCACCGATCGGGCCCAATATGAATTAGTTATAATCGACCAGCTGAAGCGTCAACATGGCTACTTTAAATAAAGAACTTGTGCTCTCTGTATTTTACCCGTTGAATAAGTCTTTTACCAAGACTTTGGGCGTTGGCTACGAGTGGCAACCACAGAAAAAGGAATTTCATCTAGTTGTACAACTAGTTGCTACCTCACCGCGGTCGGTTATCACGTTATCTATCGGTGAATGGAAAACATTGTGTGATAGTTTAGACATTATTACAAATTATTTTTATCATACTAACAGTTTGATCGCGCCTTCTCAACGTCCAAAATGTGAACCTCTAAAAATTAGTGAAAATATTACAGTTTCTTTTACCACAAGTTATGACACTCAATCAGTTCTGATATCTAGTAAAAATAATAACGCTAAACTTTATATGATGTTTATAACTATTAGACAGTTAAAACATATAAGCAGTTGGGTATCTCTAAAAGTAGACAGTTTAAATAAAGTACCAACTGATAAATATAAAAGTGCTATTGTGGACGCTGTCGCTGAGTGCACCTGGAAAAATATAATGAAACACGACATGGATAGGATGCCAGAGCCTAAAACGGTAGCCTGTTATATGACGGATAATTTCCAGGCTTTATACAACACAAGTGTCACAAAACTAGATACTCAAAATATCAGTACTTCGACATTTTACGATTTCTTTGGTGAACTTATTACTTTCTACGTTTTTGAATTATCACGTGATGCTTTGAAGATCATACCTACTCTGAAATTTCGCTGGGGATCAGAATCAAATAGCGAAAATTCATACACAAGTCAACAATTTGAAGTAAGAACTCCAACTTTTACTACATTCAATTAAAAGAAAAAATATACATAAAACTTCAAGTTATCATAGTTGGTACAAGTACTACGAGCAATATGTTCAACATCAAAGTTTAAATATTTCTATTTTTATAAATTAAATTTTTAACTGTGAGAAAGTTTATATATACAATAAAAACTATTAAAACGAGTTTTATTCAGTATTTCTACATTTTTATATAAACCACTTGTAGAATAATAATTTTTCAATACATTATTATTTAAATGTCTGTTTACATTGCTTCGATAGTTAATTTTTGTGACACCACAGGCGCCATTGTCGTAGTAGCCACCAGTAGAAGTAGTAGATCTATTGTGTCATTCAGTTGCTAACCGCCCGCTGCCATCTTTTATAACTTGTGAGTCATGGATATCGTCATTACAATACAAGGTTTTTGGGGTAACAAAGGTACATTTATACCTAAAGAAATTTGTGCAGTATCTATTCGTGAAACCTCATTTATTGCTCATTGGATTATAAAATCATCAGAAAATTACAATGATCTAACTAAAAACTGGCGATCTGCAAACAACAATCTTACATTGATGCAACATGGAATCGAGTGGTTTGATGGTGATACAGAAAGAGAGTGTGTGTACAATAATATCAGACAACTAGTGAAACTATCAAATAAAATTTATACTGTTGGTTTTTATTCTACTAACTTTCTCACAAGTTTACTTAATCGTGAAATTATTAATATCGAATCTGATATCGGTGGAACCTCATCAGACCTACTACCACCTCAAAGTGGAATGTGTTTTCTTCATACTCTCAAACGCTATACAAATCCTCATCGTAATTTTGATTGTGCACTCAACATCACGCTGCGACTTAAAAAATTCATCAAAGAGTGATGTGCCCCGAGTACAAGTTATCTACTGCCACTTTCTAACGTTAATAGTGACAGCAATGAATCATCAAATGGCTATCTACAACCTAAACGGCCATCGACGCCAGTATACGTTTCAATGAACAACCTCAGTACTTCAACCAACGCCCAAACATCATCCTATCAGAATTATCCTTTTGGCTCTAATAATTCACTAACATATAAAAATTTATGATATAAACTACAAAAAAATATTAAAATAGCGACGATAATTTTGAAAGTTCTACAAAATAATAATAAAAATAAAAAAATTTGAAAAATAATAAAAATATAAAAAATATTACTAAAAAACTAACAAAAATAATAAAAATATTATTCAAAACTAACAAAAATAAAAATATAACTAAAAAACTAACAACAATAAAAATATAAAGACTAAAATGTAAAAAATATTACTAAAAACTAACAATACTAACAAAATTAACATCCGAGTCACTGGGGTATTCTCCCACGCACGCTTTTCCGATCGATGGCGTCTGGGCTAGTCCCCCTCCCCCTTCGAGGGGGACGAGGGCCCCAGACACCATTGTTCGAGAACAATAGCGGCGGGGAGAATACCCTAGTAACTACTAACAAGTTTCAATTTTTTTGATTTCTGTGATTTTCTTTGACATTTTGTGGAAATTTTTCGTTTTTTTTCTCTTTCCCTCACATTTACTGAGTAACCAATGCAAAACTGAAAGAAAAGTAAAAAAAAAAATCTGGGCGTCGATTGGTCCTGCGGGCCAGCCCCAAAACTTCCCGCTGTTTTCGACCTCAAAGAGCTCGAATACATTAGTGTAGATATATTTTCAAGCTCGAAGAGCTCGAAAATGCTATCACGTGCGATTGTTTTTTTACGATCTTCTCAAGCTCTAACAAATTGCCTGTTATGCTGAAGTTTAAAAATTTAAGAATCAAGAATTGTTAATGAAGCGGTTTTTAAAATTTAATCCCTGATTATGTTCAATAAAAAAAGTGTATTCAGGCAGAAATCAATGCCAGGGATTCAAATCAAGATTTAAATGAGTTTTGACTCATGTGAGAAACAATCAAACATGAAATATCCGAGAAAAATATTGAAAACTACGCTTTATCGATTTCATTGTTGGTACTATGATTTAAACTAAAAACCAAGTTCGATGACATTATGTATCGTAGTCCAGTCATTTTACTCTTAAGCGTTGTTGGGAGAAATTAAATAGTGGATTTTTTTTTATTGATTATATGTAAAAAATTCCGTAGATCACGAAAATAATAATTAGAAAGCTCAATTCACCCGAGTTTTTTAAATAAATAATAAAATAACAACAGGGATGCCGAGACACCGTGTATTTTCATTAAAAAAGTTGTATCTATTAATGTAAATCCTGGTGACTGGTATTAAATTACAGGGCGATAAATTCTGAATTAGAAAAGTCTAAAATCAGTCTCTCAAGGTTTATTATATTCGCGAAAAAAATTAATGAAAAAAAAAAAAATAATTACTTCTTTACATTTTGTCACGCTGTTGATAACAGAGATGCAGAAAGTGAACTAGAGGGCGCGTGCAAGCCCGGGCTCAGTGGTTTTCATCCACTACAATTTAAAATATTCTCACCATTCAGTGTTAGAGAAATTAAAAAAATTTTTTTTTTTTTATTATTTATTAATTCAATTTCTTTCCAAAAAATTAAATTAATAAATCATCAAAAAAATAATTCTACGCGAGTATTATTATTACGATGTTAATAAATGAAGAAAATGAACAAGAAAAATAATTTCTACTTACGGTTTTATGATCGTTATATTACTCAGACGTCAATTAAATTTTAAATTTATAATTTACTGAAGAGAATAAAATATTCATTAAAAAAAATAAAATTTCATAAATATTAAATTAAAAGTTTGACGTGCGCTGGTTCTAAGACAATGTTTAATAATTTATAATTGAATTATAATAACAATTATTTCTCTCACCATTTTATATTATGAAAATTGAATGTTTTTCAATTTTTTTATTTTATTAATAAATTAGTACTAAGTTTGTTATTTTCATAAGCACAAAAATTAAAAATTTACTTTTATTATTTAACCATCGGTAAATAATACTGCGGGATTAAATTTTTAATATTGTAAAATTTTAAACTTTCAAAGGTACAACAAAATATAAAAACTGCAACGTCACTTATTACGATGTAATGTGTTTCTATAATAAATTTCTAGTTCAATTTTCAAGGACAGAGATAATGAAGAAAGTGCTTTAAATGTCATTACACAAATGCTAAAGTAATTAAATTCTCATTTAAAATTATGTAGCATTAGTACTGTAATGTTAAGGAGTGCAAGTTTTCTATGAGTTGTAAATCTTTTGAAATTAGGAAGCGGCTCTCTGAGTACAGTACCTCTATTATGAATAGATTTATACCTGACTGGGGTCAACCGGTCGAGGCAGATGTTCATTCGGATGTGTTATGTCCAATTAATATTTTTTTTATTAATTTATTTTATTTCATTAATAAATTTATGAAACTCCTCTTTACAAAAGCCTGCGGAAACGCAGCGTCAGTTTTACCACCATTTATGCGTATAAAAGTAGAGCAACGATTCTTGCAATAACGATTGATGAATAAATAAAAACTTGTCGTCATTTTCCACCAATGACAACAATTTAATTACTCCCATCAAACATCAATCAAAAGTTTTTAAATAGCCTGAGCGCCATGGCTCAGGGCCTTAGTTGACTATCAGATCTCGTGATCTTGAGACCTACGGACCGCGAATAACGAAACCGCGAAAATTTCGTGAATCTTATTGCAGGAATCCGCGTTTGCGTTGAAAAGTCAATAAGAGAAAATTTATCTTTTAATAAGAACCCTATTGCAGCCCGTGAAAAAATTTTCTGATATGGCCTGATATGGCTTGATTTCGGCGGTTCATATCAGGCCTGATATGGAAATTGGCCATATCAGAAAATATATGTACAGATAAGATTTGATATGTTCTGATATGGACATATCAGACTATATATAGTGAGATTAACATTGTTATCTCGGGAACTAAATTTATAGATAATTTTATAAAATTGTGTATAACTTTGTAAAGTTGTATATGCAATAATTGTCATGAAAAAAAAAAAAAAAAAGAAAAAAAAATCCATCCAGGTCATGGGTTCGAACCCGAGTACTTCTGATTCTAAGTCTGATCTATTAACCACTCTGCCAAATCATGAACTTGAAATGTAAGGTTGATTATATCTATTTGGATAAAATTGAAACTAAGAAAACTAAAGACATCAGATAAATGATTGATTTGGTTACTTGTATTATATTCAATTGTTATTGTTTATAGAGTAACGAGACCATTAACGGTATATCCACCAGTAACGGGGCAAGAACTACTTCTTTTGGTAAAAGAAAAAAAAAAAGTTCAAGATTTTTTAACTTATAAGTTTTAAAAAAGTATACATAAAAATTTAATAATAATTAAACTTTTTTCAATTTAAAATCTCAATTTTTTATATTTAAATTCATTACGAAAATTTGAAATTCTCTCAGAGATTTAAAAATTGATCTCGTTAGCTTATTGGAAAAATTTTTCAACAAAGTTTGTGCACTTTATACAATTTATAAATGCGGTAAATTAAAATATTTAACAGACTTCATAAGATTTTATGAACCATTATAAAATCGGTCGTTCCGAACAATGTTACGTTATTTGGTCATTTCTAAATTATTTTACCAAACGTATGTATACGGAAAACTCGAAAAAACTAGTATACGTGCCCATATTAGGGCATATCAAGCCATATCAAACCTGATCAAGATTTTTTTGACAAGCATATTAAAATATATATACCCTTATCAAGTTATATCAGGTCATATCAAGACATATAAAAAAAATTATATACAAGCATATCAAGTCAGATCAAGACATATCAAATCTGATATCGACATATCAAGTTGATATGGCCAATTTTTATATCAGACTATATCAGAATATATTAAAAATTATATATGGGCATATCAGATCATATCAGGTCAGATATGAATATATCAAATTTTTTGATATGGCCATATCAGGTCATATAAGGCTTGATCAGAAAATTTTTTCACGGGTAATTGTTTGGGAAAAGGTTATAGGAGTGATATAGGGACAGTAAGAATGAGAATTTTGTAAATAGTACGAAGTTAGCAAGAAAACTCTATCTGCAATAGTCCGACGCAAATAAGGTTGCGTTGATCAAAACAAAAATTTATTTACTAATTAATTGTTACCAAATTCAAATAGCTTGAATTGAGCTTGTACTGGTTCATTATAGGATGTGTAGCGTAAAAACAAAGAATTATTAATCACTTAAATGAGATGTTGTATCTGTCTGTGTTTGTTTATCCTGAGTTTTAGGATTTTTATCGATAGTTTTGTCAGGTAAATTATCTATTTTCTGAAGTTGTAAGGTGTTTGTTAATTTTTTCTCTTTTTACAGGATATGGATTCACTATCCCTCTATCTAGTATCACTATTCATTTTCGTATTTGATATTTTTTTGGGCGCGTTTGCCGCGTTTCATTAGATAATGTTTAAATTGCGTATAAAAATAGAAGTAAAATAAGTTTATTTTATGGATCCACAATTATTTATCTCCTCTGACTGTGAGTGAATTACTTCCTGTGTTTGTGAATTATTCGCTGGATTTTGTAAGGATAGTGGTATTGTTACAGGAGTGTATGATAACTCTCCCCTATGGTATATTGCAACTAATTTTCCTTCCAGCGCGTTTTCTGGTTCTCATTGAATGTCTCTAAGCTGTACGCACAAATTACCCCTCACAATTGCTCCAATGATTAACGAAAGAGTAAAAATACTACAATAACTTATCTGCCGAAGTATTACAAGTTTTCATGGCTTCTTGGAAATGAGTAGATGAGTGAATAATGAATGAATCGCTTAGGATCCGTCAAAATGTCTGCGGTTTCCCAATTGATTCGGTGAAAGGTTGAATAGAATCCGACAAAAAGTCTGCGGTCTTCTAAACAACCGTAATAAATGAGATGAGTAATGAGTGAGTAATAATTGGTCCAAGGTTTACCAAGAACCTGCAATTTTCGGGTGCAAAAGTAGCGAGTCGTTTGTACGCAAAGCTCAGTAGTATTATAAGGAAGAATTTATTTAGTTGTTTATCTATTCAGAAGTCGCCTTATCCTTAAAAAACCACAAATTTCTTTCCACTGAAACTGACTCTAAATCTGATAATTGAATTTATCTGTAATAAATTGAGTTTTCATCTAGTACTTGCATACGCGGATCAAGAGGCGATAATCTATAATTAAATTTCAAAAATCTTTTAGATATATCGACTGGTATAAGTTTGAAATTAATAAAACTATGTGATCTATTATCGTGTAAGTATTTCTTTATAAAAGGGCACGATGGTGCGTCTTCTATAATTGCAATTAATCTTTCTATGTGGAATTTGATTTTTGTTTGTTTATTTTTTAGTGTAGATGAGTTAGGCATAAACGTGTAGTAGTGATAATTTGTGTAGCTAATAAAATTGTAGGTAACAATAGATTTGAATTATTAACTGGAAGTACGGCACTTTCAACTAAAGCTTTTATATTTTTGAAAATATTATAAAAGGTTAAAGATTTTCGAAAATGGAAATGCAAATAAGTTTTTAGGAATAGAATAATTAAATTCTTAATTGCACAAGATTTAGAAAAAGATTTTTGGAAGTAATTTAATATTTTACTTCGGGATTTAATTTTACAAAGAAATTGGTATAGGAGAGGATCTCAGGTAAAGTTGAAGGCTTTGACGTTTAAATATTTTATTTTGAAATTATTGGAATTGATTTTTAGCGCGTTTCGAATTTTCTACTTTTAGCGGAATTATTTGAAATTGAGATAATTGTTTCGGTATATAATTTCAATGATCGAGTTAAGGAAATTGAATCAGAGTTATTTTATATTATATTTTTTTTTTATTGAGAAAAAGATTTCGCTTTTTTTTTAAATTTAATACGAATGTTTTAATTTGCGAAAAAAAATTGTAAAAGAAGTTCCTTTTGAAACAAATAGTCAATATTTTAATGTTTAATTTTGAAGGGTTTTTTTTTTTTTGAATTTAGGAATTTTAAATTAAAATTTTGAGAATTAAAGTTTTGAGAATTGAATACTTAAAATTACAAGTTAAAATTTAACTCTGAAATTTCAACAAGGCAAAACGTTGAATTTTAGTTTTATTAAAATTATAAGAATCGAATAAAATTGTAAATTTTTGATAAAAGAACGATTCACCAGCGTATCCCACCGCTGTCACCAAATTTTTCGACTGTCACGATCGAAGTGAGTGAAGGCGCCGGGCGAAAGGGTTATTTAAAATTATTATTTAATATCGTGATGCCGAATTACCCCGTTCTATAACTCAGCCAAGGAGTTCGATTGAACCATCACGTGGTTAGTGTGAGAACATATGCGTGATTAGGCACTGATTATTAATTTATAATTAATCATAAGTTACAATATGAGATTATATTTATTCTGTCATCCAACCAAGGAATTCGGGTCACGTGGCTTATATAAGAATGTTATAATTTCTTGTCGTTTATATCTTATTTGTCTATTTGTACCGAGCGGATGTACTATAGACTATCCCGTTCAATGACCTGCGTGGCGTTAGGGTAGGGCCGGGATTTCTGAGCGAAAGGGATATTGGGTCGATGAATATGGGCCCTCGAGAAGACTGTGTTCTTTCTTTGTCTTACTTCAAAGTTACTATGACTTAAACTACCAGCACTCGAATGCCAGAGAAAAGGACAGTAAATGAAGAGACAAATGCATACAAAAACATGTGTAGTATATTGACAGATTAAATTTTACAGAATATTATAATAATGAACCTACCCCAATGGGTTGATATACTTGCACACACACTCACTTCAGATTCACCAATTTGAATCTGTGTCCGCAGATTTTATAATATTTTATGATAATAATTAGTTAAGATTCACAGGTTGAATCTTTTCTCAGGAAACGCTATGCACGCTGAACCGAACGGCCGGCTAAGCCTTCGAGTGAATTTATAATGATTTTTAGGGTTTTATTAATAGAATTAATTATTCCCGAACAAGGACTCCGATTGCCTAGGCGGTGGACGTCACGTGAAAGGGGTTTGGTTAATTCTAATGCAAACTCAAATGATTTTACTCTAAGTATCCAACCTAGGAGTCCAGGTGCCTAGGCGTAGGACCTCACGAGGAAAGTTTTTAAGAATAAAATTTAAGTTGCGTAATTTATATTTTAAATAAAAGAATCGTAAGAATGACTTACGATTATCGATCTAGGACCACCGATTGCCTAGGCGTGGAGCGTCACGAGAACGAACTTTGAAATCGACTCAGTGAGTCTTTACTCGCGGATTTAGAGAGATCCGACAAGGGTTTTAGTTACGACAGTAATGACTTTTTGATGTTTTAATTTGAAATTGAATTCCGATTATCGATCTAGGACCCCCGGTTGCCTAGGCTGTGGAGCGTCACGAGAACGAGCTTGAGAACTTTACTCGCGGATAGATCCGACAAGGATTTTAGTAGCTGAAGTAATGACTGACTCTAATTATTTTTCCTGGGTTTATATATGAAAATTTTGGGAGAAAATAGGGGCTAAGAATATTGAATGCCCGAGAATAATGGGGTTAGGTCATAATTTTGAGTGACATTTATTTGCATTCTCGGAAACCTACATCACGTTTGAAAATTTACTAATTGTAGGGGACTCAGAGATACAAGAGTTTGATTCATTAGCGACCTACTATTACTTACTTAAATCCATTAGTGGTACATATTTTTACGAGCAATAATTTAATTTTTAAGTGAAGATTTTAAAATTTAACTCTGATCTCCGTATTATAGAATAGTATGGAGATGATAGAAAATAACAGGAAATCGTAAATTTAAGTGACATTTATCTTAAATTTGGGCCTTTGAAAATGATATCGTAGAACATCATCGACTACCAGAGTCCATGGGAAACCGTTAAATTCATTAGCGGGCGGATATGAACTCTTTAATTCCATTAGTAGTGAAACAGAAAGAAATAAAGTTTTGATTTAGATGACAGGAGCTCTTTACTCTATTTTTCGGGTAAATAATATCAACAGAGAATTCGTGGGAACTGTAATATTAATCGATGTTAGATGGTGTTAAATTAAGTTCTCGGGTAATAAAATTTTAAATCTATGGGAGAATTTTCAAACTAACTTAGTTTGGACATTAAAATTTACTTAAGGCTCAAGTGAGGCGTATTAAGAAAGAGATCAAATAGTTCTATATGTAGGTTTGCCGTTGAGCACTTCACCTAGTAAACCGGCCATCGCGGTGCAGATGCGCTTATGAGAGAGAAAGACAGATATCTGTCTATCCATTCGTTCTATTTCTATTTCACTCTCCGTCTCTCCATGCGTTATATTATTATATTTTGATATTATAATTATTGTTTATTTCAGAATACTTTCAATTGATTCAGAGCAAGTCCAACACCCCCTTTTCTGGGAATCATTGAATGTGCTCTGAATAGCAAAAACATTTCAAAAATAATTTAATTGGGTTAAATTTATAAATTATTTGGGACTAAAAGTAATTCATGTGTATCGGTTGTTACAGTTTCATCTAAAACAAACAAGATATTTTTATCTGCAAGTATCACTGGTCGATGTATGATTGCCTCAATGACATGTTCATTTGTTCCAGGCGTAATCGGTACTTTAGCTAGTAATCTGTTGTTAGTTCGCTTGGATGGCAGAGATGGCACAAATTGTCTTAAGTGTTGATAGCCACTGTTACTTTGTTTTGCTAAAGATAGTGACAAAATTTTCTGTTCGACGGTGTAGCGACGACCTTGTGGCTTTTTGTTGCCATTATTTTTTTCCATTTGCACTAAATGTTGTAACGCTAGGGGTTTTGCTATATTGGTAACCGAAGAAGAATCACTACTGGTAGAAAACTGAATACGATTAATAAGCTGTTGTTGTTGAATTATTTGTTTTTGCAGCTGGTTGACAGTTCTTCTTTCCTTTTGAATGGCAGTTAATAATACTGTCTTTTTGGGACTTATATCGGCTGCTGCCAGACCTACTTCACCCAGGATAAGTTTTTTGATATTACGTTCACAAGCACCTAAGTATAAGAAGTATATTGATTAATTAACTACGAAAATTTTATAGGATTACGTCTAAATGCTTATAAATTGGTTGAATTCTTTTTATTATGAAAGATTCGTAAAAGTATAACAATTAGATTACAATTATTATAAACATACTTCATGATAATTTACTTAATCTAAATCTTTTTGCAATTATACAATATATACAATCATATATATATATATACGAAATTTAAGTTTTACAATAAATTTATGCTGTTTTTTCAGCTACTTGGATATTTTCAATTAAATATATAAGTCAATAATATTATTCGACTTCAAAAAAACCTCTCTTGCTACTGATCCTTGTGTCTTAGTGATGCATTCTTTCAATTTTCCATAAAAAAATGTATACATTTCTCTTATATCATTGGAGCAATTGATCATATCTCCACTTGGTATATTTTCTTGGAAAGCTATAAGTTTTTCAGTTGGTCCCATAGAGCAATTATATTTACTTTTTGAATAGAAAATAATGCTACCTGAACTGCGGACATTGCGTTTTTTTGGACCTGATGACGGGCTGGAGATCAACGAACTGTCAATAGCTTCAATATCCTGAAAATAACGGATGGAATCGTAATATTATAGATTTTTATTCATTTAGTCTTATTTAAAATAAACTTTTTACTTACCGTTGTTGAATAACGCCTTTTCCGTACATTACTGTATTTATTACAGAAGTTTGACAATGACGATGCCTTTGAGATCGGACCTAATCCAGCTGTTGGTGTAGGTGTCAAAGCAATTGACTTCTCTTCAGTGATAGATTCCTAAGTGTAATAAAATTTGTTAGGGATATTGTTTTAAAATTAGTATAGATATTAAATATAACTAAAACTTACCAGTGACAAAACTTTGTTTTTGTGTGTAATCAGTAATTCGTCTTGCGCAGATCGCTGATTTCCAATTGCGTCCATTAGAACCACTTAATGCTTTTCACGGGTAATATTGCATTTTGATTTGGCTGATTCAATAGATTCTTCAGTTTTTAGCCGATTAAACATATTATGAAATGAAAACTGGTTTGACTTAATAATTTTTTCTACCGGTACTCGTAATGCTAAAAATGTAATGTTAAAGATATTATGTTTGTAATTATCTTATAATTATATGATACTGAAGTGAAATTAAAGAAAAAAATATTTTTTAAAATTGCACCTATAGCATTTTAAATTTTCTACATGTGCATATTTTTGGTTTTTTTTTCTTGTAAACATTTTGTTGAAAAAAATTTTTTAATTTTTAATTGTATGCCAACTTCAGAATCATTTCAATTATTTTTATTAATTTAAACTTCTCTTACAGCACGTAGGAATGACGGATAACGCGTTTGGTAAAAACTCTTTAAGATCTGCCTCAGTCAATGGAAGTGTATTTTCACTGAAGATAGATGGGATTGCATTTTCATACAACCGTTTTCCATTTTTTATTAACTTGTAGTTGTCTATCTGGAAATGGCAACTACAAATAAATCGAATGGTTGACAGCTTATTGATTGGAAGACCAACGAAATCTTTTATTCCCACAACTTTTAACCATTGCTTACACCTGCAAATTTAATTAAAAATGTTTTAATATTCTCAATAATTATATGTTGAATGATTTGTTAGGTTATTTGAGGAATTTTAGCTTACCTTTCAGGATTTTTAGGAAAATCTGAAAATACACAATTATGTGTATCTTGACGATGTCCACAATCTGTTGCCCAGCATTTCTTGTGTGTGGGTATTTTTAATTTTGTTGCACTTTTCATTGTAATTATATTTTTATAATTATATTTTTATAATATTCTTTGCTTATCACGATGTCGCACCTCAATCTTTATTCACTTTTTGGTCATTTGTTAAGGTTATGAAAAATTCACTAGTGTTTTAGTAGATTATTATTATTATGAGCAGTCATACCACTCTTGCGGCTTTACTGAAATTTCGGATATATTTTTTTTGTTGTGGTATTGCCACTGAATTGATGGTCAAATAAAAAAGTGGAAGGGGCAGAAAGTGGCAAGCCGCTGTGTGGAACCAAGCGATAATTTATTTCAATCTTGTTAATAAATACCAGGCAGGTAGCCGGTATTTCTTTACATAATTACTGATTACGTCTGAATAACAGGTGAAGGAGAGAACGGATAGGAGAGTTAAAGGAGAAAGAGAGAGAGGAGAGATTGTAAGAACGAGACCAAACGAGACCGAACAGTTACCAGGACAATTCCGAGGACGAAACCCAGACAGAACCGAAGACAAGACGAGGAAAGGAAGTGGAGTTTTGATGGTAAAGGTATTTATTTAAAATTTACTCCAGGCAGTAAGCCGAAGAGTTTTATTTGAATACTTAGTTATAAGTCTGGTAGCGTCACGTCTATTTGTTCACAAAATTATCACTTGTAATTTAATTAATAACACGGAGAAAAAAATCAATAAATTAAACTGGACGGAAATTGTATAAAAATTAATTAATTAATAAACTCCAGGCAGGTAGCCGGAGCCTTTACGCAGTCAAATATTTCCAGACAGGTCGCCGGAAATATTCTAGAAGTTCCAGGTGAATCGTGTAACTCACGCACTGGAAATTGTCGAATCTATTCGTTAAATTTAATTAATTATAAGTAAAATCAATGATAAAATAAATTAACCAGAATTATAAATAAAAGTGATAGTGAATTGTCTCGGGAAATTATAAAACTTTGCGATCATAGTACAGGGAGAATTAATTAAGTAAAGAAATTAATTAAATGGAAGAATAATTAATTAGATAAAATAAATAGTCAAAGAAATTATATAAATAAAATAAAGATAATTATCGTGATAAGAAAAGTACCTGAAAAGAACACGTAGGAAACGAATGAAGTGAATCGGGTGAAAGTCGAGTTTTATTAATTTGGTAGCGTGTCGATGAAATTACTGACCAATAGTTCGGCAATTTGGAGTTGAGGTCATTAGTGATAAAAATTACAAGAGAATAATAATAAATCAAGGAAAATTAAGATTAAACAATGAATAAATTAATAATTATTTATTTTTTAAATTAATTAATTTATTAAAATTGCGGAAAAATTTATATTATGAAAATTGTAGTTGTTAAGTATCGTGAGGGTGAAGCGATTTTTATCAGAGAGTGTGAATGTGTGGTAAAAGTCCAAAGGTAGTTGGCAAATAATTGTGTGTGTGTGATATTGCCAAAGGTAGTTGGTTAATTTTAATACGAAAAATTATTGCGGGTCAATTAATTAATTTAGGTTTAAGTGAAAAACCGCGGGTTAATAATTATAAGGTTTAGGTAAAAGGTTTATAAGGTTATAAGTTTATATGGTTTTAAGGTTCATAAAAGGTATAATAATTATAAAGGTTATAAGGTTTATATGAAGTTATAAGGTTTATAAAGGATAAAAGGTTCAAAGGTCTATTAAATGAGAAGGTCATAATTGTTAATTTAAAATAAAAAATTATTTATAAATTATCCTTCCTCATCCTTCTCTTGCAATTAAAACAAATTACACCGACCCTGATGATCTAAGATCCGGTTCTGGGAGGCCGTTATCACTTCCAGTGGCGCCCTTAAAGAGGTAATTTAAGGACGACCAGAGTAACAGGTTAGTTCTGTTATACATTATTTAAAATCATAAGCCATTTCGTTCATGGTACAACTGTTCGTATTTTTGTATGTACATAAATATAACTTGCTTGTATTCATTTGTGATAATACAATATTTAGTACGTATTTCAAAGCACGATAATCAGTTTTTGATTATTCTACTTATCACTTAATATATTTTGTTTTGTCAGTAAAATGAACATAACATTTAAAATACATGTAAAAAATTTTTTCCCGGCTGTGTATGATTCATTTTTCACGGGTATATATAAACTGAATGATGTATTATGTAGTATACTCATCGGGGTGTCCCAAAAAAAAAACAAATATTTTTTTTTTACCTGTTATAAGTTCAAAAGTTACTTGATATAATAATAAAAATCCTCACTCAATTTCAGCCAGATGTTTTTAAAATTGAGCTATCACAAAGGGGGGTCCCCTTTCCCATTTAAAATACACGTACAAATTTTTTATTTTAGTTTTTCGTTATTAAAACTATGAAAAAATTTTTTTTTAATTTCACCTACTATAATTTGTAGGAAATTTAATTCTCTACAAAAAAGTGCTGATACATTATGTACGTCAATCTAACTAGAAATAAGTTACGAGGCTTCAAAGATCGACAAAAATTTAGTTTCCTCAGTGTTAAATTTTTTTTTATTATTTTTTATTATTATTCTATCAAAAATTTTTTTTTCAAATTTTGACAAGAACGGTCTTGTAGAAAATTGAATTTCCTACAAAAAGTATCCGATATCAAATATACGTCAAATGAATGAAGAAAAAGTTACATGGCTTTAAATGACAACGAAAAATAAAGTTCACTTTTCATCGACATTTAAGTTCAAAAAACTAATATTTTTTAAACTTTATTTTTCATCTAAATTTTTGTCGATCTTCGAAGCCCCGTAACTTTTTTCCAGTTCGTTTGACGTACATAATGCATCAATACTTTTTTGTAGAAAATTTAATTTCCTACAAAATTATCTTCGGTGGAATTTGAAAAAAAGAAGATTTTTCATAGTCTTAATGACGAAAAACTAAAATGAAAAATTTTTACGTGTATTTTACATGGGAAAGGGGGCCCTTCTTGGTGATACTTCAAATGTAAAGATATCTGATTGAAATTTAGTAAGGATTTTTTTTATAATATAAAGTAACTTTTGAGCCCATGACAGGTTAAAAAATAATATTTATTTCTTTTGGGACACCCTAATTCTCATCAATATCAACAAAATATGATTATATTATATGAATAATAATATATTTTAAAGTATATATAATTTCGCTGAATCATGAATACCCAT
Source organism: Microplitis manilae (assembly GCA_030273425.1). Classification (NCBI taxonomy): domain Eukaryota; kingdom Metazoa; phylum Arthropoda; class Insecta; order Hymenoptera; family Braconidae; genus Microplitis; species Microplitis manilae. The sequence continues at coordinate 15,775,211 of CP092722.1, forward strand.
ATTATCAATATAATTCACAGTATAATTTTTCAATACATAGTTTTTCCACTCGGGGCTTTTACAATTTTTTCTGCAAGTAAGTGTTTGAAATCAATAATTAGTCATTAACTCTGTTTATTACTAATAGTAAACAAAATAAAGAAAGAAGAGACAATATACAAATGGAAACAAACTTCTACTGTCTAATACTGTAGTAGCATTGTCTTAAACAAGTTACTTGACGAATGTCCTTCAGCAAGTTTCTTACAGAAAATTAAAATGAAATTTGAAGAAGATGGATTTGATGGGTACTTCATAATGCATTTTAAAAAGTGTTTCCAAAATTTGTGACATGACAAGTGGGAGATGGGTGGAGAGGGGGGGGGGAGTCATCGGGGCAAAATGGTCCCCCCAACGTTTTAGATAACTCCAAAAATTAGAGGCAAATGGTATTCCCCAAAATTTTTAACATAAAAAAATTTTTGAGTGGAAGAAAAAAGACCCCCGAGGAAAAAATAGTCCCCTACAAATTAATCGAAAAATTTCTAAGAAAGTTCGATAATTCCAGAACTTTTTCGATAATTTTAGTCTAGAAGTTTAAAAAAGTTCGATAATTTCAGAACTTTTTCGATAATTTTTATCATCGAATTTCGATGATTTATCGAAAGTTTTAGAGATATCGAACTTTCTTAGAAATCTTTTGATTAATTTGTAGGGGAGTATTTTTTCCTCGGGGGTCTACTTTCTTACAACCAAAAATTTTTTTATGCTAAAAATTTTGGGGACTACCATTTTGCCTCTAATTTTTTGAGTTATCTAAAAAGTTGGAGAGACCATTTTGCCCCCGACTTCCCCCCCTCTCCACCCTTCTCCCACTTGTTATGTCACAAATTTTGGAAACACTTTTTTGTTCCTCGGGGACAATTTCACCCTAGTGCCACTCCCCTCCCCCATCCCCAATTTTTTTTATGTTAAAAATTTAGGGGTATCTTTTTGACCCCGCGGATCTATTTTACCATATGGGGCCATTTTGCCCCCCCCCTCCCTTCCCACTTTTCATCCTAAAAATTTTGGCGGTCCACTTCACCTCCAAAGTTTCAAAGGCATCCAAGATATTAGTTTGTGATGCTATTTGTCTTACAAAAGTTCGAAAAAAAGTTCGGTTTTGTAATAAATTTCGAACTTCATCGAACTTTTTCGAACTATTTTTTTTACACGGGTGATTTTATAGAAATGCGTAATGTTCTTTATAAAGGCTTACGGAAATTGGTACAAACACTCAGACTTAATTCTTAAGTAATATAGGTTCTACGTTACAATGTTTGATTAGAGTTGCTGCAGAATTTCTTCGATATCGTGTTTCTTTTCCTCCAAGTCACTTCAAGCTCAAAAACAATACCCATAGCAAACCCAGTACTCCACATTTAACTTTAAAGTGCTTCAAAGAAACGGCTCAGAAAGTAATGAAGAGGATAGCCACGTCAAAATATTTTAAGTAAATCTACAACAAATCTGAGTGGATGCATCTTAAGCAAGTTGTTTGTCTCAAAAGATTATTACAGTAAATAGCTATTTCTAATAGTAATAGTAATATCCAGTACCAGTTATTACAAATTAGCTTAACAGTATTTTATTTGAATAATTGCATAGTCATATAATAAATTTTTATAATCACACCTATGACTAATGTTAAGTAAATAATTCATCTATCAAGTTATTCTTCAAAACAATCAAAATAAATTTATAAGTTCGCACTTTTCCCAGAAACACTTATTAACTTTCCTGCCTTTCGTAATTCTGATGTTAATCTCTGAACAAGGTCAACGTCGACTTGAGAAAAGTTTCTAACAGCACGTTCGATAATAAAAGTTGAAGCTTTTGAAAGGCTTGCAACCACATTGCTTACAAATCGAGTCTTTGCGTCAGCATCAAGCACTTTATGCCAGAAGGTTGTAGCTTGGCCAAAATTATCTTCATTAACAGGCTCGTAACGGTCTGCATCACCGAAGAAGCCAAATGGTGGAGATTGTACATCAGGGTGTACTTCAGGTCCCTTGAAGCTGTTAGGATAATAGTTTGGAGCTCCATTCTGATCATATATCGTCATCGTTCCATCACGCTCATAGTTCATCGCTGATATAATCTGTATTACAAAAGATATATTTGTATTATATGAATATAAAAAAGAACTTGTAGTTTGTAGGGAATATTTATTACTTTGAAAGGACAGTTAACAGGAATTTGAAGATGATTCGGTCCAAGACGATGTCTCTGAGTGTCTCCATAAGAGAGAAGACGACCCTGGAGTAATTTATCTGGGCTTGGTTCAATACCAGGTACCAAATTACCGGGATTAAATGCCAACTGTTCGACCTCAGCAAAATAATTAGTCGGATTTTTATTTAATACAAGTTTTCCAACGGGAATAAGAGGAAACTCTTTGTGGGGCCATACCTATTTTACAATTGAATCAAATTTTAATTTTATATCGTGATTCGTATTATAAAAGTGAAAAATGAAATAAACCCGACAATCACCTTAGTCGCATCAAAAGGATTCCACCGGAATTTGTCAGCCTGTTGCTCGGACATGACTTGAATGTAAAATGTCCATGAAGGATATTTTTTCTTAGCAATCGCATTGTATAAATCTCTGATACCATAATCTGGATCGTGTGAACTTATTTCTGCAGCTTTTTTATCATCGAGGTTTTTAATACCTTGGTCGGTCTGATAAGTAAATATTAACTATATTAATGATTATATAGAAATAATGGAATACCTTACTGGTTATAAGATTACTCGAATGCATGATGCTCAATCTTAGTGAATGTTTCTTGTTTTTAAAAATATTCAAAACTAATTTACAGATTTAGTTTTTCGAATTTAGTGCAAAATCTTTATTTTATACGCAAAAACATAATTATTTATTTCTAATCATCTATTTATAAAGTTTTATCATGTTTTTTTAATGGATTATATAAAAAAATATATTAAAAAAATATATATATATATATATATATATATATATATATATATATATAATATGTATAAAAAATATATTTTAAATAGCTAACTTTTGGTCGATTTTCGTATACATTTAATATATTTTAAATATATTAAAAATATATCTTAGAATATATAAAAAATACATGTATAAAGATATTTAAGAGATAGCATTCTTTTGTTAACATTTTTCCAACAATTTTGGGTTAACATTTCACTGTTATGATAGTATTTTATTTTGTTATCAAATTTTTAACATTTAGAGGTTTTCACCTTCAAAAGGCGGTAAGCTCTGTACAAGCCACCATTTTAGAGATATAAACGCTCGAGAGTGATGCGAACAATATAACCTGATATTATATTGTCTTTAAAATTATGTGGTATCATTTATAATATAATTTAAAACTATTGATTAACAATACTCAACGGTTGATAAACGTCAAATTTTTATTTACACTTATCCAAAAAATTAAAGGAACAAGAAAATTTTATAAAATTTTTAGTGATTTTTGGAAGTCTGTATTTTAGTGAAAAATATTCGTATCGAAAAAATAAAAAAAGCAAATTGAAGCTTGAAATTTCTAGTTTAAAGATCTTTCAGCCAAATAATTTTCTGAGCCACAGTTTTTGCGGAATCATAAGAAATATGCCGAGACAAAATTTTTCTAAATTTTCCAGTTTTGTTTTTTAGGTCTACGGGGCCGGGAAAATTTTTTTCGAAAAAACCAATTCATAGCTCGTTTAGGAAATTTATTCAGCTACAATTTGCTTTATTTTGTTTCTCTGTACGACAATATGCTGCTGAGATATCAGCCTTTAAATGAAAAAGGGTCCTTTTGTCTTTGATTATCGATATCTTCGCAACTAATGGTCGCACAGTAATTTATAGGGCAGTTTAAGAAACTTGAATAAATGCCCTACAAGCTCTATTTTCGATTTTTTTGGTAAAAAATTTTTTTTTCATCCTTAATATCAATTTGAAAAACCCACAAAAAATGGCCATTTTCTGGTTTTTTAGTCAACTCATCGCTACTTTGTAAATATCGATAAAAAAAATAATGTTGCCACGTGATTTTACAGCTTAATGTACCCCCAAAAACCCTGGAAATTTTCAGATTGATCCATCGAACCGTTTGTCCGGACCGATTGCTCAAAGTTGTATAAAACAATTAAAGGAAGAAGATTTGTTCCTTAATTTGTGTTATCATTACCAAAATGAAAAAATTAATTTTTTTCGGATTTTCTTTCATTTTCACGTGAGTTATTCGGTAAATGTATGGTAAAGAGAAAAAAAAAATTTTTTTTCAAAAAACGAGATAAAACAAGAGTCTTTTTAACATTTTTTTTCTTACATTTTATTCGGGTTTTTTTTTTTTCTTTCGTTTTTTGAAAAAAAATTTTTAAAAATCACTAAAAATTTTATAAAATTTTCTTGTTCCTTTAATTTTTTGGATAAGTGTATAATCATGGAAAATTTTCGACAGCGGAAACGAAAACCGCTTGTTTTGCTTGGACCACGACAACTATCATTAAAATATTACAGAAAGACATGATACGGAAAGCTAGTGGTCTCTATGTACAAAAAGCCACTCGTTTCGCATTGGAATCATTTACTTCTAATGAGTTGGTGAAACAAGTGACATGGTCCGGATTACACGGTGAGATTAAAATCTCAGCATGTTTTTTTGTAGAAATCATTAATGGTATGTGAGCAATAAACTATACAGTAAGATCAACTATTTACTCTGGAAATTCTAATAATAACTTACTTTCTGAAGCCTTTGATTGATTTTTCTAATATTTACAACTAAACAAACTATAATATGAATGTTACATTTAAATTATTATGTTCATCTATTTTTATTTATTTTTTATATATTTTTTACTGTTTTAGAAATTTTACTAAGCACTTTTGCTGTTATAAAATCTGATGTTGAATATCAAATGAAAGCCTGGTTTCAACGAGGTAGTGACGTAGCCAATAAAAATACCGATCTTACAAATGGTACGACAAAAAGCAAAAAGTTGCCAAATAATTTTTAGTTACAGGTCTTTACATTTACAAATTATTTTCAAAAAACTTTTTTTTTCAATAGCATGAAGTTTATAGATAAGAATATAATTGATATTCGTTTGTTTGTAAATTATCAAAATTCCCGTGGTTTATTCCATCCCTAACCTCTAATGATCCTAAGAATTGGAAACATTAAGTCAACTAAAATAAAGCTAATTTGTTAAGTTAAAGTCAACTTTTTCCATCAAATTTGTTTCCAATAAAAGTTAACAATTTGTTTTGTTTTTAATAACATAAAACACATTGTGATTTGTTAACAAAAAGTTGGAAAACGTCAACTTTAAGTTATGAAAATGTCAATAAATAGTTAACAGTTTGTCACCAAAAAGTTATCTTTTTCAGACAGAAAAAAGTTAACTTTTTGCTAGGCATTAGTAGTGATATTTGTTGAAAAAATTTTGCCTTTCTACGTCGCCAAGTAAATGTTTACATTTTTTAGTTAACTTTTTCGATACAAAAATGTTAACATTTGGCCACTTGGGATATAACTATATAACCAAAATTACACATATTACAATAAATTACATGCTGGATTTTATAGCACACAAAAAAGAAATAAGAAATTTTTTTGTTATTACTTTTCATATGGATTTTCAACTATAGTTTGCTGTTTTAAAAGTGATGTATATTTTCAATCTCATATTGCACAAGTAAACAGTGGTCATTGTCGGTAGCGTAGCCTAGTCGTTAGTGCGTCGGTCTTTCGTTCGTTAGGTCCCGGGTTCAAATCCTCCTAAAGCATGTGCCGTTAGTTGATAATTCTAGCGTTTTTTCTCGAAATAAAAAATTTCTACTAGATTACAAATTAAATTAATCATATATCCGATGATTCCCGCATAACCAAAATGATTGAACAAAGAAAAAAAAAAAACAAGATGTATAGAAAGTGAGTGAATCTTTTTTTTTTTTAATTTAGTTGGAATTTCTATACATAGCCATGCCTATATTGGAAATTTCAATATATAATACACTCATCCCGGATAATTGAATTGCTTTTTGATGAATACAATTATTTCTATTCTATGCAATGAAACAGAGTAATAAAACTAACAATAGTTTAAATCCTCGTCTCGGAAGTCAGCCATTTTTAAGCTTCATTAACGGCCATTTTTAGGCCTAACAAGTTTCGGCCTCGTGTTTACTACCTAGGACTTTTTTTTGGCCGATTTCCGGCGGAAAAAAAAAATTATTTTTTATTCAGTTTGAAATATTTTCCCCCGGGAGTTAACAATAAATATTGAAAAGTAGGGAAATATTTTTTTTTTTTAAACACAACATTACGAAATTAACTTAACAAAAGAATGAATTTATTATTCCTGCATGGATAGAGTTCCCTGATAAAAAATTTTCATTGCTAAGGAAGCACAATGAAAACCTCGAAAACTATGATTTGCTATTTAGCTAATAATACGAAAAGTTTAGTTATAAAACTATATTATTTCAATTTTCTATGATGTGTGGGTGAGATTTTTTACTTTTTCGAATACTCTGTTTTTCCAATATATCGGATTAATTGCAACACTTGATCTTCTGTTAAAATTTCATACTTGCGAGATGATAACTAAAAAATCTTACTTTGTAATGAAATTTACACCAGACAAACTCGTTTTCCTTATTCACAAGTTTGAAAGTATTTGCGCCAAATCCATGCATATGACGATAACCATCCGGAATGCCACGATCACCGAATAAAAACATGAGCTGGTGAGTTGATTCAGGACGGAGTGAAAGAAAATCCCAAAACATATCGTTATCCTTCAGAAAAGTTACCGGATTTCTTTTTTGTACATGAATAAGACTCGGAAATAGTAATGAATCTTTTACAAAAAGTAGTGGAGTGTTATTTCCAACAAGATCCCATATTCCTTCCTCGGTGTAAAATTTAAGAGCGAACCCTCTAGAATCTCTGCAATCAAAGAATTGTAAATCAAGTTTTTTGTATTTTCAAGTAAAAACGTAATTCATGATAGAAACATATGAAAAACATCGGTCAGATTGATTCTGATGACGATTAAAAAATGCTGCGAAGACGAAAATATGATGATGATTATAAGATAAGTATGATTATTGAAACATTTATCCCGACCTGAAATCTCAGTTCATTCATGAATAGGTCCAAATAAGGCCTGCGAAATTCCTGAATTGCACTAAATGAGGCGACCGCATTTGGCCAGAATCACAGAAATACCGCACGTTGAAATCACTGCCTAATTTGGAAAACCTAATTCAGTATAGATTTAGAAACTGAACTATCACCTAAAAACTGCAGCGTATTTGTTGCCCTCCATAACTGACGCCTGCGCTCTTTAAACCTTCCTCAAAAACTTGATTACCGTAGTTGACAATAACCTGATCCGAAATAATGCTAAATCCAAAGCTAAGTACGCAATCATGTTAAAGATAACGAGGCAAATTTAAATAATAAAACAGAGAGAACGCAATTCAAATTTTCCGGTTACAACCTCATTACGAAAAAGCGACAATACTTTTCAACTATCAAGAAAAATTAAAATATTGGGATTTCAAAAAATTTTTAAAATATAATTCGTAGGAGATAAGATAGTCTATAAAAAAGGTCCTATGACATTTGTTTCAAGTATAATAGTTTCGCCAAAAAAGTTCCCGCTGTGCAAAACGAAGCTGCCGCTTCCCGCTTCCGTCGAGGAGAAATGGTATATAACACACCTACGGCAGTAAAGTAAGAAACGTCTTAGATCATATTTAATTGTTGGCCGAGGCGAAGACTTAACATCGTAAAAAGAATAAAATAGAAATTACAATTCTAAAACTACATTTATTCTTATTTTTATTTCTCTATTTACTTTCGAATAGAATAAATATTACAGTGCTGCCTTTGTTATAATACGACGTAAGTTATAAAAATTACGATGTTACATCGTAATTTTAAAATAGTAACTATCTGGGAATAACGAGTCATATATGGTCATGTATGGCCATATATGGTTCATGTTTGACCATATATGGTCATATATAAATTTCCAAATGATTTCATATATGGCTATGTATGGTCATATATGACTATATATGGCCATGTATACCCATATTGTTACAGGGAAAATTTGAATTTTCCGCGTTAAATTTCTATTATTATTATTATCTATTATACAAACCGTCGATAAAATCTATAGCCACTCAAGGTTATTCGAGGTAGAACGCGACTTGTCGTCAGGAGTGGAAATCGCAGGGGCTTGTCCGTCAGTTTCACTTAATTATACGTAGGAATGACCAAATTTTCCGAAAGTTGCCGAACCCGAGCGAGTGGGTGAAATGGTTATAAGTGGCTGTCGAACGGAACTCGACGCACAGCCGGACGAACCGGGCTAAGAAACGGACGTTCAATTAACCATAAATTTTTGACTTGGCTTCTAATTCTGGAACCAAGCGATCATTGTATATTTATTCAAGATACCAGGCCATTATCCGGTATCCTCATACAGTGAATAAATTATTCCGGAAAACCAGGTGAAGGAGTGAACGAGTAAAATCAAAAAGAACGAGCTCGGAAACGACAAGACAACAAGGAACCGAGCAACGACGAGATGAACCGTAGAGGAGACATAGACGTAACAAGTCAGCATCAGGAATCAAAACCAGGTATTCAATTAAATTATCATTCTAAGCCTAGGTCAGAATTTTAATTTAATTAAAAATACATAGTCATTCGTCGGGGTATTCCGCGTCTAGGCAATTGAGTAATAAGTAAATTAATTAGTCGTTAAATTTAGTAAATTGATGATGTTGTACACCAGACATTGTCACACTAGATCCAGGCAAATCCATCGGATCCAGGGCGTCGTTCATAATTCCAGGCCATAGCCAGATTATTGCGTCGTAGAATTTTTCAGATCATTGTGTGAAACACAAGCCAGAAATTTCATTATCTAGTCCACGTAAATTTATTAATTCATTAAAATAAATAGATCAATTACTTAAACTAATAACGATTAAGATCAATGATTAATAGATATACTGATAAATGAATTAATGAATAAATTAAATCAGATCATTAGTTTGATAACCGCCGAAATTAATGGTATCAATCAAATTGATTAATAATCGAAACTCCTAAATAAAGTTGAATGAAAATAATGACTAGAATAAGTACCGGAAGAGAAAGAAATCAAACTAAATAAAGATAACGAATTCCTGAGATGGAGGAACTTTGCGGCAGATAGTCGTTGGGTGACAGTCAAGTAGAAAAACGTGCATGGAGGAACTTTGCGTCAAATGATACTTGAGTGAGAGTGATGGTACTGAAATTTGCGGACGAAAATCGGAAAAATTTTATTATGTGTTACGTGTGAGCTTACACCTGAAGGTTCTTACTGCGTAACCGAACTTACCATGCCTAGCTCAGCGTCTCTAGAAATTTAATAGGATGTTATGAAGGGTGTGGGTCGCTCAGTGAAGGAATGACTATATGTGAATTATATGGATATTTATTTATTGGGCGTCCCGAAATACGGAAGTACCCAGAAAAGGCCCTGAGAGTCTCTTTTACAAATCTAAAATAGCATAAATCATACGAATACAGATACGATATTTTTATTCAACAACAGCGAGTTTAATTGTATTCTTATAGCGATCTGTAATTATAGCGGTAACATAAAAGAGATAGAATATTTATGCGCGAGCAGACGACTATTCGAATCAGCTTAACTATGGTAAATAACTCTTTTCTGTGATTGCATCTTCTACCTCGAAAATATCACTCTGCCGTTTTCCATGAGAACTCTTTTTTTGCTGCATAAGAAAATATTCCTCCGCAGTCTCCAACGGAACTCTTTTCTTCCCACAGTCAAAACTGCTGACCACGCGAAACGTCTGCTCATCGCATTGTCTTTATAAAAGTAAGACTCAATACAACTAATGTAATGCGATATTTATGTGCAGCTGTATAGCGCCTAATGGAACTACAATAAAATATAATGCTTCCGGAACTAAAATACATCGATCTATTATTTGTTAATTAGTATTAGACGGATGAGCGTGAGCTCACTCGTCACACGCTCCCCCGGCTCGAAAAAGAAAGACATTCTCCCGAATGGTAGAAGGGACAATCCTATTCACAGAGTAGGTCGCATGTGAACTCCCTGATACCACTCGAAATCACGAACCCCCTCTTCGCCCGGCTGAAACGCATATTAATACTCAACCACACAATGATATACATTCCGCATTAAACAAAACAAAAAAAAATATCTATATCTAAAAAAAAATAAGATTATAATTCCCTGAAGAGACTTTCTACATACTAAAGATAATAGAATAATTGCTGAAATTACAATACATGTGAGAACAATAATATTATATGTCTACTAATAATAATCTGTATTCCACTGCTTGCATGATGTGGTTGGGACTTCGTCGACCCTAATCCTCATGATCCTGAAAACCAATAAACTTAGAGGACCGAGCATGCCACCTGCATTTCCCTTGGTAGTACACCTGCAACAGCAAAATGGGTTGAAATAGGAGAGTGGGACGGGTAGGTTGCTGATTTCGAACTCCACTACAGTCTCAAGTTCTTGTAGTGCCAAATGCTCCGACGGACAGTAGTAGCTCTGGTTAATTCTTCCGGTTCGTTATCATGATGAGGAAGTTACGTTAGCTGCATCATCTCCAAATCCGCATATGACACCCCTGATTGTTCTTGTGCCTCATCATTTCCAATAGTGCTGGGCTTCTTTTTTAATCCGATGACATCCGCTCTTTTTTCCCTTTTTGATCGCCTCGATTTTTGCAGCGACTTCCGAATGTCTGGCTCGTTATCCTTTTTCTGCACTCGTTCGATCCTAGGTTCTTCCATCGATGTCTTCCTTCCTTCTGTCCGTATTTCATTTACCACCCGGACTCTTCGTTCTGTACATACCCTTGGCTCTTGTACTGTCGCAATTTTCCCTTCTTCTGCTCGCCCCTCATTCTCTGCTTGAATTTTCGGTTTTATGTATACTCTTGAGCGCCATCCACACGTAATCGAAAATACTACGGCGCCTAATCCTATGCAGAAATACACGGCCAAGGTCTTGATCTCCACAATTTCAGCTTGTGTTCCGTCGATCTCTACCATATGACGCAGCTCCTGCCGCACCTCTGTGAACTTAACACCTCCTTCTTCCATGGTGGCCCCGTCACCCTGCATTTGTCCAACCGCAGCCATCAATTCGTCAGGAACATTATAAGTTCCTTCCAGTAACCTTTCCAACTCTTTCCCAATCTCTGGCCAACCAAGTTCTCTATCCATAATCTTGGCCACAGCATGTACTTCCCGGGTTGGAGTCAAAAATATTTCGCTCGTTACTCCCTCACACTCTTCCCGTATCCACATAAGTCCAGTTCCGTTCACTGTCAATTCCTCGGTCTCGTTTTTCGCACAGCTAACCTTTACGTGATCGTTGTCCCTAGCAACAAACAGCCAAGCATTTGTATTGTATAACTTTATCCAAAATGTCTTCTTCAACTTGACCATCCTCAATTCACACTCGCGGATATCAACACTTTTTTCTACATATAGTCTTGCTTCGCACCCTTTTCCGTCTTCCATCTCACGTGTAATACCTTTCCCCACCCCAAATACCCGATTACCGATTACCTTACTTCTACTTATGTCGTTTTCCGTAAGTGGTACGTATTCGCCTTCCTTTATAGCGGTGTATGGTGTAGTCGGCATTATAATCATCCCGTACCTTGATGCTGCTGACAACATGGCGGGAAATGGGTAATGTTTGATCAATCTATATTTTGGTTTCAGCATCAACGGTACCCTCCAGATGTATATGATTTTTTTGTTATAAACCCATACTTCTGCATCTATAATCGCCAGTAACGTTTTTATCCCGTCTGAATCCGTTCCGGTAGGAAGTTCCATCCCCTTACTGTCTTCCAAAATAACGCCAATAGCCCGCTGAAAATCCGACACCGACAATATCCCATTGTAAACCTGGCCTTCAGATACTATAAAGGAGGCGAGAAACATTTTTCTACTAGCAGACTCGCGCACTTCCAGCTCCCCTTCGAACTGATCCAAGTCGACCTCGGTTCCTTCATTCCCTTTTTCAAAGATGAATTCCTCTTCGAATCTGAGCATAACTTCGTTATTTCCTGTTCTTGCTAAACTACTATTACCCCCCGCAATTTTAGATATTTCCTCATAATAACTCATCAGATCGGGCGTTGTTTCCGCTGTTTTTAATCTACACCAATCATTACTCTCTTCCACCTGGGTTTTTACTAGCTTAACTCGTTTTTCTATTTCCATGAGGTGCTCCCTGCTCTTTACATGTTCCCTCAATTCATCCAATCTTTTCACTAGCCGATCCGTCTCAGCTTCTTCCTCATGAATGTCTATGAATGTTATTATCTTCCACTCGTGCGAAAAGATTCTATACTCCCCGATATCCTCCGAATACAATCCTCGTTTATTGTCCAATCTTATCATCCTTCCTGTAGTCCCTTCTCCTGTCCTCACCGTGGCACTGTAACCATCAAAGTTGAAATCATAATCACCCTTCCCTCCTTTTTTTTTTTAGAGAGAAAAAAAAGCATTTTGAATAAAATAACCGGTCCTTAATTAATTTTTCTCTCGTTTCCCTTTTTTTTCACTAGCTTATTTTAATTTGCGGTTTCTGAGACCGGCTTCTTCCTATTTTTACGTTCCTTTGACCTCTTCTTTTTCTTGCTTCTCAGTGGTTCTTCTGCCAACTGTAACGATAAATGTGTTACCGATGATAAAACTGCGCCCACTAAATACAAACTCCAGCCGTATGCTCGATGCAAGATGTATCCATGTACCACCGTGTCAATTATTATTTTCAACATTTTTATACTTATCATGATGCCTATCAGGCCCGCACTTGCCGTTCCGAATATTAAAATAAAAATCCTCCCCAAAATTCATCCCATTGTTTCTTTGCAGAACTTTCAATAATAGATTCATCCATAAACTGTGTCATTGATATTCCTGTGCTACCGACAATTGTGCGGCCCGTTGCTCTTCTTACTATAGTGTTAACCAAAACTGGAGTTTCTATTGGTAGCATTATTCGATTTCTCAATTTTTCTAAATCCTTTTCTGTATATATTCCACTTGTTGCTGAATACCTTGTATCCTCATAATCCCAAGTTGGTATGGTCGTTGGTTTCAAAATTTGTGGTTCCTTCGTATCTTCGAATCCTGGCCTCATAATGATCCAAGCCCCATCTTCTTCGTATCCAACCGATAATAACTGGTTGCAATCTACAATAGTACCTTGTTTAATCAACATTCTTGATCTAGCCGTGACAAACCAGCTCTGATTTTGATAAGTCACCGGTAACTCCTGATAACACTCTTCTACCTTCCTTAATTGGACATCTACTGGTATACACTTGATAACGTAAATGATTTCTCCTGCAACTGTTGCGTAGTACCCTGGTCCTTTCATTATCACATAAGCAAATTCCTCTGGCTTCAATCCTGACAACATCAGTGCGTTTAATATTACCTGTCGTTCTACTTCGCAATTGTGCGTCAATATATCTCTATAAAGAGATCTCATTTGTCGTTTAATGTGTTTTTCTACATACACAAATTTCAAATTTATGTATGTAAATATATCAAGGTCTTGCGTCGACATTGATTTCACCTTCGTTGTTTCTTCCCCTGGTTTGAGTACCTTAATTAATAACTTAGGATGTTCCGTTTGTATCAGAGTGTACCCACATATCTTCTTTTTCATCTTTTTTGCTAGGGCAAATGTTATCTCTTTTGTATTGATTGTATAGATTTCCGGTTCTCCTTTTTCTCCGAACAACAACGTACCCGGTCCCTCGTACAAAATTATGTGACTCGCTGTTTGACATGATTCTTCTTTTATGACTTCCTAAAATGTGTTACTTCCTGTCTGATCTATGCACCCTCCTTCAGCCCAGTCACATCTTGCTCCACTGCTAAGATTTACCTTATTGCCTGTCTGCTCCACTGTGGCAAGATAATTCCTGACCGTTATCCTAACGGTCGCCTCTACAATTACGTTATCCCAGGTGCCAAAAGGATCACTATATTGCGTTCCTGAACACTTTTCATCCACCGTAGTAGTTCCTGCTAACATGATCGTCCTATAGTGCGTTGCGTTCCTTGTTAATCCCTCCAATTCTGCATCATAGCCCATCCTCAGACTGCCAGTTTCATGTAGCCTCTTGCATTGTCTATACTCTAATTTCAAAATGTATTCTCTTCTTCCGTTTATTACCACAAATGCATGGTACAATTTTCCACAATATGTTACCATTCGATTTATTTCCACTCGACATTCAAATACTTCCGTATTGCCGAACTCTGCTAACTGGAGTAACTGAAGCGATACCACCTTTTCCTCTGGATTTTTCAACGGTATGTCACACTCGCCTACCTTATTTGCCGATATGGTAGTGACGTTTATAGATATGCCTCCGCAATCGTACCCCAATAGTGCCTGTAGGGTTTGAGCCAACAGGATTATAGCGAGCAGCACCATTTTATTCTTGCGCTCCATCCTGTATTCAAACAAATCTTTTTGTAAATTAGCAAAATTTCTACACTTCGCGGTTCGATATATGTACTTGCTGTAATTAATTTATTATATACTTATTACCTTCACCCTCTGTTATATAACAAAATCAATTATCACTATTAATCATGACTGTTCATAATTCCATTGATCTATCCTACTTTCTAAAATTTATTTATTGTCTTATTATATTGTACCACATTATTTACCCCAAATTGTATTGTATTTTATTATCTATCTCAAAATTCATTGTCCCGTTTTCCTCATTCAAATGCTCTTTAAATAACCTTGGAAAGAGGAAAAGGGAAGGAGAAAATAAAAAGAGGAAAAACAAAACTGGAGGTCTGCACGAATCTGATTCCTCTTTACTCAATGGAATCAACCCCTCTGATTTAATGTCCTGATTTTAAATGTTACAAATACCACTCTTTTCTCATCCTCGCCCGACGTTATTTTATTTTTACTTACAGTGTATTTTACAGGTAAGTGTCCTTGTTGTACCCTCTTACAATATCCCTGACCTAGTTCAATGAAACTATTGCTTCCGCCAATTTGGTTCTCCCAATTATTAATAAAACCCTTTTTGATTTAAATTCTAACAAAACTCATCATTTCATCATTTTTTCAGAAAAATCTATATATATTTCTTTTTTTCTTAAAAAGTGTGCTATCTACAATTTACATGTATGCGTCCAATGTACATATAAAAATAGAAAGTGTGAGAATATATAATTAAAAATAAAAAAAAATTTCGCTCTAAGCAAAAAATTCTATAATCGTTTTAAATTATTTTATTTCCTCCCGAAATCTAACAACCAATTCCTCTCGTCCCTTTTTTTTTTTTTTTTGATAACCTATTTGTAAGTTAAATTTTACTAGAACAAAACCAAGAAATAGTTATATAAGTAACTTGCTCAAATTATTATTTCTGGTCTGGGGAGAGGGGGAAAAAAATTTATACAGTTTTACTAATGTCTATGTTTTTCTAAAAAAAAATGATCTAGATGAAGGAAAGAAAAAGAAAAAAAAATAAGAAAAAAAATAAAATAAAAAACATCCTGATTTCCTTCTGAATTTCTCACGTAATTTTTTTCATAACTATAAAATACGATCTTTAATGTTAGCTTAATATTCTTAAAATTTTATGCTGATTTTTTTTTTAACTTTACTCGATCTTTTTTCTTCGGGGAGAAAAAATTTTATCTGGATATTAATTTCTCTCTTTCGATTCTCTATTCGCACGTGTGCATCTCAACAATCCGTCTGTCGTTATCAGCCTCCTGAGCTGATGTTGCGTTTTTCGCGATATCTTTGCCTGCTCTCCATGTCTTTTACCATTGCAATCACTTGTTGCACTGAGTTAATTGTTCTCATACACTGGTGGAGTTAAGCAAAAATTTTAACATGGATCAACCCCTTACCCTTGAACAATGTTGCGAGCGATTCGTCCCTGTCGACGTAAGTTACATTTTTATTTTTCCTGTTTTTCCTAACTTAGTGATTTATTTTTAGTACAATGAAACCTAGCTTTTATAACATTTTTAATATTTTATATACTCTCCAGATCATTCTCCGTGTTTTCATTTATCTCCGAACCCGAACTTACGACCGACATCCTCCGCAACGGGGTGTTTTCTTATGTGACCAGGTCGACCAACTTATTCGTTCATGCCTTCCTCCCGGTCAGCAGTATGAATTGTCCGGATCAGTCATTCGAACGCGGTTATTTTTCAGTGCTCAAACACTACAACCGGGGGCTACACCTCGTCGAACTACCGAGTTCCAAAGTTTGCATCGCTTGTCATCTGACCTTGAAATTATTGCAGTGAATAAGATTTTTAGCGAACAGTTAGTTTTGAAAGAAAAATAAAAATAACATGGAGGGAAGGACAAAAGTAAAAATTTTACTTTGACCGTTTTCTTTGTTTTCCAGGGCCTCGATTTCCCGTCTCGCTGCGTTAGACGCAATCGATTAGTTAAGATTCT
Source organism: Microplitis manilae (assembly GCA_030273425.1). Taxonomy (NCBI): domain Eukaryota; kingdom Metazoa; phylum Arthropoda; class Insecta; order Hymenoptera; family Braconidae; genus Microplitis; species Microplitis manilae. The sequence goes on from CP092722.1 coordinate 15,791,803, forward strand.
TACACATATTTTCTACTTTCCTTGTAAAAATAAAAATCTATAAGGTTAAAAGAAAATAAATTTCAGAGAAAAAAAAAAAATTTCCCAACCCGGACACTCGCTGTTTTTTTTAGCTTTCCTCTAAGGTTTTTCAACTCTTTTTTTTTTTTTTTTTTGATGTGATAATTATTAACATAATTAAACGGTAAGTAATTAAATCATCAAAAAAAAATTATTCTTGAAATTCATAGTTCGTTAAAAAAAAATTCCCAATTACGTCCTACAACGCCCGAAATCTCAAAAGCAGATGATTCTTATTATTCCCCAATTTTTTTTATTCCAAGCCCTAAATATTATGATTATAAGATAATTATAAGAGAATTAATTGCGAGTTAGCAAACATTCAGTGATTCAACCCTATTTTCATTTATGCCCTGCTCTGAATCTAAAACAACACTGATTATACTCCTAAATTTTTAATAATTTGAAACCCGAAGATAGAATAATTGTTAGATAAATATTAGGTAACTGATATCTTTTTTTTCATAATAAAAATTTTATGGTTTACTAAAATTTCATCCAAGTTAAATTCTACTCGCCTAAAGTGCCGCCACGGCGCTTATTATTTCCCTAAAATTCTTCAGATTCTAAAATCCAACAATTACAAAATAATTATGTGATAATTGATGTTAACCTAAAAGCTTCTGAAAGTCTTATCGTGTAATTTGTAATTCGACAGGGAGAAAAATTTATTGATCCTAAAATCCTACTCTGCCTACTCTGAAGTCGACACCTATTACTTTTCCTAACTTCCTAATTTAAAGTCCTAAAGTATAACAGCTATACATAATTATAAGATGATTAATTTCAAACCAAAAATCATTTGAAATCTTAATCATATTATTTGCAGTTTATCCCAAAAATAAAAATCATTTGTCGAATCTATACGTTGCTTAAAATTCACCCAAGGCACTCATTATTTTCCTTAATTTCCGAAATTGAACTTAAAAAATACAAATGTTATAATATAATTATAAGGTAATTAATTCTAAACTAAAAACCATTTGAAAGTTTACCCCTCTCATTTATAGTTTATTCAGAAAAAATTTATCTTGGTAGAAATTCTACGTTTCTTAAAATTTACCCAAGGCATTCATTATTTTCCTTAATTTTTCCAAATCGAAACTTAAAGGTACAATGTGACAATATAATTATAAGATAATTAATTCTAAACTAAAAATCATTTGAAAGTTTATCCCTATCATTTATAGTTTATTCAGAAAAATAATTTTCGAAATCTATATGTAGTTTAGACTTTGAAGTGGACACTTATTATTGTTCCTAGCTTTTTTTATTTCAATTTTTAAGGTACCATAATTATAATTATAGGGTACTTTATTTTAAACCAAATTTTATTTGAAATTTTAATCCTATTATTTATAGTTTATCTGAAAAAAAAATTATTTAAATTAAATTCTACGCTGCTAAATCCAAAAGCAAGGGCTTATTATTTTCCCTTACTTTAATCATAGAACAATTTATTCCAACCAAATGCATTAAAATTTTCATCCTATCATTAATTATAAGAGAATTCAGAAATTCAACCATATCATTTATGGTTCACTAAAAAAAATTGATTGAATTACAATTTCTCACTGCTTAAAACCCGGAAGCAGTCGCTCATTATTTCTTTCGACCTCTTTTTCCAAAAATCCAACATACAATAATTATAATTATAATTGTTAGACGATAATTCTGAAACTAAAATCATTTAAAAGTTCTTACTGCCATTGGTAATTTATTTTCATTTTTATAGTTTATGCAACAATTAATTCAAACATTATAAAAAAAAATTTTGTTAATACAGGTAACAAATGATAACCAATTTAAACGAAATGATTAAAGTTCGACGTCTATTTATAATTTTACAGATCAAAATTTTACGCTATATGAAAAAATTAAAAAAAAATATATATATAATCGATTTTAACAATCGATTCTCTTTTTATCCAAACGATTCTACAACTTTATAGTTGCGATGAGATGATCGATTTTTCACAAAAAAAATTATTAATTATCACATAAAGTAAATATTAACAAAAAAAAATTTTTTTTTATTCTGGACCCGTATTTGTTCTTTTTCAAAATTATAAAATCGATTTTACACAATCGATTATTAAGTTATCGATTCTGCACCTATAAGTTGGGAGAGAGAAAATTCGGGTTTTTTTTTTTCAATTATGCCAATAATCGATTGTTCAGAACCGATCAATTACCATAATCGATCTTCTTCAATTGATTCTGAATAGATTGCGACTTGTGAACAATCGAATATTTGCTTCGATCTCGGCAACACTATTGTGTATATTGGAGGGAAATTACTTATAGAACTAGTACTTATCGGATGGTATTATTGATCGCTGGATCCCGCATGAATAGAATGTTCCCTCTTTTTCCTCTGTCGGTTAAAAAAAAAATTTCCTTATTATTAATCTTTTCAAATTTGAGGTTTCATTTACTTATTCGCACCATTGTAGCGTAAAATAATTAAAGAACGAAGGAGCAGAATTACCAGGAACCAAAAATTAAATAACTTTATTGCTATTCTGATAGCAGGACTATTATAATTGTACTCTCGTTATTACTATCGAAACGAAAATATACCCTTTTTTCCATCATTTTTTTTCTTCTATCTACCTAGAAATTAATGCTGTCCGTGAAAATATCCAAAAAAAACCTATAAGTTTCATTGGAATTAAATAACTCTCAGTTAGGAACCTTAAAAAAAATTGACATCAAATTATTTTACCGAGTACATACAATGTAGTCTCAATCTAACTGACTGGTTCTCTTATCTGCTATAAACGTATCCTATTACGAATTCCGAAGTCATAAAAAAATGACTTCATTCAGCCTCCATCTCTCGTTGCTACGACATTAACTTATATTCTCCATTAGTTAACTAATTTCAGAGAAAAAAAATTATTCTTATAGTTGCATCCACGTGTGATAGTGTTAGTGATAACCGTGTTTCTGTATCCGTGTAGTCTTAAGTGTAAACCGCAGTGTAAAACTTTAAATCTGTATTCTACACAAGTGCAATAGCTGTATTCCATACAAGGTAACAATTATTCGTTTTCCTTACTTTTAGAACTTTCAATAAAATCACAATTTCCTTAAATAACAAGAATTTCCTTACTTTAACTACCCTTTCCTGCGAGAAAAAAAAAAGAAGAGAGAGAGAGAAAAATTCTGTTTAAAATACCTCCTTTTTTTTCATCAAACATTAATTTTGCAAGCTGAAAAAAAAATTTCCTTCCTTTTTAATACGCTTTCCCTCGTTTTTCGAAGAAATCCTCTAAATTTAAAATACCTTTAATTAACTTTTTCTTTTTGACTTTTTTCTTTTTCGAAATTAGAACTCTAATATTTCCAACTAACTAAACTCCCAATACTTGAAATAAAACAAAAAAAATTACCATTTAATATATCCATAACTAACATTTTACCCCCCCCCCCCTTTTTTTCTTTTAGATATATTTATCATGCGGGCCTTCACGGGTATGCGTTTTTTTAATCACCACGTGCTTCATTTCCCGCGGGATGTAAGTATTTTATGTTTTTTTTTCTTTTTTTTTTTTTTATACCAAATTTGTCCCCTAACATGCCTCCTTTTTCCAGATCAATCGACGGCTCGTAACTATCCTGGGGATTCTATGTCAAGGTTATTTCCCACCATTGCTGGCCTTGGAGCTGATGGATGTAATTGAGCAAATTTCTGGTCTTCCTCTTCCTGCCATCTTTTCTAACTTATTCACTCACCTCGAACGTATTAATGAAATACGGATCGCTCAATATACCCGTGCCCGGATTTCGACTGAAGAATGCAATCGGCCGTACCATTACGAAGGTGATCTAGCCCCCATTCAGGTTCTATTATATCGAATCCAGGATCTGCTGGATATGACGGGTTAGAATAAAATTGTAGGGCCAGCGTCGAGTTACCCCCAGATTTTGAAATTTTGATATTTTAAATTATTTTATTTCATATACCAGTGAAAATAATTCCTTAAATATTAATAAGTTCATTTTAAAGGGCCTATTTTCCTTTCTTATTTACCTCCTGTACACATTTTTTTTGTTATCATATTTTTCGAAGTTATTAATCGATAAAAGTTTATAATTACATTCTATAGATATTCTTTTTTTTTTTTATTTAGGAATGAGCAGAATTTTTAAGTAGAGAAATTCAATTTTTTTTCTGCTTTCCGCGCCAACAATGGCCATTCTACTTTATACATATAGATATATTCCGTGAGTATATACCTAACAGTGAGAGCCAGAAAAAAAAATTTTAACTACGTTAAATTTTGCTGGCGTATGTATCACTACTAGTTTATTTGAGTCATTAAAATTTATAATTTAACATTATTTGTTATTAGTTCGTTTTAAAAACGTGGTACATTAAAATTTTTTTCGATTTTTATTAAATAATATCTAATATTATTAGTATCATTAATCACATTTGTTACCTGCTTTTTAATCGTAATAATAATTCATCAATAAGTGAATTATACGTATGACACAGGGTTTTCTTTTTTTTTTTTTGCTTTTTATTTTCAATATATATTATTCATCCTCTTTTATTTTATATACTTAAATCGGTTTTCGCACAATACCTGTCACATTTTTAAATCAATTCATTCTACCAATTACACATTTTAAATTACTATTTTCAGACGATGTTTGAATAGTATTTTGTTTGTCGAATATTCTATGACTATTTGTTGATAATAGCTAAATAATAACAAAAAAAAATCCAATCAAAATTTAAGTAATTGCTTCACATATTTTTTTTCATTCTGTCTAAACAAATAAAAATTCTATTTTTCAAAATGAAGTCCATTCAACTAAAAGACTCTAATTTTAATTTATGAACTGAGAGAGGGAGAAAAATTGCAATCATTACTGCGATTATTATCAAATAGTATCATTAAAATAAATTTTCTATAAGGAACAATAAGTTGTTCCTGTAAATATCTAACGAAGAATTTTATTTTGGAACTATTCTCAGTACTTCCGAAAATCGACCGTTTTTTTTTCGTGAATGATTGATATTTAATTAAACAACAGTTAAATCATGCCAAAACAAAAACATGCATAACACATTTTTTCTTGAAGCCCGAAGTAAGCCATGTAGTGAATTCAACGAAATTAGTGCAGAATCGGAGGACGATGGAGACAACAAGGTATCGAGAAGGATGAGCTTAAAACAAAAATCCAGAACTTGTTACTGAAGTTAATTTATAATTGACTCCCATTGTTGCTTTAGCTTTATAGTCAGATAGTTAAGCGAAATTGCATCACTTACATATGTGTCTTATATACCGTCTTGTGCTAATTCACACAGTTTTAACTCGTGCCCCTATGCTTGTATATATATTAAAAAAAAATCCAAAATTAATTTTTTTATTGTATTCCATTTATGCATCCTTTGATAAGAATCTTATGCGTTTTCTTTCTTTTTTTTTCGACAATACCGACAATAAAGCCTTAATCTCTAATTTCCTGCAAGTACGTTAAAATAAAAATTATAATAACCCAATAATGATTCGAAATATATATCTCCAAAGAGAAAACCAATTGATATTAATTATTATTATCCCCCTTTCTTTTTTTTTTTTTTTTTTTGAGAAAAATGCATTTTAATAATGTCTCACTAAGCGATTTCCTTATCTATCGTACTCGTATCCTACTTCCAGATTCCTTCGTGATCTAATTCGAGTTCTGACTCGTAACACTGCTGTACCAAGGTTCAATTACCCATTGCTCAATTTTCAACACTGCATTTTGGATTAATTAATATTTGCGGACCTGGTTTTTGTTCTATTTGAGTGTTACCGTGCCACCAATTACCTGGACAGCCATAACTCGAAGTGATACAGTGTCACCTATTACCTTTTATCACATAGTGTAGGTGTAACATTGGGATAATAAAAAAAATTCCTGAATGCTGTATTATCAGACCATAAGTGATATAGTTCTTTTTTTTTGTGTTCAGCGCTTCATTACCGCAGGTAAGATTTATTTCCTACGAGAATTTACTATATATAAAAATTTTAATTTATGCTTCCCTTCGGTCTATTATTAATTTTAATTAAATAAATCAAAGAAAGAGAAAGATAAAAAATTCCATTATCTATTTCCTGCATTTTAAGAAGTGGATAAAACTTCCTGATTTGCTGTTTTTTTTTTCCTTTTTTTTTTTTTTTTTTTACCATTAACAACTTCCGTTACCCATTTCCCAAAATTCAAATTAAAATACTTTTAATTATCCATTTCCTAACTAAAATTGCAACCTCGAATCGCCTGTTTTATAACTAAAATTCTAGATGTTGCTAAAAAACAAAAAAAAATACACCCTCTCCTTCCCTTTTCTTTTAACCCGCAATAATTGTTTAACATATATCCCTTTCACAATTTAAGGTACTTTTACAGGATTGTATATATATAGAACAATTCATACCAGCTTGAAATTCAAAATGTTTACCTTATCCAACCTTGAGACTTGAATTTTAAATCACCTTGACGAGTTATTCTTAAAATTTTAAAAATTTCCGGTTAAAATTCAAAATACTCTAATTTGCCCGTTTTCCAACATTAACTCAACCATTCTGCTTTCAGCAAAAATTGCATTTAAAAGGTTAAGTTTAGAATACCTCTTTCTTTTTGTAGTTTTAATTTACTATAAAATACCTTTAATATTCCCTCTGTCGATACTTACAAAATCAAAAACAAATTCCTTTGAATTTCAAATAAAAATATACATATTTTTTTTTGAAAAAAAAATTTTAAATACCTTTAAATTCCATTTTAATACCAATATAAAAAAAAAACCAACTAAAATACCTTTAATAAAATCCATTATTTTCCTTTCAGATTCGAATATTTTCTGTTTTTCTCCAAAAAAAATTGTATTAACCGTCATTCGCCTTTTTTTCACACAAAAAAAAAATTAACTAACAATACAGTTTCCTTCTTTCAAGATCCATTTAGAAGTCATTATTCTCTCTCTCATTATCTTCATCTCCCTTTCATTTTCCATACTAAAAATTTTGAATTGATCTCTAAAAAAAATTTTTTCTTTCCATGTATGTAATTGCGCATATACATACATACACATACTCATCTACATACACTGACAAAAATTTTAGTTCCTATCATGTTTATTTCATTTCATTCGTTTTCCTTTTAGTACTATGTTCCAACAAGGCGTAACCTTGACCGAGTTTTGCCGACATCGCGCGTCCATATACGTAAGTTTACATAATTTGATCGTCTTTGACTAAAAATGAAAATTCGTTCTTCGTTTTTAATTATTTTCTAGATTATTCTCCGGATCGTGGCATATCTACGGATGCTGATGGACCCACAACCCCCGAGTCGTGGCGTGTGGTTATGCGACCAAATCGAAACTCTAGTCCGCTTACGCCTTCCCCCCCATGAGCATTTTGATCCGGAAGGCTTGTTGGATCAAACTCGGGTGTTTTTTTATGCCCGCACTTAAAGTGCCCCGTTGCGGTCATTCCAGTCTCCAGATATACACGTCTTTTGGCAGTTATGGCCCCAGCTGGAAAAGATCGCTATCGGTAAAATTATTGCCGAACAGTAAGTATCCGCTTAATTTTCCTTATTCTTTCTTTCTTTTTATCATATATCTTTAATTTTCTTCATTACATTTCCAGGACTTCATCGGAAGCACCACCCATTCCTCCGGACACGGCTGCATAGAAGTTGTATTTTTAATAGTATAATAGTACGATAGTTGTGCTGTATAACTAATTAATTAATTTGAATAGTAGTAAATAATACTAATATTAGTAAGTTAAAAAAAATAATACAATGATGTATATTTTACACTTTTCACTCTACACGTCGTAGCCCTGTGAAAAAGCTTTGATAAATTCTTATAAAATTATGAAAATTCCATATCAGAATTTATAAGTTTAAATTATGTCTTTTAATAACACACAAAAAAAATTCCTATACAGATATTTATAAGAATTTATCAGTTGTGACCAAAATTACTTTTGTGTCAGAAATTACCAATATTCTTTCTATGAGATTGATTAAGATTTAAGAAGTTACACGATTTGATAAACTGATACGGTTGGAGATTTATGAGGTTGAGTAAGAAGTTTTGTTTTTATCAGTTTATAAAGATTTAGTCCAAAAATATTTTCAATGAGATTCCTGCAGAAATTTGGCATTACAAATAATAATCAACTGAAATATTTGAGGAGAGAGAAAAAAAATTTGTAACTTCGTACACGAACTACAACCTATTTATTTGATTACCAGAAAAAAAATTTTTCAACTGTTATTTGTGGTTATAAATATTTTTTTGTAATACAAACGCAATATCTTGTTTAATTATTTGTCTTTATATTAAAAATAAATAACTTAGAAATTTAAATGCATTAAAGATGAATTGATTAATATTTTGGTATTGCTTAATTACTCATCCTTAAGTTCTAAATATTTTTATAACGCCCTTATTCGAATTTAAATATTGAATTATAACATTTAAATATAATAGCTTTAATAGCAATATTCCTGATAAAGCATGTTCACTGATAACAGTTTTAAATTATCGAAGAAAAATATATATTTGTATAGATTTATATATATCTGTACAACACACATATGATATTTTTATATATTATTCAAATGTACAATAAACATTCATAATTAATACCTATACGAAAGTTTGTATAAGTTAATTAATTTATAAATAGCATTTGATGGCGATTCATCTCAGTTTATTTTTATTCTTATTTGTGTCAAATTTAAATTCAAAAAAATTCTAATTCACCAAAGTTTTTGCCTGCTGAAATTTCGATTCTATTTGAGATATTTTATATATCACTATCTATATACGAGTCCACAAGAAAATTTATTGAGTGAAATAAAATAACATGTTTCCTCATTTTTTTTTCACTAATTATCATAAGAGGCACTTTAAATATATTCACCCTGTGTGAAATAACTTGAATTTTAAATTAAAACAAAATTTACCTGATAATCTTAATTATTCGTTACATTTTTTAACTTCCCGCTAAGAAAATTGCAAATTTTCAAAAATTCGGGAAGTTATTGTGTTCAGTCCGATTTGTGAAAATCGAAATCTCAACAGATGTCGACGTTTTGAGGTCCTAGAAAGCTATTCTGACGAATTTCACGATGATGTCCGAGTGTACGTATGTATGTATGTACGTACGTACGTATGTAAATATCTATAACTTTTGAACGGATGAACCGATTTTGATCGTCAAGGTGTCATTCGACGCAGTTTTTTAATATCTTGAAGCTGAACAAAAATTGAGCTTGATCAGTAGGGCTCGTTCAGAGATATTCCAAAAATAAACTTTTTTCAAAAATGTTTTTTTTGGATAACTTTTTACGGGCTCGATGGATTAATTCCAAAATGGACTGAGCTCTGAAGATTCATAAGCCGCGTCGAATGCCACCACAAACATCAAAATCGGTTCATTCTTTCAAGAGGAACCGTTGTCAAAAGAATTAAAAAAAAAATTTTTTTTTAGTATTTTGAAAATTTCTCAAAAATGACTCGTCGATGAATCAATTTCAAAATTTAATCAGTTATAGAACTCAATGAAACGCGTCGACTGCCACCTTAAACGTCTCAATCGGTTTATTCGTTCGAGAGATATCGTTGTAGAAAAAATTGTAAAAAACGTTATTTTTTGAAAACAAAAGCATACAAAAGTATTTTTGAGCTCGAAGAGCTCAAAAATGTATCTAATACAATTTTTCGAGCTCAAGGAGCTCGGAACACGCGGGAAGTTTTGGGGCTGGCCCGCAGGGTCAACCGACAGACCGATTTTTTTTTTTCATTTCCCCTTTTTTTTCAATTTTGTTTGCAATCTTTTTTCACATTTTTAGATTTTGGGCCAAGCCCTTACTTTGTTCATTAACTTCCTACTTAGACGATAATATATTTCCGTGCCAATAAAAAAAATTATATTCATAATAATATAATAACTATGTTAGTAATAATATAAATATAATTATAATAATAATAATATTCAAACGATCACATCGTCAAGTACAGTATTTTGGCGGCTGCACGATTCGCACAACAATAAGGGAAGAAGGGAAAATTTTGACATATGCGCCATTTAATGAAATTATTATTCATGTTTTTTTTTTCTTTTCTGGGCAAAATTGAAACCATAGTTTTTGTCTTTATTAGCCCACAAAACATTATAATAGTGACTGCATGCGTTTTAATAACGCCGTCCAACGAGAGATCCCCTTATCTTTTGTACCCATCTCCTATTTCTAAATTCCTTTGGCTTATTCAGATCAACTCGCAACGCTGTTCGCAACAAGTCTTGACTGCTGCATCACCCACGATTGCAAATTTACAATATACGTATATAAATAAAGAAAAATTATTCTTTTCTACCAAATAGCAAAACTTTGATCTTCAAAACGTCCCTGATCAGTGTTTCAGTGATATCAGTTGGTGCGATTGAATTTCCCCCCATTGTGTAAAGGAGAATAACTTCGTTTCCCTTTTCTTTTTTTTTTTTTGCTAGTGTTGTGTTTGACTCTTAAGAGCTTTTCAGCGATATACTTGTGTTACGATATTTCGGAATCTGTGCATCTTGTAAGGTAATACATATTTCCCTTATTTATTCTTTTCTACAATAGCCTAGAGTTCTCTTTTCTCGGATTTTTTTATAATTCAAATTCAAAAAAAAATTTGTTATCTCCCGAAGAGGAGAAAAGGTAATTTCATATTTTCCAATATTCCCACTCAATACCTCTAATTTCCCAAATAAATTCTTTTTCCGACTTCCCATTCCTCATTTACTAAAATATTATTCTCTTATCACAATAAAAGAAAATAATTTTTTTTATTCAATAATTCTAACAAATTTTTTTTTTTTTTTTTTTTTTTTTTTTTTTTTTGCCTTCAATTTACCGTTCTCATAATATTGAATTTCCTTAATAATTTATGGTCCGCTTCAAAAAAAAATTTTAACTGTTATCGATTCAATTCGTGCAGGAACTGTAATTGCTTAAATATTTTTCTTTACGCTTACGTCTATTTTATAAACATGAATGATCTCCATTTCCCATTGTTTATTTATTTCCCCTTTTTTTTCCAAATGACAAAAAAAATTCTATCCTTTCCTATTTTTTTCAGACTGTTACTTACAAAAATGTCAGATTTTGTTTCGATGCGAGATTTTACCCATCGCGTGCTTCATCTTCCCCGCATTGTAAGTATTTATGATTATTCTTGTATAGTTTTTGGGACACGCCTTTAAATATTCATATTTTTCAGATCCTTGAACAACTTAGGGACATCCTGTGGTACTTATGTCGAGCCCGCTTCCCGCCGGTTGTGGGTCTAACGTTCTTGGATGAAATTTCCTGTTTCACTGGGTTACAGCTTCCAGTCATCCTCGAGGACCTTTTCACCAAACTCAATCGCGTGGTTACAGTGCGACGGAGGGAGTGGCTCCGAGCCGAGATTTTTTTGGAGGAACGTCATCGCCCCTACCATTACTTAGGTGACCTGAGCACAGTTGGAAATCTTCTGACCAACATCCAGGATCTACTGGATCGAACTGCTTAGTTTATTTATTTATTTTTTTTCGGGACCTCCCCCCCTCTTTTTCTTTTAACTAATTTGGTATTAAAACAAAAAAAAGATTTGTTTGTAAGCGTCTCTAATTTCCTTATATTTAACGGAAATTTCTTATACTAACAAAACAACAACAGAAAAGAGAGGAAAAAAAAATGTTGATATGTCTCTAGATTGATAATTGTAATAAATCTATTTATAACAATACAATTTATGCATAGCTCGTTACCTATTATTATTAAAAAATTAATTGTTTTTTTTTTTTTTTTATGTAATTATTGTTCCCCTTTTTCTTTCGAAACGATTCATAATTTATACTTTCCTCGTTTTGCCTAATTGACATTTTACTTACTATAACCGTCCCAATTGCATCTGTTCACATGCTGCGAGAAGAATAATGAGTTTAACAAGAGAAGGAGATTTGGTTAACTCGCCAATCTCAAAAATATAGTCTTTTCTGACTCGATTTATTAAGTTCGTTATTGACAATTATTCATTTGTAAGGTTGGTTCTTCTTTTTTTCAATGTGAGTAATTTACATCTATACTACAATATCATTTTTCTTTACTCAACTATATAATCACTACCTTAATTTGCTGATATACCCACGTTATAGGCGTGGATAACACCTATTTCCAGCACGCATTGACTCCAATTAAATGGGAGGAAAATATGGGTTTACGAATAAGAAAATAAGAGAGGCATCAACAACTAACCAAACCTCATTGAGAAAAAGAAAAAAAAAGATGACTGGGGAGAAAAAAGGATGAAATTTTAGCCTGTATGGCGAAGGAAAGGTGAGGGAGGTAAAATTTCGCAAGATCGGTGAGTTATTTAATTTTCTCTTTTCCAGATTAACTGAAACATACTGAATGAAAAATTTTATTCAGATGAATTGGACTGTAGTCACCCGTCAACTCTGAAACCGTGTGCATCGAGGATAACCAGACTGCAACGTTACTCTGTTCACAATAACCGTATACTAGCTCATTTAATTATTATCACTACTTACCACTATCATTTAACATCTATCTTCATAATAATTTTATCTTTATAATCATATAATTCTTTACTTCCCTTTACCCCTACGCTTTTTTTTTCATAAAATGAATCTTTTATTTATACTTACACTCTTTTCTTATTTATTCCCCACTCGATTTTATTAAATACCCCGTGGAATTATGCACAGTTATTCGTAATTTATATTCTTAACTTGAATAATGCTACAATTTTTATTATAGATTTATTATTGTCGCTTATTGATTAATTCCTCGAGCCGGAAAAAGAATTTATCGAAGTTTCAAGTATGTGATCTGAAGCCATGCAATAGGAAGTAGCAGAAAGTGAAAGTAAAAGAATAGGTTACCGGTACCGGGTTTTCATGCAATGAAATATTTAAATTCTTCCTCCCACTCTCTTTATTCTAGCTTTACTTGTTATAATTACAACGAAAGAGAGAAAAAATAATCAGAGGGTGAAATTCAAGTTAATTTTATTCTTTATTGGTTTGTACGCAACTATTAATACATTCGATAATCATGTTCCATTATTATATTTTTTTTTTTTGCTAATTCACGTATTTACGACTACTTCTTTTTATTTTCACTTCTTTTCCTAGATTTAAAATTATTGGTCCATGCGCGTCATCTTGATGAGCTCCTCATTATTAATATTACTAACGATTTCATCCAGCACATACTTTGGCAAATCTTCTAACGGCATCTTGCTGTTTCTTGTAGTATTATTTAGTACTCGCATAGCCCGTTTGATAAGCTTTTCCCTATATCTTGCCACCGTGACCTTTTCCAACATGTCATTCCCATAGTGACCGATCTTCCCTCGTTGAAGCTCCCGGACAAAATCCCTATGTCTTATAAATCGCCTCATACTTTCTGTTGATGCCTTCCACACGTCGATAGGTGTCACTTCTCTTTTTCCTTGACGTATTAACACAATTTTCTTCATTTCCTCCATTTCCTTTTTACATTTTACTTCATATTCCTCTTCATTTTGCTTCAAATTCAACAACTCCAGCTCCAAATCCTGAGTTATTATATCTCCCATAACTCTTTTTCTTATAAGGAACTGTCTTATTATCGAATGCGTCCAACTAACGTGTCCCTCAGTGACTGACGATATTTCATCCGGTTCTTTTTCATATCCTGCAGGCAAATCATCATCTTGTCGCGCGTATCTGCAATATTGTACCGCGTATCTTCTCTTTTTATCTTTTAAATTAACATTTGCCCCATTTTCTAGTAGTACTGTTACGATTTCATCATATCCTCTTGCTCCTGCTAGGTGCAATGGTGTTGCTCCCTCTTTAGTCGTCTGCTGATTGACATTGGCTCCAAATTTTATTAGCATTTCCGTTATTTCCATCTTCCTTATATGATCTGGACTATACAAATTGTTTCCTTTATAACGACGAGCTAGAATTTTCTTAAATATCATGAACAGTGGTGTCATTCCATGGTAATCCCTATGATTTACTCTAGCCCCTTGTTTTAATGATGCATCTACTTTTTCCGATTGCCCATACTTGACTGCGTAGAATAATGGTGTTCTTCCTTTTTCATCTTCAATGTCCATATTCACATTATGTTCAGTAAACAAATCAAATATTTCCATATATCCTTGTCGCACATCCAGATGCACAGCTGCGACTCCTTCACGATTTCTCGCCTCTAACTCGACTCCGTTCTGCAGCATGTATTCCATTATTCCTACCAGTCTTGCCCTGTTTGCTTCTGTTTCTTGACCAACAGCGATGACAAGCTGATGTATCGGTCGATTTCCACTGTCGTCATTGTCTGCATTGATATTTACACCTCGGGCAATGAGTAACCATGCTAATTCCGTGTTTGAATATTTTAAGACTCTGCATAATGGAACTATGGAGTTTGCGTGACTTGGTCCATTTATATCCACGTTCTGCACAATGAGAGCCTGCACCGCCTCTTCCTTTTTCCTTAGCAGTGCCCTTATAATGAGCGCATATCCTTCCCTCCATTCTGGTACGTATAACAACCCGTATCGTCTTATTACTGCTGTCACCTCGTCGTTCCTGTTCGTATCTATCGCCTCGTTCATCAGCCGTTTTGCTTCTTCATACTCCATCTTTCCTCTTCTTTATTTATCTGCCAACAGAGTAAATTCATTATTGTCTTATTGCATTTCCAACTGTGGGTCTGCCGTATCAGACTCAAAAGCAATGTGTGCAAGTTTTATCTTATCCTGATGAACTACACGATTTCTTCCTTTTACGATTAATTCGACGTTTTTATTGTCAAATATTCTGACTATTTCGTACGGGCCGTCATAATGATCTTTCATTTTATCCGCTCTCGGTTCTTTCAACAGCCACACCCAGTTGCCAACTTCAAAAATTCTTTCCTTTGCGTTTCTGTCGTAATATTTCTTTGATCTCTCCTTAGCTTTTTCCAAATTTTCTTTCGCTAACTTACGAGTTGTTTCCACCGTGTCAACCAATTCATTTAAGTAATCATGGTACGATCTCCCACCTGTCACTCCTTCTCGTGAAAATTCAGATGGCACTGACGCGGGTCGTCCAAAAACGAGTTTGTTTGGAGTATAATTTGTCGCCTCGTGTACTCCCGTGTTGTATGAAAACATCGCAAAATCAAGCCATTCATCCCATTCTCGATATTTGTCTATAAAAGCTCTCAGATATTCCGTAAGAGAGTGGTGGATCCTCTCAATTGATCCATTAGACTGCGGATGATAAGCTGTTGTATTTAAATGTCTTATTCGAAACAAATTACATAAGCACTGTATCATATCACTCATAAAATTCGTTCCTTGATCCGTCAGAATCGCTCTTGGTGCCCCGAACAAACAAATTACTTTTCCTGCCAACGCTTTTGCTACATCTTCGGCTTCTTGTTGTCTAAGTGGAATTGCTATCCCGAATTTTGTTAATAAATCCTGCACAGTTAAAATATATTTATAACCCCGTCACGTCTCTTCTCGTGGCCCATAGATATCCATGGAGATTTTTTCGAACACTGTCTCTGGCGTATCAGTAATTATCATCGGCTTCTTAGGTTTTACACACACTAATTTTCGTTGCTGACAAATAAAACAATTCTTCACAAAATTCCTCACATCTTGTTGCATCGTTCTCCAATAAAATCGAGTTCTTATTCGGCGATATGTTTTTGTCATTCCCTTGTGTCCTCCAACCGCGGAAGTATGATACTCTCTCATTAATGACCTTCTGTTAATGGCTTTGGGTACCTCTAGTTTTCCACCGCACACTGTTATTCTTATATCCTGTTCCTTTACAATCTCACGTAACTTCCCAATGTAATAATCTTGTAGTGCTTTATTCAAATGTTCATTCCCCGCCGGGACTCTCAATGTCTTATACCCTTCTCGCTTAATCAATATTCCCAATGACACCATAATCATATTCATTATCTTCTCTGATGTACGACCAGCGGCATCCAATGTATAGACCAATCCCAATCCGTGTCTCTTCCTTTTATTTATTATTAGAATATCGCCCTGTTCCAGTTGAGCTTCTTGCAAATTTGTCATATTTATCCACTTCATCTCGAGCAAAACATCCGTTAAGTTCGAATTTATATCCCCGTTGGCTGGTGCAAAAAAAATAAAACTGTCGTTGGAGTCTGCTACATGCTGTTTTGTGTGTATTAATTTTGATTTTTCTTCTGGATTTGCGCAATGCCCATCCGGTGTATCTAATTCCATCACTGAGTCCCCCGAATCCGAATCCAAATCTGTAGAGTCGTTAACACACGTGCTTCTTGCTTCAAAATCCTTTGACAACAGGAATCGCCATGATTCGTTGCCATTATTGTCATCTTTCTCATCGAAATTCTGTCTGTATTCAAGTCCCATATTCTCTTGCTCCATCGGTACTTCTATATTTCCTTCCAACTCTTGTTGTGTCAACTTGGGCTTCTGCACCTCAATTATTTGTCTCTTATTTTCTTTTTCACGTTTTCCTTTACAGCTGATGGTGTCTTAATTTTTTCTTATGCCGTTACTCTGCTCTCTTTTAATCGTTGTTGTCTCTCGGTTTCCTGCCCTGCTTTTTCATCTTCTTTCGCTTGCTGTATTCACTTCTCCATTTTTGCTTTATTTTTGCTTCGTTGTGGACGACTGCTGGCAATCTGTGGCCCCAATTAGGTCTAAAATATCTCGGATATCTGGCAATGGATACGAGTTTGGTACTGTTCTATCGTTTAACCTTCGAAAATCGATTACCAACCTCCAATCTTTGGTTCCGTCGGATTTCGGTTTCTTAGGGACGATCCATACCGGTGAACTGTACGCAGAAGCTGATGGTTCAATTATATCAGCATCAATCATTCCTTGTATTCGATCTCTTAATACGTCCTTCAAATGATGTGGCGATATTGTTTGATACTAATCGGGTTATCGCCCTTTGTTCTTATCCGATGAGGTGGAACATTTGCTGCCTCCAATCGTTCGCCTGGTAATATATAAACTCTTGGCTCATATTCAATGTTCCGTCGCACCGTATCTAGCTCTTCCTCATCCAGATGTGTTACCGATATTAAATTTAGTGCCTGCTCTGCCCGTTCCGCTGTATTTTCTTGCTTCTGTTCCGTGTTTTAAATGAACTTCACCTCTGCCTTAGCTATTATCTCTTCGAAAGATTCAGCCTCGACGGACGGTATTGCGAAATCATGCTCTTCCTCTGTGGTGTTAAACGCATACATCCGCGCCACTCCCTGATGGATTGACACTACAGCTTCTCCCAAATATATTCCTGGTGCAATATCACGCCGAGGAATATATCCTTCCGAAACGTTATTTATAACTCTTACTTCTATCATTTTTACACACCTCGGAAATCTTATAATGTCCTCCAAAAAGTCGTATCTCTTATTATTAATTGAAACTGTTTTATTACCAAAATCGATTTGCGAATTTTGAGCCAAAAAGAACGGCTGGCCCAATATACCATCTTCTTTTATATTAAATTCTTCCCCCACGACATCAAACAGCACCCGTTGACATTCTATCTCCAGCTCAGCTTGGCCCACAGTCGTTTCAGCATCAGATGTTATGCCTTTTATCAGCGTTCTTTTTGTACTGTCAATTTTTGTTCTTAATTCCAGAGAATCTCGCCGTATTAAGTTTATCTCTGCACCCGTATCAATGAGGAAGATACCTGTTCCTCCAAGTACTTTATCAGCCTTTAGTTTTACATATATGTGTGTAGCGCCCACTAATTTAACAGATTTTATTTCTTCCTCTTCATTTATCCGCTCCTTAATCGTTTCTTCTAAGTTGGCCGTTTCGACGGAGCGTGTCATCGCACCGCCCCTTCCTAGTTTAAAGGTCGTGCGTTTGAGCCCCTGTTGGACATCTGATTTCCCCGGTTCTGCTGATTAGTTCCTCGTGATCCATCCCATCTATTGTCATAATTACCAGGTAAACTATTTTTAAGCCGCTGCGTTTCGAATGTATTTGTCACCATTGCACTTGAGTTACCATAATTACTGTACCGCCTGTTAAAATTGCCTTGGACCTCCTGACCTCTGCCTCTGCCGTAGTAACCATTATTTCCATAATTTCCCCATTGATTTCCATAATTATTTCCGTTTCGGTACCCATTATAATTATTGCCATTTTGTCCATATCCATAGTTACCATTACTCTGCCAATTATTACCGTTTCCTCTATAATTATATCTTCCACTTCCTCTGTATCTATCGTTTTGTACATAATACCGCTCTTGCTGCTGTGGAACTCTTCCCCGGAATTCCTGCTGATTCGTTGGTGCCCAAGTATTTTGCCTGCCTTGTGTCGGAATTGGGCAATTCCGTGCAAAATGCCCAACTTCCTCGCATCTGAAACAACCTCGCTTGTCTCCATTGCCCCCAATCTTTTCATTAGTAATTGTATACGTTAATTCTGCACTGGGTCTCAGCTTATCAATATTTTTTGTATCTCTTTGATTACCTTCCTCTCTCACCTCTTCCTCGAGCGTCACCTGCCTTATTCTCGCATGTTCCCGCTCTCTATACTTAAGTTTTCTTTCCCTCATTCTTTCCGCCGCCTTCGTCCTTTCGTACTGTATCTCCGCTTCCATGGCAATCTTTATTGCGTCTGCCAAATTTTTGGGTTCCTTGTTTGAGACCGCAAATGATAATTTCTCGTATAAACCGTTAATGAAAGTTTCCAGCACCGTCGCATTCAAGTTCTTAGTTCGATAATCTTTCTGCTCTGCTGTTAATCCACTTCTGCTTATTTTATTCTCTGCTTCCCCTTTTATACCCTCAAGTCGCGCACCAAATTTTGTTACACTTTCATTATCCTCTTGAATCATTCCCGCTAATCGATGTATTACCACATGAAATGTTTCCATCCTGCCGAAATTTTAACGCAGTTTCTCGATTACTTGATTGACGTTCGTCGCTTTCCTTAAAAATGTACGCATAATGCTTAAAGCCAATCCTTCGAATCGCGTCGACAATTCAAAAATAAATATCGGATCATTATCAGGTTTCAACCGCGTCGCACTGTACTCGATAGCGTCAATGAATGCTTCCACATCACCCTCTCCCGTAAAAACCGGTATGTGCCGCATTAACGATATTATTCTTTTTAACTGAACCTCCTCAGTCTCCGCCATGGTTCTTACCGGGTTTGCGCCTGAGGTCGTACCAGGGCAATTTGAATTACCGTTAGTTAATAAATTATTATTAGTTTCCTCCCGACTTTTTTCAAAAATGTCCACTAATTCCCCAATATTTTTTATGTCAGTCTCGTACGAAGGTCTTCAACCGATTCTTTTGAACTTACGGAGCCAGACGGAGAGTCACTTAGATTATCTAACCACCAGTTAGTCCAGTACTCCCGCTGGTCCAGTTTACTATCACCGTTAAAGACTCAATTTTTACTACTTACATAGACACCAGGATGAATAATGCTACTGCTATCAGCATTCCCGTCCGTTTACTTTGATTTCCTCTCAGACTGCTTTCGTATCCGATTCCTGGCAACGGCTTCTCCCCTCAGCGGCGCTACAGATCACGATTTTCTTTCTTTTCTTTTTTTCTATTCGTTAACTTTCCTTTTTATCACTTATTCCACTTTTTATTCTTCCTTTTTCTTTTACTCACTTATCTATTTATTATCGCTTTTCACCAGCGGGGCGGCTTTGACATAAAATTTCCACACTCCAACCGGCTGCACTAATTTAGAGGATTTTACAGTTCATTCAGCAGTTTCCCAGTAACTTTAATTTTTGGTACTTAATTAAACAACTCTCTACAAATTTTCAATATTTCTCAGCATTTCACAATTTGAGCTCAATAATCTTCAATATTCCTTCAGTAATTCACAATTCAATTCAATATTCTTCTAATATCTTTCAGTATTTTTCTAATAATTCACAATTCAATTCAATATTCTTCAATAATTCACAGTTCGATTCAATATTCTTCCAATAATCTTCAGTATTTTTCTAATAATTCACAATTCAATTCAATATTCTTCCAATAATCTTCAATATTTTTCCAATAATTCACAATTCAATTCAATATTCTTCAATAATTCACAATACAATTTAATAATCTCTAGTATTTCTTTATTAATTCACAATTCAATTCAATATTCTTCCAATATTCTTCAATATTTTTCCAATAATTCACAATTCAATTCAATATTCTCCAATAATTCACAATTCAATTCAATATTCTTTAATATTTCTTCATTAGTTCACAATTCAATTCAATATTCTTCCAAGAATCTTCAGTATTTCTTCAATAATTCACAATTCGATTCAATACAATTCAATAATCTTTAATATTTCCTCGGTAATTCACAATTCAATTTACTAATCTTCCATATTTCTTCAGTATTTCTTCAGCAATTCATAGTTCAATTCAATTATTTTCCATACCATATCTCAATTCAATATTTCACCCTAATTCTTCAATGTTTCGCAATATCATCCAATAATTCTCCAACATTTCTCAATTCAGTTTACTTTTTCCTCAATTTTTCACAATTCAATTCATTTATTTTTCCATTTTATCATTTCAATCAAATATTTTTCCATATTTCTTCAATGTTTCACAGTATAATCCAATAATTTATCAATATTTCACAGTATCATACACTAATTCTTCAATATTTCTCAATTCAATTTACTTTTTCTTCAATATTTCACAATTCAATCTAATTATTTTTCCATGTTATCATTTCAATTCAATATTTTTCCATAAATCTTCAATGTATTATTTTCAATATGTGCACTTTCCTTGCTATCTCACAATACCGGTCACTAATTTATTTATCGGGGAAAAGATTTAGAATCTCAGTCTCACAGTTTCCTGTCGCGTTGACTGGGCACTCACCACTAAAATTCCCGAAAATTCACTTCACTCACCTCACTTCGCTGGGCGAAAACCACGTTGGGCGCCAAAATTTCTGTTACATGTGAGCTTACACCTGAAGGTTCTTACTGCGTAACCGAACTTACCGTGCCTAGCTCAGCGTCTCTAGAAATTTAATAGAATGTTATGAAGGGTGTGGGTCACTCAGTGAAGCAATGACTATATGTGAATTATATGGATATTTATTTATTGGGTGTCCCCAAATATGGGAGTGCCCAGAAAAGGCCCTGAGAGTCTCTTTTACAAATCTAAAATAGCATAAATCATACGAATACAGATACGATATTTTTATTCAACAACAGCGACGTTAATTGTATTCTTATAGCGATCTGTAATTATAGCGGTAAAATAAAGGAGATACAATATTTATGCGCGAGCAGACGACCATTCGAATCAGCTTAACTATGGTAACTAACTCGTTTCTGTGATTGCATCTTCCACCTCGAAAATATCACTCTGCCGTTTTCCATGAGAACTCTTTTTTTGCTGCATAAGAAAATATCCCTCCGCAGTCTCCAACAGAACTCTTTTCTTCCCACAGTCAAAACTGCTGACCACGCGAAACGTCTGCTCATCGCATTGTCTTTATAAAAGTAAGACTCAATACAACTAATGTAATGCGATATTTATGTGCAGCTGTATAGTGCCTAATAAAACTACAATAAAATGTAATGCTTCCGGAACTAAAATATATCGATCTATTGTTTGTTAATTAGTATTAGACGGATGGGCGTGAGCTCACCTGTCACATTATGATTTACGGAAAATTATTAAAATTAGAAATAATTAATAGTGAGAGAGTCAACCAATAAGTAATTAATTAACAACAATCTCTTTTAAACAAAATTTTAATTAATTATTTTATTACAAAAACGTGGTAGAAGAATCATTTTTAAATCAGTGCGTAAGTAAAAAGAAGTCCAGGGGACTAGAGAGAGTGTGTATATAGATCAAGTGGATCAGATTCGAAGGAAAAATGATTAATTACGGTTTCGTTAGGTAAAACGATTTGGAAAATAATGTAGTAAAGTAAATTAAGGTTATACATGACCAAATATGACTCATATAGTCATATAAACATGAATTTTTTTTATTTAAAACCGTAAATAGACAATACATGCTCATATATGGTTTATATATGACCATGTATGAATATGTGTAGACATTAAAATTTATTTGATAAAGTCAGCTTCTAAATAGGTCATATATGACCATTGGTGTGTCTATTAATTTCCAAATTAGTTTGTTTGACTTGGTCATGATGTGTCATTTATTTGTGATCCAAAAAAAAAAAAAAAATAAAAAAGTTTATTCCAATGCCGTTTAGCTGTGCTGAAGTAATGACACCTTTTCATTTTAGTACAATAAGAAAAATGTTATTACTCGCTTAGAGATAATTGTACAGCTCTAACTAATCATGTTTTTTTTCTTTTGTTTTTTATTAGCTTTCAAATTCCCCTTACGGATTACAGCCGGACTTTTCGTCCACAACTACATAAAAATTACAAAAATTTAACATAAATATGAAAATCCATATTACATAAAAATCCCGAGTCGAAAAATTTCAGCATTATTTCAAACTGAATAAACTGTTAGGCACCAGTTAAAAAAAATAAAATGTCGCTATTTAAAATACATTATAAAATAAGCCTGAACTCAGACTGAATGGTCGTTATATTTCACCTTTCAGGACTATCAGGCTGAAATTAAACTTGAAAATAAAATCAATTAGTCAGGCTTTTCAGCATGAAAATAGTTTGCAATTAAGGCTTTTCAGGTTGATATTCGGTTCCCCGGGTAAAAAATAATAAATTTGTTTCCCTACCGAAATTGGCCGACATTAACTTAGGGACAAGGATTGATACTATGATTATTATTATTATTATTATTATATTTTTTTTCTGTTAAATGCTCAGGGGGTTATCCCCGGTAGTCCTATTCTACCGAGGGCCTCACCTGAGCGCCAAATCGTTACTGCTGCGATCCATCATCAACAAGATGATTAGCATGCGCAGCAGGCCAAGTTTAGTTGCCTTAGGAGATGGAGGGATCCGAGAATTACAGCCTTTTGCATCCGGGATGCCAAAAACTCAACTTGCGATAAACAAGTTGGGATTTTATTATTATTATTATTATTATTATTATTATTATTATTATTATTATTTTTTTTTTTTTTTTTAGTTAAATGCTCAGGGGGTTATCCCCGGTAGTCCGACTCTACCGAGGGCCTCACCTGAGCGCCAAATCGTTACTGCTGCGATGCTTCATCAACAAGATGATCAGCATGCGCAGCAGGCCAAGTTTCGTTGCCTTAGGAGACGGAGGGATCCGAGTATCACAGCCTTTTGCATCCGCGATGCCAAAAACTCAACTTGCGATAAACAAGTTGGGATTTTAGCCAATGCAGACACAAAAGACTGTTTCATCCCTCCTAAGACGCCAACAATGAGTACGACAAGCTTGACACGATAGCCTGGGTAAAGTTTGCCAATTTCAAACAGGAGATCCTGATATATCTCGTGTTTGTGCTCCTCTTTTACCGTGATGTTATACTCAGCCGGAGCTGAGAACTCAATAACATAAATGTTACGAGCGGTTTTATCGAAGAGCACAATATCAGGTTTATTATGGTCGATTTTCCGCGTTGTTGCGAATGGCACGTTCCAATAAATACGGCAACGCTCATTCTCAACAACTTGCGGAATCTCTCCTGGCAGATAAGGCAGCACTGGTGTTTTGTCGATACCGTGCGTGTGTCTTAGATGGTAATAAAGTACTCGCAGAGCAGCATTATGGCGCTGGATGTATGCATTTCTTGCCAGCACAGGGCATGCTGACAAAAGATGCATAAGCGTCTCTGGATGCTGTTTACAAACCCTACACAAAGTGTCGGGTAGCTGCGTCTGGAGCACTTTAGCACGGTATTCGAGAGTGTTAATAACACCATCTTGGCAGGCAAAAATATATCCTTCGGTCTCGGACATCAGGCCAGCTGACTTAAGGAAGGAAAACGTCAGCTGTGTGGACAAGCCATGATCACGCACGTGTTTAAAGAACACGCTGTGCACGGACTTGTCCATATGCGTACTAAGCAGTTTTTGTTGCTCAGCATTCCTGATGACCGTCTTAAATTCCTCCTTAGGGAGTTCAATAAGCGGGTTTAATCTTCCAAGACCGAGGGATTTTGCCGCGTACATTGCTGCCTTATATAAAAACGCTCCCTTATGCCTATTTTCATGACTATGAACAATTTGCATAAGGAAGTCGTCTTCATCTGCTGTGAAATTGACAACCTCGTATGTTATACCCAAAACCAAACGATCGTGCAGACACTCCAAGCTCTGTAAACCTCTCCCTCCGATGTGCCGGGAAAGGTATAATCTGGTGATTGAGGATTTAGGGTGCATGCTCCGATGCATGTTCATGACTTTGCGTGTCTTGATATCGAGATCTCTGAGCTCTTTTCGGGCCCATTTGAGAACACCGAAAGAGTACAGAAGTACTGGGACAGCAAGCATGTTTGTTGCAGAGACTTTGTTTTTTCCGGAAAGTTCTGATGACCAGATTTTCCGGAGTCTCCGTACATACTCGCTGCAGAGAGTCGTTTTGATTTTCGAGATGTCCTGCATAGGACTCCCGTCAATCCCTAGATATTTGTACGACTCTCCGGCGTCAAGATGGTCTATGACGCTCCCATCTGCTTATTATTATTATTATTATTATTATTATTATTATTATTATTATTATTATTATTATTATTATTATTATTATTATTATTATTATTATTATTATTATTATTATTATTATTATTATTATTTCTTGTTTTTTTTTTGTTGAATGCTCAGGGGGTTATCCCCGGTAGTCCGAGGGCCTCACCTGAGCGCCAAATCAATATCGCAACGATGCATTATCAACAAGATGATTAGCATGTGCAGCAGGCCAAGTTTCGCTGCCTTAGGAGACGGAGGGATCCGAGAATTACAGCCTTTTGCATCCGCGATGCCAAAAACTTAACTTGAGATAAACAAGTTGGGATTTTAGCCAATGCAGACACAAAAGACTGTTTTATCCCTCCTAGGACGCCAACAATGAGTACGACAAGCTTAACACGGTAGCCTGGGTAAAGTTTGCCAATGTCAAACAGGAAATCCTGAAATATCTCGTGTTTATGCTTTTCTTTTACCGTGATGTTATATTCAACCGGAGCTGAGAACTCAATAACATAAATGTTACGAGCGGTTTTATCGAAGAGCACAATATCTGTTTTACTGTGGTTGATCTTTCGCGTTGTTGCGAATGGCACGTTCCAATAAATACGGCAATGGTCATTCGCAACAACTTGCGGAATATCTCCTGCCAGATAAGGCAGCACTGGTGTTTTATCGATACCGTGCGTGTGTCTAAGATGGTAATAAAGTACTCGCAGAGCAGCATTGTGACGCTGGAGATATGCATCTCTTCTCAGCACAGGACATGCCAACAAAAGATGCATGAGCGTCTCAGTTTGTTGTTTACACACCCTACACTAAGTGTCGGGTAGCCGCATCTGGAGCACTTTAGTACGGTATTCGAGCGTGTTGATCTAACCCGGGACCCTACGTACGAAAGACCGACGCTTTAACGACTAGGCTACGCTACCGTCAGTGACTACTGAGTTTAGTTGTACCCGACATAAGATCGAAAGAATACATTCACTTTTCAAGTCATATCAAGCTGTTCATTCTGAATTTGTATTAGAAAAATTATCAAGTAGCGGGTTGTTCAGGCTAAGAATAAGTTCAAAGTGCAAGCTAGTTTCAAGCTGACCAGCCTAACAGCTTGTTGAGCTCGAATTAAGTGTTTTTCTTATACTTCAGCAGGCTATTCAGTTTTAATTCAAGCCAAATTTTTGTTATAAAGCATTTTATTCAACTTGAACATAAGCTCAAAGCTTAAGCTAGTTTTAAAATTAATAACCTACAGGTTATTCAGCTTGAATTCAGTGTCTTTCTTATGCTACCGTAGGCGGTTCAGTTGTGAAACAGCCTGAAAATTTTACGTCAGTTAGAAGCTAAGCTCGTTCAGGTTGAATCCAGCTTCAATTTAATTCCAGTAGCAGGCTGAACACTTTTATTTAATGCTCAATTAAGAGCAGTCAGTTTCAATTAAGGTTCAACTCAGCGCATTCAACTTTATTTAAGGTCCAGTTCAGCGTAGTTAGTTTGAAATAATGCTGAAACTTTTTGACTCGGGATAGTTCCTTAAACTTATATCCTTATTGTTCATTCACATTCCTCTACAATCTATCCCTTTATGCTTTACAAATTCCTTACTCTATCCTTCCCACTTTAGGCAACAAGAGAAAAAGAACCTTTCAAGAAAAAACTTTCGCCTTTTCACTCTCTCACACACATCCATTGCCCTCCGATTTCGTTGCTCTTTCAGTAACCATCCTCCCCTCCTTATCCCCTCAACCTTTACAGTTCCTTAAACCATTTTTTCCCTTGCCGCTCCTCCCCTAACTCCCTCATCTCCACCCTCTCTCTACCCCAAATCCCGAACAAATCTCCCACACATGTTCCCATGTCTCTTCCTTGTATCCACATACCCTACATACCTTTTCCTCCTCTTTTCCCCAATACCTACCCCCATTCATTCCATTCCCCAATCTGAACCTCGCCACCCTTCTCCACCTCTCTTCCTTTCAGCCCCTCTTCAAATACCCCGGAATCCCTATTCCCTGAATAAACTTATATTCTTTATTTCCCTTCGACTCCCTAATCTTTTCCCATTTATCCTCCCACTTCCTTTTCCTATCCACTTTCATTAACCTTTTCCCTCTGATTTCCCTCTTCTCCTATTTCTCCTCTACCTCTATTACGTCCCATCTCCTCTTCTCATAATAAGCCCTCTTCTCACCCTCCCACCCTTCTACCCCTTTTCCCGCTTTCACTCTTTTCCTCATTTCTAACCTACATCTCCGCGCCAGATCCCCTCCTTTTTCTTCCTCTATTTTTTTCTCATAACTCCACGCTTTCATTTCTGCTCTTACTATCAACTCATCCCTACTTAGCTCTTTCCTGACCATATATCCCGGAACCCTCCTCGAGACCCCTAGCACCCATCTCAAGTACCTCTCCACCAGTTTCTCCACCTCCTTTCTTTTTTCCCTTCCCCAAATCTCCAACCCGTAACTCACCTCCGACCACACTATATGGGTAATTCCGTTCCAACTGTGATGTCAATGTCCTGTATTGTTTGTTCTCACAGGTCATTAATTAATAATCAATTAATAAAATGTTTGTGTTAATTGGATAATGATAAACTCATTTTAACATAATTTTTCTATTATATAACTTGCCACTCAGAAAAAACTTACAATATATCATTTGAATGTCAGTACCGTGTCATGTCCATTTCTAGAATTTACCTATAAATTGTTAATTTCTTTTGTCACAATAAATAATTTAAACTAATTACCTCATAAATTCGAATGTTTATGATCCAACTGAAAAAAATTGACACACTGTCTGTTTAATGTATTGAATTAGCATTGAATTCCGGTTTCATATCTTTTGTCTCTAAATTTTAACAAATTTGCCAATTGGAATTTGTGTGACTCGAACGCCATGTTCGTTGAAATTTATGAAACGTCAAGTGAACTATCTTGAAAGTACGTCATCTGAGTAATATTTGCAAACACTGAGTTGATAAAAAAGTGCCAAAAGTTCGTGTCATGTTAGAACTTAATTTTAAAAAGGTATTTCATAAATTTTCTTGTCGATACCGTGGTATTGATAAACTTCATTAAATATTAACCTTTTCTGAACAAAATATTACATTCTTGTGCTTAATAACAGTCTAAACTTTACAGTAAATGGATATTATCAAATACATGGCCCAATAATTACAGTTGTTATTTAAAATGAAACTGTCGGTACCGTGTCTGTCAGTACCATCTAAAAGAATGATAAAAATAGTATATAGTTATAATAATTAGTTGTAAAATTATTTAAATCATTAATTGTAATTCTTCTTTAATATAGATGGCACTAATACTTCGTGCTAAAAAGCTACCTGGTAGAAGTGAGAATGAATTTATTCAATGTTTATTAATTTAATTAATTAATTTATTTTTCAGTCAATCCTATAAATTAGATTATAGTTGCTATAAATTACAAAGTTAATCGTTATAATTGTTATTAATCATCATTGATGATTAATAACTCATCATTAATGTGTTGAATAATAATTGAAAAAAGAGTTTAAAAGTGTTAGAACAGAATTTATAAAAAAATTGAATAATTTTCTCAAACAATTTTTACCGAATTTATTTTATATCAGTACCATGGAACGCAAAATTTAAAGTTTGTTTCTCGTTCTTGACGCTTTCAAGTTGTAGTAAAATCCTCTTAGATTTTTATTTTTACAGTAAAAGATATAAATAATGTGGATAAAAAAATTGAAAAAGTTTAACTTCAAAATCTTAAAATATTTGAGAAAATAAATCACAGTTAGAACGGAATCACCTATATATCTTTTCAGTGTCCTAATAATACTTCTCATTTCCTCTTCCTCCTTTGCCATCAAAACCACATCATCTACATACGCTCACGCAAACATGTTTTTCCCTTCTTCCAGCTTCACCCCCCCCCCATCTACCTTTTTCTAACTCCTCATCCATATCTGCTAAAAACAACACAAACAACAGTGGGCTCAGCGGGTATCCCTGCCTGACTCCCTTCTCCGTCCAAAACTTCTCTCCGCTCTCCTTTCCCATCCTCACCTTACTAGTAGTCTCACTTACCACTACCTCACACCTCCTCGCCAGTTCTTCCCTAATCTCCCTTTTAAGAATAAAATGCTTAAGGAAGCATTTGAATAATTTCCTCCGATCCACTGAGTCAAGCGCCACCCTCGAATCTACGAATATCAACATCAACTTCCCTTTCTCCTTCCTGACCTCCCTGTTTACCAAATAGTTTAACACATAGACTACTATCACTTTCACCTTTACACCTTTCACCCACTTAGCTAACAGCTCTAACTTCCTATCTGAATCTCCATTAACATACACTCCTACTATTCACCACCATTCCTTTCCTAATTTCACCTCTCTCTCCATCCATCCTTTTTCCGCACACTTTCCAGCCATACCTAATTCTATGCCCTCCTTTACCCCCATCACCATTTTTCCTTTCGCTCTACCTCTTTCTTCACTTCCCACCACCTCCTCTATCACCCATTTATATCCTTTTTTATATCTGCCAGACACTCCTTTCCACCCTTTTTCATCCAGCCACGTTCTCATCACATCCGAATCTTCTAATCTTATCCAGAAATCCTCATCCGTATTTTCAATCCCGCCACATTCCAAAAACAAACCTTGTAAAACTATCTTCCTCCCTCCTTCTGTCCTTTTCCGACCACTCTCTTCCCTCCTCTTTCCTTTCCCTTATCCTTATTCGTTTCCCGCCTTCGCTCTCCAAATCTCATTTACTTCATCTCATACTTTCAATTCCCCATTCACTCACATCTTCATGTAACCTACTTTCACTCTCTTTCCCTGCATTCTCTCTTCTTGCGCCTCTCTCTGAATCATCCACTTGGCCTCCTCTCATCTACCGTTAAATCATCATCAATTCTTTCCCGCTCCCCTTTCAATCTGCTTTTTGCCTTCATAACTTCTTTCCCTTTCTCTATCCCCTCTAGTTCTACCCATACTATTCCCCTTCCATCTCTATCTATCCCCCTTACGAGAAATCACCCCGGTTATTAGTCCGGTTAGAATGTACTGCGTTTTGAGATGGCCTCAGCAAAAGATCCCGGTCGGGTAAATAATCGGGTAGACAGTTCATCACCCGATCGGGCATACGTTCTGCTGCATGATCAGGAAAGAATTCAGAAACCTGATTGGGTTTCTTGTAATTGCCCCAACTATTTACCCGGTTAAAATGTAATGCGCTTTGAAAGCATGTTCAGAAATTTTAACTGAATTTAAAAAAAAAACAATTTTTTTTTTTTTTTCATTTTTCGTTCAATCGTCTTCGCGATGCAGGGACTATCAGATTTGCGGATAATTTAATTTCTAGTCGAATAAAGGAATTTAAATTCGGAAAAAAAACACTAAACTTAAGAACGACCGCACACATATTAATGGGATTGAACCCGGGGCCCTACGTACAAAAGACCGACGCTTTAACGACTTGGCTACGCAACCGACAGTGGTAACTGAGTTTAGCTGTACTACATAATCTATAGGTAATTTGAGAAAAATTTATTTTTTCTGTTAGTATTGTTTTTTACTTTATTTACCTTTTTAACTTCCCGCTAAGAAAATCGACGATTTTCGAAAAATTCGGGAAGTTATTGGTTTCACCCCGATTTTCAAAAATCGGGTTTTCATCATATGTTGACCTTTGAAGGTGCGAGGATGCTACTCAGACATTTTCAGAGCGATGTCTGTATGGGTGTATGTATGTGTGTATGTGTGTGTGTGTGTGTGTGTGTGTGTGTGTGTGTGTGTGTGGATGTAAACCTCTCATATCTTTTTAGTGAATGAACCAATTTACATTTTTTTGGCGGCATTCGAAAGATTTCTTCTCAACTTAGATTTTCAGAAAATGTTAGGTCATTAAGTCGAATACTCTCTGATATATTGAAGAAATACGAAAAAAAAAAAAATTTTGCTGCCAAGAACGTCCCAATCTGATAATTCGTTCGAGAGATATCGTTGACGGAATAATCAATGTAAAATCTGTATCAGCTTTTTTCGTTGAAAAACATCATAATTCCTGAACAACATAACTCAAAACTAATATGTTCTCGTTTATATAAGTCATTGGAAGTGACTTCTTAAAAATCATCATGTTCGCTCGTTTCACGATATACTTACTCCATATAGATACAATGTATCACGTAAACTTATTTTTGAGCGAACTATTGAACATAATTGTAAATAAATATGTAAAAAACCCTTATTTATTAATTATTTTGGAGTCTTAATTTTTCCATTTTAATATAATACGAAATTCTTTTGAGCTTGGAAAGCTCATAAAAAGAATAACAAAAGTTTTTTCGAGCTCGAAGAGCTTGAAAATGTATTTATACTAATGTTTTCGAGATCTTAGAGCTCGAAAACAGCGGGAAGTTACGGGGCTGGCCCACAGGGCCAACCGATGCCCAGATTTTTTTTTATAATTTAAGTAGATACCATATTTATAATATATAAAAAATAAAAATCGGTCTGTCGGTTGACCCTGCGGGCCAGCCCCAAAACTTCCTACGTATTTCGAGCTCCTTAAGCTCGAAAAATTGTTGTAGATACATTTTCGAGCTCTTTAAGTTCGAAAATACTTTGGTATGCCTTTGCTTGCGAAAGAAAACGTTTTTACTATTTTTTCTCAAACGATATCTCTCGAACGAATAAACCGATTGAGACGTTCAAGGCAACAATCGACGCGTTTTATTGAGTTCCACAACTGATCAGATTTTTGAATTGATTCATTGAGTTGTTTTTGAGAAATTTTCAAAATACTAAAAAAATTTTGTTTTTTGAATTCCTTCGACAGCGGTTACTCTTGAAAGAATTGGCTGATTTTGATATTTGAGGTGGCATTCGACGTGGCATATAAAACTTTAGAGCCCAGTTCATTTTGAAATCAATCCATCGAGAACATGAACAGCTATCCAAAAAAAACATTTTTGAACAAAGTTTATTTTTGGAATATCTCTAATCAAGCCCTACCGATCAAGTTTATTTTCTTTTCAGCTTTAAGGTATTTGCAAGTCACTTTAAATGGTACCTCGATGATGAAAATCGGTTTATACGTTCAAAAGTTATAGATATTTACATACGTACGTACGTAAGTCCATGCATACACTCGGACATCACCGTAAAATTAGTCAGGATAGCTTCCTAAAACCTCGAAACGTCAAGATTTCTTAGAAATTCGATTTTCAAAAATCAGACTGAAACCAATAACTTCCTGAATTTTTGAAAATTTACAATGTTTTTAGCGGAAAGTTAAAAATGTAAAAATTCTATATATTAGACCTATATATTACACTGTTAAAAATTTCTATAGTAAATTTGCAACAAAAGTGTTGAGAGTTTTAATGCATAACAATTTAGTAATAATACCATTCAGTTTTGTAAATTTACTATGCGACTTATTCTAATACCACTTAGGAGAATTACAAAATATTTATTTAAGTTTACTAAATGAAACATCTATCGAAAATTTGTTTAGCAATATTGCAATAAAAATAGTGTAATTTTATTGAATAATTAGTATCGAAAATGATTTGTAATTTCAGTATGCTATATTGTAAATTTACTTAGCAAACTATTTTAGCCAAGTTTACAAAAATTACAGCATATTGATTGTTTTTTGACTAATTTTCTATCAAAAATTAGTTTACTAATATTACAATACAAATGTTGTAATTTTAGTAAGCAATTTATATTAAAAATGATTTGTAATTTCAATAAGCTGTATATAGTTCTAAAATAACTTTCTTACCAGGGACACTGCAACTGGTGGGCCGATCTCGTGGCAAGCATCGAACTACTTCCGCTGCTGTTTATAGCACCGGTGACTTTCCTCTCCTACATATATACTGTAACATGATGGAAAATTCGACATCGATTCACGGTTTGAATTTATATGACATAATTAATAGTTACCGGATAAGCAATTTCTAGTGACATCTAGAATCAAAAATGTCGACTTCGACCGAGCAAACGATCCACCGCATGAATCGTGACAAGGGATCCGGGATAGAGGCCGTACTAGACGGCCACGTTTTTGTATTTGAACAATTCGTCTCGACCAAAAGAACAATTCCGATTCCGATTTTCGAACAATTTGATATACGCCGTAACGAACAATTCGACTTTCGAGCAACGACCCGGTAAACTAATTGATAGTGGACTGATTTCGAGTGAACACTAATCGCCTTTCGGGAACAAGCCGAAGCCTCGGCACGAGAACTGAGCAAGTATACGACCGACTGATTTTATGTATTGATCAAGTGAAACGCGTTTTGGGTAAATAATAATTAATTTAATAATTAATTACGCGCAATAATTATGTGATAGTGAAATTACGGGTTACCAAAATAAAATATTATTTTATTTTATTTTATGACATTCGAGTATTTCTGAGAATTTCGGATTATCTCTTTCTCATTCGTTGCGGCAGCCGAGTCTTGCCATGTAACATACTCTGACGTCACCAGTCGAGTATTTCGTTAAGAACTACGTCGTATGTGTGTCTGTGAAATACAATAAGTGTATTTGAATTTTGTCAACCGACTGTTATTTTTTTCCGAGCAATGAACCGACTTTATTTCGATCAATTACGATTTTTTTAATAATTTTATTTATATTGAGTCAAGCCGACAACGGCATTTTGATTTTCTTTTTAACCGATAATTTGTGTGAAACCGATCAATTATTTTGTTTATGTAATATACGACTAATTCTTCGTTTAATTCTGATCAATCATTTATCGTAATTTTGAGTGCCTGACCTTTCCCTGATCCACCACCCTTAGCCAACATTTTGTATAATTGTTTATTTGGTGATTATAAAATCACCTGGCGCCTAACTTTTAATTTCGAATAAAGTCACCAAATAGTAAGTGTATTCGGACTTTACTCCGGTAGATCCCCGGTAGTGAAAAACCCGTTACTATACATATATAATGGGTGTCCGTTATTTCCCAAATTGGTTTTTGACTCTGCAGCGCTCCTAAAATTTTTAGTAAATGGTCCAAAAAAAAATATCCAACCGATAGAAGCCCTTAATATTGATAATAACCCGTGCCACAAAGACGATTCATTTCTCATTTAAATAACATGGGGTTTTGGTACTTTTTGCAATTAATTTTTTCTTTGCAAAGCCAGTTGATACATTGCTGCGGCATCAACTTATTTTTGTAGAAAATTGAACGCTCTACGAAAACTTTTTCTTAACATTTTTCGAAAGAATCACTTGCGTCAAAGTTATTCAGGGTCAAAGTTGAACTAGAAATAATTTTTAATTTTTTTTTGTTTTGAACAAAATTTCATCATAATTTATATCAAAATTTATTGTTTATTGCCGAAAATATCTTATTTTGAGTGTTTTTTTGCATCTGTCGAAATTTCGAATTCACAATTACTTTATGAAAAAATAAAATTCGTGCTAACGCATGCGCATGAAAGAGAAATGTAGCATCGTGACAAGCCGGTGTCGTGTATTGACTATGGTCACCCTGGCGGTCCTGAATCACGGTGTATTACGGTGAATCACCGGGAATCACTGTGAACTTTCACCGTGATGCTGCTGTGAATCACGGTGATTTGTCGTGAATCACCGGGAATCACTGTGATTCACGGTAATATCGCGGTGATTTACCGTGGGAGTTCACCGTGATGTCGTAGATCACGGCAACTCCGCGGAAATCACTGTTATTGTATAGAAAAAAAGGCAATACACTACTTGTACTCTTTAAAAGCCGTAAGATGGACGGTGGAGATAAGGTCCGTCAAGGTCATGGAAATCACCGGTAATGGTTCCCGTGATCTTCCAACCTTATGTAGACTCATTAATATATTGCCTTTTTTTCTATACAACAACAGTGATTTCCGCGGAGTTGCCGTGATCTACGACATCACGGTGAATTCTCACGGTAAATCACCGTGATACTACCGTGAATCACCGTGAAGGACCACCAGGGTGACCATAGTCAATACACGACACTGGCTTATCACGATACTACATTTCTCTTTCATGCGCATGCGTTGGCACGAATTTTATTTTTTCATAAAGTAATTGTGAATCCGAAATTTTGACAGATGCAAAAAAACACTCAAAATAAGATATTTTCGGCAATAAACAATAAATTTTGATATAAATAATGATAAGTTTTTGTTCAAAACAAAAAAAAATTAAAAATTATTTCTAGTTCAAATTTGACCCTGAATAACTTTGACGCAAGTGATTCTTTCAAAAAATGTTAAGAAAAAGTTTTCGTAGAGCGTTCAATTTTCTACAAAAATAAGTTGATGCCGCAGCAATGTATCAACTGGCTTTGCAAAGAAAAAATTAATTGCAAAAAGTACCAAAACCCCATGTTATTTAAATAAGAAATGAATCGTCTTTGTGGCACGGGTTATTATCAATATTAAGGGCTTCTATCGGTTGGATATTTTTTTTTGGACCATTTACTAAAAATTTTAGGGGTGCTGCAGAGTCAAAAACCAATTTGGGAAATAACGGACACCCTAATATATAACTTTAC
Organism: Microplitis manilae; assembly: GCA_030273425.1. Classification (NCBI taxonomy): domain Eukaryota; kingdom Metazoa; phylum Arthropoda; class Insecta; order Hymenoptera; family Braconidae; genus Microplitis; species Microplitis manilae. The sequence continues at coordinate 15,827,160 of CP092722.1, forward strand.
TTCCGAAGTATTTTTCTTTTAATTTAAGCATTTTTTTCTTGGTAAATTTGGTATCTCTCTTACTCTTATGAGATAGACAAATGGCTACTAATGCGGAAACCAGAATTACACGCCAATGTATATAGTTCAAAATTACTTACAGTTTACGTAATTAATCAACTCCCTTGGTTGAAATTTAATACGATAAATGTATTTCCTTTCTTATCACTTCAAAATACTCAAATAATGCCAATGGATTTATAATATCTATTCAAAATACCAAATGGCGTCGAATTTATAATTATCTTAATTATTTTATAATTATCGTAATGCAACAGGAGCACATACGCTAAACTTACAGAGACTATCCCACGTCTGAACATGGCAGCACGTGAACCTCATGCCGGCACCTAGGCCAGCGCCATTTCGTCATATATCTCACTTCGACCAGTGAAGATATATATCTGTTACATGTTATTTTAAACAGTATCACCAGCATAACAAATGATTTGAGCTGTGTAATTTAGCCCGTTTCTGATGTTAAATGGCCAATTGTCTCTTTTATAATTAATTATTAATATGATCTAAAGTTAAATCAATCAATAATTTATTCACAAAACTCCTAAATTTATTTATCATAAATAAATTTACCGATGTGAACTGTCGCGTTGACGTGTATGCGTCAACCAACCAACATAATCATAAGCATATAAATCAAAAGCATAATTATTTCCCCAGCATTCTGAAAATCAAATTATATACTCAAATTAATCAGCAATTTTTCCTGATTCCGCAGTAATTTATACCTGAGAAATATATTGTATAATAAAGACGTAATAATTAAAACAGAATCTAATATATAAACAAAATAATTATAATAACAATATTGGGTGAGACGTATTAGCTGCGTGTGCTGCCCTCTGTTGCTCACCGACCTGATGCGAGACTGCCGCGATATCCAAATATCGTGACACAATTCACAATATAAACTTTGGCTCGAAATTCTAGTTATTTTTTGCTGAGTCTCAATATTTTGAGAATTATTTTAAAAATCAATTAAATTATGTTTAATTATTACTATCATTATTTTACAATCTTTTGCATCCGAAATAATACAGGAATTAATTTCATATTAATAAGTTTGAGATTATTTTAGGTTAATTTAATGATTAAATGTAATGTAGTGTCTTTTTTCATCAATAAAAGACATTCTTTCTTATCATTCGATACAAAAATTATTGTAACGGACTAAGTAGGAAGGGCTTTTGACATTCGTGTTCTAGCAACACTCGCCTAACTACGGAAGCCGGGTTAGCTCACCGTCAACATATAAAAAAGTGGCGCTTCTCTCGCCCACAGGTTAACTAGTGCACGAGTCCACAAGTGAACTTGTGGGGCCGTGGTGGCGACGTGACATTATTGGAAACGCACTTTTTGAAGATATCGCCATTTCGTCATGCGCAGATTAAAAAATAATGTCGTATTGTTTACATTACGTTACAACAATGTGACCACTTTTTAAATATAAAGACGAGTAAACACTTGCTTAGACTTGCTGAGAATTTTGTATAAGCTAAAATAGAAAGAATAATAAATTTAAAAATTCATATTAAGTTATGAATTATTAACTGCTCAATCATGATCAGACTTTCGCACTGCAATTTAATGAAATTCTGAATTTTACTAGTTATCATTAATTGAATATCAATATTTACTACTTTACATACACTATAATGTTATTGTTCATACAATTTTATTTTAGCCTTTATATAAATAAAAACACGAGTCCCAATACCTAACATACACAGAAAAACCATTTAACTTAAATCAAGGAAAATATTCTTGATTCAAGAAATTTTTTTTGATCGATTCGGAAAATAAAAATTTACTTGCCCCAAGTAAACAATTATCTTCAAACTTTTATCTTGAATCAAAATTTTTTTTCTCACGTCAACATATTTTTACGCTTAAATCAAAAAATTTTCACTTGTTTCAAGAGTTTATATTTCTTAAAGTGAGAGATATTTTTTTTGGAGCAAGATACATTATTTTTTTATAGCAATATTGCATTTTTTTGGTTAAAGAAAGTAAAATTTCTCGGAACAAGTACTATTCTTTTCACGCAAGTATTTTGTATTCTCCGACCAAGACAACAAAAGTTGCTTAAGCCAAGAAAAAAAATTTTTTGGGAGAAAAGATCGATGTGGAGAGGGGGAAAATCACCGGTGTTAGGCAGTAGCAGCGGGAGTAGCTCGGTGCTCGCCACTAGACTGCGCCTACCACTTGTAGTGTGTCCCTGGTACGAAAGATATTCTAGAGTTGTTAAATTCCGAATTTCAGTACGATTTTATTCGAGCAGTCTGTCATTCGACCGAGCTGTAAGTACCTTTTTTGAATTGTACTATAGTATATCCTATAATCCATCATAACTTTAATATTTAATATTAATGTTTACTTGAAACATTTTTTGCGAAATAAAAATACAAAAAAATACGTTTCAGACAAAAAAAAAAAAAAAAAAACAAAAAGAATCAACACGTCTATCTTTTGTAGAGAGAATAAATTTTTGATTGAGAAAAATTTAAGTTTCTATTAAAGAAGCAAACTTTTGGAGCAAGAAATTTTTTTTTCTTAGCCCAAGCATCTTTTATTTTCACTTAAGCAATTTATTTTTCGGAGCAAGAGAATTTTTTTCTTGCGCCAAGAGATTTTTTCTTTGCTCAAGGATTTCTTTTTTTTCAATCAAAAGACGTTTTTTTTTGGAGCAAGAAATTTTTTTTCTTGGGACAAGGAAAAATATCTTGGTCCAAGTAAACTTTTTTTCGTTTAAAACTTTGATTTTTTGGGGTGAGAAATTTTTTTTCTTGGGGCAAGAAAAAGTTTCTTTGCCGAAGTTAAACTTTTTTTCGTTCAAAACGTTGATTCTTTGGCCAGAGATGACTTATGTTCTTTAACCAAGAATTTCTTTTCTTAAACCAAGAAATTTTCTATTTCGCTTCAGAAATAACTTTTTTTGGAGCAAAAGAACTTACTGTCTTGAACCAAAAAAAAGTTTTTGAATCAAGTATTTTATTTTTATTGGATCAAGAAAGAAAATTCGGAAGACAATAATTTTCTTGAACCAAGTTAACTGTTTTTTCTGTGTAGGGGTGATGACGGCAAAATGGGCCCCTTCGAATTTTAGCAGATTTCTTATAAGCCCATTTTGCCCCAAATTTTATTTTTTTATTTTTGAAGCATATATTGATTACGAATATATGGTAGAAGACTAGGAAAAAAGTAACGTAAAAAAATCAAATATTAAAAGTTTTTTTTGGGAGGCCCGTTTTGCCTCAAGTTTTAAGATTTTTAATTTTCAAAAGACGCGGCAAATTTAGACACAAAACATAGTATGGGGCTAGAAAGAAGTAAAACAAGTAAGAACCAATGAGGATATAAGCCATTTTTTCTTATGGGGGCGATTCTGCCCCCCCCCCACATGTAATTTAACCACAGTGATAATTAATAAATTAATATAAAATTTAACATTTTGTACTAATGACCACCTTGTTGTAACATAACATAAGCAATACGACGTTATTTTTTAATCTGCGCATGACGAAATGGCGATATCTCTAAAAAGTGCGTTTCCAATAATGTCGCGTCGCCACCACGGCCCCACAAGTTCACTTGTCGACTCGTGCACTAGTTAACCTGTGGGTGAGAGAAGCGCCACTTTTTTTTATGTTGACGGTGAGCCAACCCGGCTTCCGTACCTAACGGCTTGTGAATCAATCACACTCGTTGTCGAAAGCACCTTCCACTCAATGCGTTAATAGACTATTTCGAGCCCGAAGAGCTCTAAAATGTATCCACAACAATATTTCCGAGCTCAAGGAGCTCGAAAACAGCGGGAAGTTTTGTGACTGGCCCGCAAGGTCAGCTGATAGACTGATCTTTAACTTCCCGCTAAGAAAATGATTAATTTTCAAAAATTCGGGAAGTTAATGGTTTCACCCCGATTTTCGAAAATCTAGTTTCCATCAGATTCCGACGTTTTAAGATCCTAGGGAGCTATTCTGACTATTTTCAGAAGGATGCCCGAGTGTGTGTGTGTGTGTGTGTGTGTGTGTGTGTGTGTGTGTGTGTGTGTGTGTGTGTATGGATGTAAACTCTTAATATCTTTTTAATGAACTGACCGATGAAAATGTTTGAGGTGGCAATTAATAGAGTTTGTTGGCCGTCAACTTTTCTGAAAATTCCAAATCGATCGATCAAACAGACTCTAAAATATGGAAGAAAAACAAAAAAACAAAAATTTTTTTTTTCAGTTTTTTTCGAATTTTTCAGAAATGGCTCGATTGATCAATTCCAAAATCTTATCAGCATAGGGATTCAATAATTGCGTCGAGTACCGCCTCAACCACCTCAATTGGTTAATTCGTTTGTAAGATGTCGTGGAAGAAAGAAATGTTAAAAAACAGTTTTTTCCAAAAACAATGGCATACAGTAGTATTTTCGAGCTCGAAGAGCCTGAAAATGTATCCACAACACAGTTTTCGAGCTCAAGGAGCTCGAACACAGCGGGAGGTTTTAGGGCTGGCCCGCAGGGTCAACCGATAGACCGATTTTTTTTATTATTTTTAAAAGCCAAGTGAAAAAATCTAATTTGGGAAATAATGGACACCCCAACGCCTATGTATGGTTTGTAAATGCCTATGAATGGTTCACATATGAAACAAATTTAGGCTTTATATGGCCATATATAGTCCATACACGGGCATATATGGTCCATCTATGACTTTATCGATAAGCTTGCATGGCCATATATAGCCATATATGACCATATGTAGCCAGATATGGGTATATATGGGTTTTCCATAAATTTATTGATAATTTTACATGACCATATATAGCCATAAATAGCCATATCGCTATATATCGCTAATTTACATGTATGTCCATAAATGATTCTTTTTTTCCGTGTATGTCCACCGTAAAAGGCATTCTCGTGACTTATGACTGTTTATGTATATTAATTACATGGATCGTGAAAACTATCTAGAATCTACCTTAAAACTACCTAGAAATTATCAACCAATTAAAGTACACTTCGCTAGTTCAAAGAAAATCGCAAATTTAACTGAAATTTTTTTGCCTTGGAAGACCTTTAATTTTCTGTGATGTAAACTATGATTCTTTCCACAAACACTTAGAAAGGAAAATGTTGCTTAGAAATGACGCATGCTACTATGCATATGTATTGTATATAAACCAGTTACTTCAGAGTGATGAAAAATTCTAATTTCAGTCATAGATATAGAATAAATTGAATGTAACTGAAACTTTGTGATACCTCACTGTATCTGCTGATCCGATTTCTCCGCTTGCAGTCGAAAATCGTACGGCGATAGAAGTTTTTTTTCCAATTTTGGAAAATACTTTGGCTCTCGAATACTGTGTTATGTTATGAGTGACCTCAAAATAACCAAAAGCACCTGTGAAATTGGAGTAATCATTTCAAAAGCATTGCATCAGATTTTGAATAACGTTAAAAATATCAAGTTTTAATTATTTTTTTACCAGCTCCTTTAGCGTGAACCACTCTTTCTGGAATTCTTTCTCGATCAAAATGTGATATTTCATCGATGAATACGGAATCCTGAATAAGCAATGGGCCTCTTGAACCAGCCGTAAGAATTGCTGTTTTATTAGCAATGGGAGCTCCATTTCCTGTTAATATAACATGTGGCTTGTCCTAAAAAACGGCAATCATGAGACTCTGAATGCATAAATATTCATAAATAATTATGTTGATTTAACATTTTATACCGATTTATGATATTAGTCCAGTCATTTTACTCTTAAGCCTTGTTGGGGAAAATTAACTAGTGGATTTTTTTTTATTGATTATACGTCAAAAATTCTGTAGATCATGAAAATGATAATAAAAAAGCTAAATTCGGCCGAGTTTTTTGAATGAATAATAAAATATCAATAGGGATGCCGAGACACCGTGTATTTTCATTAAAATACTTTTATCTATCAATGTAAATCCCTATGATGACTGGTATTAAATTAAAGGGCGATAAATTCTAAATCGGAAAAGTCTAAAACCAGTCTCTCGGGTTTTATTATGTACGCGGAAAAAATTAATTAAAAAAAAAAATAATTTGTTGTTTACATTTTGTCACGCCGTCGGTAACAGAGCTGCAGAAACTGAGCTAGAGGGCGTGTGCAAGCCCGGGCTCAGTGATTGTCATTTACTGCAATTAAAAATATTCTCACCATTCTGTGTTATAGAAATTAAAATTTTTTTTTCAATTATTTATTAATTCAATTTCTTTCGAAAAAATTGAATTAATAATTAATTCAAAAAATAATTCTATGCGAGTATTATTATTACGATGTTAATAAATGCAGAAAATGATCAAGAAAAATGTTTTTTACTTACGGTTTTACGATGGCTATATCACTCAAACGTCAATTAAATTTTAAATTTATATTTTCTATTATTTAAAATTCAATCCTGCAATATTATTTACCGATAGTTTAATAATAACAGTAAATTTTAAGTTTTTGCGCTGATGAAAATAACAAAATTAGTACTAATTTATTAATAAAATAAAAAAAAAGTTCAATTTTCATAACATAGAATGGTGAGAGAATTAATTATTATTTATTATTCGATTATAAATTATTAAACATTATTTTGGAAATAGCGCATGTCAAACTTTTAGTTTTATATTTATTTACTTTTATTTTTTTTTAATGAATATTTTATTCTCATCAGTAAATTATATATTTAAAATTTAATTGATGTAGAGTGATATAGCGATCATAAAACGGTAAGCAGAAAATATTTTTCGTGTTCATTTTTTTCATTTATGAACATCGTTATATTATACTCGCATAGAATTATTTTTTTTAATTGCAGTACATGACAACCACTGAGCCCGGGCTTGCACGCGCCCTTTAGCTCAGTTTCTGCAGCTCTGTTACCGACGGCGTGACAAAAAGTAAACAACAAATTATTTTTTTTTTTTTTAATTAATTTTTTTCGCGTACATAATAAAACCCAAGAGACTGGTTTTAGACTTTTAGAATTTATCGCCCTTTAATTTAATACCAGTCATCATAGGAATTTACATTGATAGATAAAAGTTTTTTAATGAAAATACACGGTGTCTCGGCATCCCTATTGATATTTTATTATTCATTTAAAAAACTCGGCCGAATTTAACTTTTTTACTATTATTTCCATGATCTACAGAATTTTTTACGTATAATCAATAAAAAAAAATCCACTAGTTAATTTCCCCCAACAAGGCTTAAGAGTAAAATGACTGGACTATATGTCTACTCTATTTCGCATGTTTGTAATATAATTAAATTAGCTTACTTATTAATTATATCTTTTGAATAAATTCATATTTTTTAAAGTCCACTGATAAAAATCGTGTTTTCTTCCGAAATACGCTGCGTACTTGGCCTATCCGAACTTGAATCAACTGAATTTCATTTGATTTAAAAACATGGAAATTGAAACAAGTTTAGAGGGAAATTTGAATAAAAGACATTACGGTTTTAGGCTTACTATAGAAATATTCCTGTCCAAAACGATGTATATGATGAAACCAAATATGAGATTACAATAAAAAATAAGAGATGGAGCTGAAGTCGTCTATGTATGTGATAAAAACAACTATGAATTTGAAAATAATACTGTTTTAAGTTGATGGAAATTATTGATTTTTTTCCATCAATTTTGCAAATGTTGTTGATGAAAAGTTTTATGCAATGATCTTAACTCACTTTTTATTTTCTTCAATATATTATAGTAGTGAGTCAATCATATGATTTACTGAATAATAATACAAGTGGCTTTGAAATAATTCAATACTTTCTGGCCACAAGGAACTTGTACAACTGACTAAATTTTATTTCGGTTTTATATGACTACTAATTTACTACATGCAATGGATTTTTGTAATTGAAGAAGTTAAATATATCATTGATTGTGTGTATCCAGAGTAAATGAATACATACTGGAAAAAAAATTTTACAGAAATTTATTATTTGTAGAATATTCAAGAGTATGAATGGAATACAAAAATCACTTTTTCTTTTATCTAAAACATCCCTCGTGAAAAACGTTTATAAAAAAAATATAGTAAATATACATGAAAATTATATAAATATATATATAATATGTGCAACAAATACATTTCTAATAGCTAACTTTTGGCCGATTTTCGTATATATTGTCACGATATTTTAATATCGCGGCAGTCTCGCATCAGGTCGGGGAACAACAGGGGGCAGCACACGCTGCTCACACGTCTCATCCGACCCATTGTTATTATAATTATTTGCTTATATATAAGATTTTGTTTTAATTATTATTGTAATAATATTTTAATTGATTTTTTGGGTAAAAATTGTATTCAACTCAGCAGATCTCACAGAGTAATTTGAGTATGGATTTGAATTTTTGTAGCGCTGGGAGAATAATTACGCATTTTATTCATATGCTTATTATTATTGTTATTATTTTGATTAGTTGGCGCATGCGCGTCAACGCAACAGTTGGCGTTCGTCAATTTATTTATTATAAATACAGTTACTAATTTTATGGGTAAATCATTAGTTGATTTATCGTTATTTCATATTAATAATTAATTATGAAAGAGACAATTGGTCAGTTAGCGTCGGGAACTGGATAAATTACACGCCCCAAGTTGTATTATGGTGGTGGTACTGTGGGAAAATAACATGCAACAGTGATATATCTCCATTTGGTTGAAGTGAGATATATGACAAGATGGCGCCAGCCTAGGTGCCGGCATGAGATTCACGTGCTGCCATGGTCAGACGTGAGGTGGTCTCTGTAAGAGTAGCGTGTGTGCTCTGTTACATTAACTTAATTATAAATTTGTCGCCATTTGGTATTTGAGTGAGAATATAAATCCATTGGCAATTTTTTTGAGTTTTTGGTAAAAGCATAGAGGGAAAATATATTTACCGTATTAGAGTGCAACCAAGGGAGTTGAATAATACGTAAACTGTAAGTACTTTTTGGCTAATACATTGGCGTGTAATTTTGGTTCCCGCGTTGATGATCATTTGGTATCTCATAAGAGTAAGAGAGATAGTGACCACTGAGTATTAAAATTTTCCATAGGCATATGATGGAATGCGTGACTATTGTGCTCAGTAGGTACTAATACGATTCAGTAAAAAATATTCAGTAATATTTCATCATGTCCAAATATTGATTGTGATAAAGAGTTCGTTATTTTTCTTTATTATTTACTGTTATAATTATTAGTTACTGCGTTATTATTATTATTTTTACTATCACGTGTGAGTGATAAAGGAATTTTTCGATATTATTTTATGTAATTATTATTAATTTTGAGTATTATTATTATATTATTTTTTTTACGATTATTATGTTTTGTGAATAGTGTATAATATTCACCAGTGGTTTAATATTTAGTTGAAATATTCAAAGAGTATCTTGAGATTATGGTATTAGCTCTTGAATATCACGTGCGAGTGATATCATTAGTTACATGCGAGAAATTATTTTGTGTTTAAGATATTTATTGGCTATTCTTTATTATTATTATTTTATTTGTATACTCATACCGGTATTATTTTGTAAGTGAATTACTAGTATTTATTTTGGTATTGTTATTTTGGATATGCGATACAATTGAATATTAATTTATTATTTAAAATATAATCGGAAACAAATGGTCATCAACCCGGTATTAATTTAAATTTTATTTATTTACATTACTACTATCTTTTTCTTGCTTCCTCTTCCTAAAATCTGAAATTGTTACCCTGTCATTTATTTTATTTTCATTTCTCCGTTGGTTTTATTTTGGTTTTTTTTTAATTTTGTTCGTGGGGCACACGAACTGGCGCCCAACCAGGATTTCTAACCCAGCCTGAGCAGAGCTGCGGGTCCAGGGAGATTCAGGATATCTCCAGGTGGGACTTTTGTTTTGTTATTATTCTATTTTCAGTTTTTCAACCAACGGAGAGCCATAACGGCTATTGAGCGCCGACCACACTCCGCCGTGGGACGCGTGAAATAGAGGAGAACGTTATAATATTTTACATATTTTAAATGTAACTTAAATATATTAAAAAAAGGATAAAAGAAGCAAAACGGGGTACTTGAGGAAATACTAAGTTGTTGAGAATTCGAATACTGTAAATTTTTTTTTTCAATGGTATCCAAAATAAATATTAGAAAAAATTTTTAGAGGCCATTAAAAAAAAATTTTTTTTTTTGTAGGCAAAATAGGGTACCTTCTAAAAAAAGTAAAAAGAAAAAAAATTTCTGGATATTAAATAAATTCGATTACACTAAATTTTCTTGTAAGTAATTCACATAAAGAAAAATTACATTTCACATAATTATTAGATGCAAGAAAAAATAAAAAATTTGTCAATGGTTTTTATCATAAAACAAAAGTCATTAACATTTTTTGACTGACACTTTCGATTTTCGAAAAAGTTTAACAAAAAAAATTCAAAACTATGATCAATTACATTTACAAATGTGAATTTCGAAGGTTTAAAAAATATAGTTTTTGTTTTTTTATGAGATTTTGGGGGTACTCTATTTAGCTCCCTCATTCTCTGAATCTTAGAATATATAACATACATATATGAAAATATAAAGAAAATATATTTCAAATACATAAAAAATATATAATTTTATTATATTTTTGTTCTTATGTTCTTGATTGAATAAAAAATATTTTTTTAATACTTTCACGATTATATTGCTTAATACATTTGAAACATATTATTAATATAATTTTTATATATTTTCAAGCATGTATTTTTTATACGCCTTAAAATCTATTTTAAAAATATTTAAATTACATTTAAAATACATACAAAAATCGGCCAAAAGTTAGCTATTAAAAATTAAATTTTGATACATATTTTATATATATATTTATGTACTTTTAATATATTTTTTTTATAAATGTTTTTCATAAGGCACCGAACTCGAATAAGCAGCGGTAGAAGTAGTTCAGTGCTCACCACTAAATCGCACGCAACCTCTTGTGCTGTTCCTGGTTAGATATATATTTTAGAGTTGTTATATTCTATTCTTAAAAACAATTCTGGCACGGCTACTCCTCTGTCGTCCGACCTAGTGACAAGTGCCTCTTTTGATGGTAAAATAGTATAATCTATATTACATTATGACATCAATGTCTATTTTTGTTCCCTAGGATAGTTTTTTTTTTTATAATCCAGATATATAAAGTACGTTTCAGGTAATAAAAAAAATAATTTTTGTTTTCAATAAATGGTCTTGGATAATCTAAAAATAATAAATTTCGTTAAATTAAAAAAAAATTTTTTTGCAATATTCAATTACTCTGAATACACCCTGTGTCCATTCTGTTCTGCAAAGTATTATTTTGATGCAAGATCGATCATTAATGACTCGAGAACTTGAATAAATTCCAGTAACGTTATATGAATTTCGTACAATTTACGGTGTTTGAGAAGAAAGATATAAAGCAATCGAGTTGAAAAAAAATTATATTCTTACGACTAAATGTAAGTTTACTCAAATTGAAAAAAAATAGATAGAATATCATCATTTTTTACATTAAATTTAAGTATTCTAGAAACAAAAGCAACAGTAGGTGGAATAAAGTCTCTAGTATGTTGACTCAATTACATATATTTTTTTATTGAGTGCGTAAAAGTTGTCGCAGATGCAAATGATATGTTCACAAGTACGCTATGTATTTGAGTAGATAATTCCCTTCGAATACGTGTGGCTTTTCAGCCAAAGTCGTAGCGTGTTTCGCTGTATTCAAAGTCGTGGCGTATTTGACTCAACTCAAACCAAGTTGACTCAAAGATATCTTTTTATCGGTGTATATATATATATATATATATATATATATATATATATATATATATATATATATATATATATATATATATATATATATATATATATATATATATATATATATATTTAGTGGTTAAGGGTAATATTTAAATATAATAAATAAATTGTTTAAACCAACTAATAATGTTGAATAAATGGTTTATTTAACCAACGTAATTAACACAGTTAAAGAAAGTAAAGTATACAAAATATGAAAATGCTTGAACGCGTGTTCGCAGCTCAGCGGTGTATCTTGTAATTGACTAGTGTCTCTACGAATGAGGTAGAGACGGAATATGGAAAAATCGATCTTCGGCGTAGATTGCCGAAAGTGATCGATCGTAATTATTGTAGCAACGCTACAGAACTTCTTTTGTTTTTTTTTTTTTTTTTTTTTTTGTTTTAAATTTAATACACGATAATTGAAGTAATGGAATATTTACAAATGATATGATTAAATAAATAAGTAAATGAATGAGTATAATACAGTGGTGAATTCTTACTTTGTAAAAAAAAAAACTTTGGTGTAAAAAAAAATTTTTAAATCGTGTAAATTTTTGAATATTAAACCGGACTCGGCGTTTTTGGGTCTCGGTTGCTGTGTTATCCGTCGGGGAGTTTGCTATTGTCGTCGTCGTGTCGACTGAATTCGCCTTGTAAACCGGCTTCAATCTATCAACTGAAATGGCGATTTGTCGTCCTCGGAAATCGACAATGAAGTATTTATCGTGTCGAGTTATTACACGATATGGACCTTCGTATGGCGCTGTAAAAGATGGTCCAACCTGGTCATTCCGTACCAGTACGTGGCTGCAAGTACTAAGGTTCCTGAAACAGAAAACAGAATGCTTGCCGTGACGCGACATTTCGGCCGGTGCCAATGAATTAAAATGACGTTTTTAGATACTTACAATGTTGTGAGGCGTAGTTTTATTACTGGGAGTGAGTAACTCACCAGGTAAACGAATTGGCTCACCGTATACTAATTCAGCCGGGGTCGTCTGGATGTCGTCCTTCCAAGCAGCGCGTAAGCCGAGCAAAACGGCTGGCAATGCATCATACCATGACTCTCGGTGACACAGAAGTGCTGCCTTTAGCTGACGATGGAGACGTTCGACAAGACCATCGGCTTGCGGATGATACGGCGTAGTATGTTGGTATTTTATTCCATACATTTTTAACAGCGATTGGAATAACGACGATTCGAATTGCGGACCTTGATCCGAAGTTATACGTTTCGGTACTCCGTGGCGAGAAATCCAGTGCAGCGATAGTGCATGTGCTACTGTCTCTGCAGTTCCATTGGATAACGGGACAGCCTCAGGAAACCTCGTGAATCGGTCGATGATCGTTAGACATTGGTTGAAGCCTCTTGACGTTTTTAAAGACACTAAATCGATGTGTATGTGCTCGAATCGCTCAGTTGGAGGTTGAAAACTGGCGATCGGCGATGACACGTGTCTTTGAACTTTATTCTTCTGGCACTCGATGCAAGATTTTGCCCATTCACGGCAATCTTTATTTATCGACGGCCAGACGTATCGTTTGGAGATCGTTTTTAGTGATCCTTTGACTCCAGGGTGAGCGAGCGTGTGTAGCGAGTCGAACACTTTTCTCCTCAGCGGTCCTGGAACGTATGGTCGCACCGTACCTGACGCAATGTCACAGTACAATGCTAAACCGTTGTCGAAATTGATTCGTCGGAGCTGCAACGCGGTTGTCTGTTGCAGCAGTTGTTGAAGCTCGAGATCTTGCTTCTGTGCATCGGCAAGTTCTTCCGATGTGATAGCGGTAGATAGTGCTTCGACCCGTGACGATGTGTCAGTGACAATATTGTCGTTACCCGACACATGTCGGATATCGGTGGTAAATTGACCGATGAAATCGAGTCGACGAAATGGCCAAGGCGATGCTCTTTCGGTGCGCTGTTTGTAAGCGTGCTGAAGCGGGTTGTGATCAGTGTAGATCGTAACGTGCCGGCCTTCGAATATGTGCCGAATGTGTTTAACAGCCTCGTAGATGGCGTTCAATTCGCGGTAGTACGTCGACATTTTTTGGATCGACGGGGGCACTTTTCGGCTGAAAAATGCCAGTGGTTGCCATTTGTTATCCACTTTCTGTTGTAAAACGGCTCCAATACCGATTTCGGATGCGTCGGTGAATATTGCCCTGTCAGCATCGATTTTAGGGTGTACCAACAGAGTAGCATCCGCGAGAGCACGTTTAGCTGACTTAAAAGACTCTTGAAGTTCGGTTGTCCAATTGACTGGATGAGAGCCTTTGACTTTAGGTCCTTCCAAGACTTTATTTAGCGGTGCTAGAATTTCTGCAGCGTTCTTGATGAACTTTCTGTAGAAATTCACTGTGCCGAGAAATCGACGAAACGATTTTACGGTGGTAGGAGGCTCGAAATTGACAATAGCCTCGACTTTTTCCGGTAACGGCTTGATTCCATCTTTGGTGATGATGTGGCCGAGACATTTTACTTCCGGTAGACCAAACTGGCATTTCGGTACGTTAATTACCAGTCCGTATTCACGGAGACGCTCGAATAAGGTTTTTAGGTGCTCCATGTGCTGCTTCTCGTCATTGGATGCGATTAATATATCGTCAACATATGGAAAGACGAATTCAAGGTCACGAGTGACCTCGTCAATAAATCGTTGAAACGTTTGAGCTGCGTTTTTAAGCCCAAACGTCATAAATCGGAACTCGAACAGTCCGAACGGTGTAATTATCGCCGTTTTCGGCACATCTTCCGGTGAAACGGGTATTTGCAAAAATGCTTTCGCAAAATCGACGACTGAAAATATATTTTTACCGTGTAAAAATGCGGCAAAGTCGTCAAGATAACGCAATGAATATTTATCAATGAGCGTTCGATCGTTAAGCGGTCGGTAATCACCGCATGGCCTCCATTCTCCGGACTTCTTCTGCGTTAAATGAAGTGGCGAAGCCAAGGCGCTGTTGGAAGGTCTGCAAATATCATCTTCGATCATTTTGCGGAATTCTGCTTGTGCAATTTTAAGCTTGTCTGAAGCCAGGTGTCTTGCTTTGCACGAAACTGGCGGTCCAGGTGACGTTCGAATGTGATGAACCGTCGAATGCTTTTTAGTTTGACGCTGAGTAGCGTCAGGTCGTGTGATATCGGTGAATTCTCTCAACAATTCCATGTACGCAGAATTGCCATCGACTGCTTTAATATTTGTTCCTGCCGATGTCATGTGAGAATTACCGGGTGTCAATAAACCGGTGATGCCATCACGAAGGCATTTGCGTTTTAGGTTGACTAGTAAGTCATAATGACTTAAGAAGTCTGCACCTATGATTGGTT
Organism: Microplitis manilae; assembly: GCA_030273425.1. NCBI lineage: Eukaryota > Metazoa > Arthropoda > Insecta > Hymenoptera > Braconidae > Microplitis > Microplitis manilae. Next base: position 15,842,399 of record CP092722.1, read on the forward strand.
TAGTGACGTCAGCAATTATGAAGTTTCATGAAAATTCACGGCGAAGTCCAAGGTTCAATGTAAGCGATTTCAAACCATAGGTTTGAATTATCGAGCCGTTTGCGGCATACAATTGATAACCTATTGGTGTACTGATTGATTTCAGCCAGCCACGTGGAAAGACAGACAAATCGGAGCCGGAATCGACAAGATATTCCGTTCCTGTAGTTCGCTCTCGGATAAACAGGCGGCGAGAAATCGATTGAGAATCATTAGCCGCCTCTACTGATTCTCGTTTGCGTTTCCCTGCCATTTGCAGCCGGGAGATCACGATTGGGCATTTTTACCATGCTTAAAATGATACCAGCAATAGTTGAACTTTTTTACTTTCCGAGGACGATGGTGTGCTCTCGATCGTGTGTTCGGAATTTTCTCCTGAGCAAGCATTTCGCTAACCTCGGCAGTCAATAGTGCGAGTTGTTTGCGCAAAGCAGCGATTTCCTCTGCGGCGGGTGCGTACATTTTGAAATATAGAAAATAAAAATAATATTTCCAATAATAATAATATCACCTGCACTTATAATTATTTTATTTTTTTGTCACTCTCCGTTCCAGAGTCTGACATCACCCGTCAACAATGTCTTTAATTCGGTACTGTGCTACCGAAAGATTATCGATGACGCACGACTCAGGAATGTGCAGCCGGTGTATCGGCTTAATCCCCTGTGGTATTTCCGGTAACGGAGAGAAAATTATACGTGATACTATACGAAAAATTAATTATAGTTTTTTATCACAGCTCGCGAAACTTTTATCACTATTCGATTCGCACTAAAGGTCCCTCGAATCAACACTGATGCGGCATAACGTCCATAAGATGCCCAGCAATGCACCAGTGGTGATAAAAGAAAAACTGCACAATGATAACTAAAATCACTGCACTAATTAATTCAAAAAATAAATTCACACAAAAATAACTGTGAATAAAAATCGCGGTCTCGGGTTAATCGGCAACGCGACAAAATATTCGCGGCAAAACGACACGAGAACTCGCGAGATTTTATACACTGTGTAACACACGTGTTCGACGCTTCCCTTAAAAAGAGATCACGTTGGGGTCACCAATTTAGTGGTTAAGGGCAAAATTTAAATATAATAAATAAATTGTTTAAACCAAGTAATAATGTTAAATAAATGTTTTATTTAACCAACGTAATTAACACAGTAAAAGAAAGTACAGTATACAAAATATGAAAATGCTTGAACGCGTGTTCGCAGCTCAGCGGTGTATCTTGTAATTGACTAGTGTCTCTACGAATGAGGTAGAGACGGAATATGGAAAAATCGATCTTCGGCGTAGATTGCCCAAAGTGATCGATCGTAATTATTGTAGCAACGCTACATATATATATATATATATATGTATATATATATATTTAGTGGTTAAGGGTAAAATTAAATATGATAAATAAATTATTTAAACTAACTGATTTTGTTAAATGAATGTTTTTATTTAACGAACGAATTTAACACAGTGAAATTAAGAATGCAATAGAAAAATGCTTTGATGCGTATATGCAGTACAGTGGTATGACTTATTGTGTCTCAACGAATGAGGTAGAAAGGGAAAATAGAAAAATCGATGTTCGGTGCAGGTTGCTAAAATTCATTGATCATTTATTACTGTAGTAACGCTACAGAAACAGGGCTGGCAATAGCCTATCGAACAAGGTACTTGCTTACCACAGCGTTGGACCAGGTTCGATTCCGGCATGCACCAATGAATTTCATTTTCACAATACTATTTATGTGCATTATTTTGGCAGACCCCTGGTGGTGGAATACCACCGATTTTTCGCGCAAGTGGAAGTGGCACCGACTTCATTTCAAAATGATGGCGGAACACGAAAACTCAATCGAATCTGCAGGACTCTGCTGCCTATATGACTCGGCTAGCGGGTGGGGCTTCTTATCAAAGAAGAACACCTGTATCGGCAGAGCATTGATGGTGGCGGAGGCCCATAAACATTCGCAGAACCTCTAGCTTTGGTGTAAGCCAACGTGTCAAAGCAATAATAGAGGGAGCTCTCCACCACCAACGTTGCCCTTGGATAACAAGCATCATCCATTGTATAAGTGTCTTATCTTACAGAGTGGGCTCTGTAGGATGGATCATAATACACCCACATTAACTTCCCAGGAGACATAATTTCGGTCGACAAGACCCCCTGACGACAAGGACTCGACGTAAGATGGCCACGGCAGCTGAGAGCTAGGACTCATAGCGATGGGAGTACGACGGTGGGCTTAGCTAATGCCAGACCCCGGTTCTTCCTGAACTAGTGGGGACTACTGAAAGTGGCTGTGTCCCACGACGTGTTTCCTTAGACTCGGGGCGGGAAATCGCCGAAATAAAAACCATGTCTCTTCCACCTATCAACTCACAAACAATAGTATCTACAATAGTTAAAGTATATATAGTTGTCGAAAGGACAGTGCTAAGTTCATTGTTAGATGGACTGGCAAAAATGCAAGGCCTAATAACGATGATCACCAGGACCGCGATCTTCTCCGACAACCATAAAAATTGTCCTCAATGGGCCCGGGTACAATGGATAACACAAGCTGAGTGCCCGGTTAAATTTAACTCAACTCAACGCTACAGAACTCCCTTTTTTTTTTTTTTTTTTTTTATTTTTTGCACGTTAATTAAAGTAATGGAATATTTACAAATGATATGAATAAATGAAAGAGTAAATATATGAGTATAATACAGTGATGAATTCTTACTTTGTACAGAAAAATTTTATATAAAAAAAATAAATCGCGTAAATTTTTAAATATTAAGCCGCACTCGGCGTTTTTGGGTCTCGGTTGCTGTGTTATTCGGCTGGGGGTTTAATATTGTCATCTTCGTGTTGATTGGATTCACCTTATAAGCCGGCTTCAATCTCTCCACTGAAATAGTGATTTGTCGTCCATGAAAATTGACGATGAAATATTTATCGTGTCGGGTTATCACACGATATAGACCTTCGTACGCCGCTGAGAAAGATGGTCCAACCTGGTCGTTTCGCACCAGTACGTGACTGAAACTACTAAGGTTCTTGAAACAGAAAACAGAATGCTTGCCATGACGCGATATTTAGGCCGGTGCCGATGAATTGAAATGACGTTTTAATGTATTGGCAATGTCATGAGGCCGGGGCCGTCTGGATGTCATCTTTCCAAGCAGCACGTAAGCCAAGCAAGATGGCTTGTAATGCGTCATACCATGACTCTTCATGACACAAAAGTGCTGCTTTTAGCTGACGATGTAAACGTTCAACAGGACCGTTCGCTTGCGGGTGATATGGTGTAGTACATACAGTCTAAGAGCCAGTGGACGGATACCTGTATGTATTTGACCAGACCTGAGATTTTGTATATTGAGGCCCCTATACCTACTGTACATGATATGGGGACTCACTAAGCCCAAAGTGGTGGACGCGGCTACTGCGCAGGTAGGACAGGTATCGATTTTTGGCCAATTATAAATGCATTTGACCACGTCTGCCGTTTTGAAATTTCAAATTATATTATTATTATTGACAGAAAATAACAATGGCAGACCATTATCACGCTTCCAACATCGTGGCAGACGATTTTGAAAATGCAAAAAAAAAAATTTTTTTTGAAAGTATTTGACCAGATCTGCCATTAATACATTTTATTTATTATAGTCTTAAGAACTTTCGTTCATCACGGCAGACGTATTCACGGTAGACACACATCACCAGATAAAAAAATCTAAGATACTACCTGGTCAGATGTCTATGTATTACGATAGCTGTTTTACATCAATATAATTTACTTAATCACTGAATTTATCGAAATTACTATTTTTTATGCAGTCTATATGCTAAATTTCAAAAAATTGACGATAAAAAAAGGAGATATTACGAAAAAAATCTTAAATATTGAAGTATACTGCTAATAACAAGAAATAATTTAAATTTGTATTTTATTTTTCATTTTTGTTTATTTAATACAAGATTTATAAGGTCAGATAAATAAAAAAATATCATGCATGGATATAAAAATAAATACACAAACGCAAAAAATTAAAGGAACAGGAAAAGTTTATGAATTTTTTAGTGATTTTTGGAAGGATGTAACTTTGTGAAAAATGATCGTACTGAGACTTTAAATAAAGCATTTTATTGCCTAAAATCTTTAGTTTCGGTGCATTTCTATCAAAATTTCTTAAGAGCTACGGTTATTGCGCAAATATAAGAAATACCGCGAGACAAAAAATTTCTAAAATTTTATTTTTTTTCCAAAGAGCAACTAAACCAATGCACAGTTCGTTTAGTAAATTTAATCAGCTTCAATTTGGCTTTTTTGTTTAAGCTCGTAGGACGATTTGTCGCAGAGATATCAGCCAGAGTTAAAAAATGATCTTTTTGTTTTTGATCATCGATATTTCAGGTACCAATGATCGCACAGTGAATTAAAGGGCGGCGTTAAGAACTTGAATAAATTCCCAACATGACCCGATCATAATTTTTTTAACAAAACAACTTTTTTTTATTTTTAACATCCATTAGAAGTAAGTACAAAAAAATGAACTTTTTGGTTTTTTAGTAAATCAACCGCTACTCTGCAAATATCGATGAAACAATTGATGTTACCAGGGACGTTATTTATCTTAATGTACCCTCAATTATCTTGCAAATTTTCAAATTGATCTATCAAACCGTTTTTTGGGGGTAATCGATCAGTTCTGCTAAACAATTAAAGGAACAAGTTTTGTCTAATGATCATCAAAATGAAAAAATAATTTTTTTTTAAATTTTCTTTCATTTTTGCGTTGGTTACTCAGTAAGTGCGAGGGAAAGAGAAATAAACGAAACATTTTCAAAAAATGTGAAAAAAAAAATTTTCATTCCCAAAATAACAAGTTTCAATTTTTGTTTTCGTTGAATTTTTTTGACATTTGTTCAGCTAAACTTTGATTTATCACCCCCCAAAAAACAGTTCGATAGATCAATTTGAAAATTCACAGGGTTATTAGGGGTACATTAAGCTGAAAAAATTCCCTGGCAACATTAGTCTTTTCATCGATATTCACAGAGTAGCGGTTGATTTACTAAGATACCAAAAAAAGTCAGTTTTTTGTGCTGGCTTCTAATGGATGTTATAAATAAAAAAAAATTTTTTGTTAAAAAAATAATGTTCGGGTCTTGTTGAGGGTTTATTCAAGTTTTTAACGCCACCATTAAATTTACTGTGCGATCATTGGTAACTGAAATATCGATGATCGAAGCCAAATGGATCATTTTTTGTTTGAAGGCTCTCGAGTCAAAAAACAAATTCTAGTTTGGACCTCAAAAAATTCAATTCCTTTGATCTTTTATTTACCGGACAAAAAATGATACGATATTGGCACTTTAAATCCTCAGTGAAAATTATGAGGTCTAAATGCAAACCCTTCATCGATTTTAAATTCTAACAAAGCTCTCAAAATTTGCTTACAGTGACCATTAAATTTTTTTGAATTAACATAAGTAAAAATAATTTGTGAATGAAAATTTTTTTTTTCACATTTTTTGAAAATGTTTCGTTTATTTCTCTTTCCCTCGCACTTACTGAGTAACCAACGCAAAAATGAAAGAAAATTTAAAAAAAAATTATTTTTTCATTTTGATGATCATTAGACAAAACTTGTTCCTTTAATTGTTTAGCAGAACTGATCGATTACCCCCAAAAAACGGTTTGATAGATCAATTTGAAAATTTGCAAGATAATTGAGGGTACATTAAGATAAATAACGTCCCTGGTAACATCAATTGTTTCATCGATATTTGCAGAGTAGCGGTTGATTTACTAAAAAACCAAAAAGTTCATTTTTTTGTACTTACTTCTAATGGATGTTAAAAATAAAAAAAAGTTGTTTTGTTAAAAAAATTATGATCGGGTCATGTTGGGAATTTATTCAAGTTCTTAACGCCGCCCTTTAATTCACTGTGCGATCATTGGTACCTGAAATATCGATGATCAAAAACAAAAAGATCATTTTTTAACTCTGGCTGATATCTCTGCGACAAATCGTCCTACGAGCTTAAACAAAAAAGCCAAATTGAAGCTGATTAAATTTACTAAACGAACTGTGCATTGGTTTAGTTGCTCTTTGGAAAAAAAATAAAATTTTAGAAATTTTTTGTCTCGCGGTATTTCTTATATTTGCGCAATAACCGTAGCTCTTAAGAAATTTTGATAGAAATGCACCGAAACTAAAGATTTTAGGCAATAAAATGCTTTATTTAAAGTCTCAGTACGATCATTTTTCACAAAGTTACATCCTTCCAAAAATCACTAAAAAATTCATAAACTTTTCCTGTTCCTTTAATTTTTTGCGTTTGTGTATTTATTTTTATATCCATGCATGATATTTTTTTATTTATCTGACCTTATAAATCTTGTATTAAATAAACAAAAATGAAAAATAAAATACAAATTTAAATTATTTCTTGTTATTAGCAGTATACTTCAATATTTAAGATTTTTTTCGTAATATCTCCTTTTTTTATCGTCAATTTTTTGAAATTTAGCATATAGACTGCATAAAAAATAGTAATTTCGATAAATTCAGTGATTAAGTAAATTATATTGATGTAAAACAGCTATCGTAATACATAGACATCTGACCAGGTAGTATCTTAGATTTTTTTATCTGGTGATGTGTGTCTACCGTGAATACGTCTGCCGTGATGAACGAAAGTTCTTAAGACTATAATAAATAAAATGTATTAATGGCAGATCTGGTCAAATACTTTCAAAAAAAATTTTTTTTTTTGCATTTTCAAAATCGTCTGCCACGATGTTGGAAGCGTGATAATGGTCTGCCATTGTTATTTTCTGTCAATAATAATAATATAATTTGAAATTTCAAAACGGCAGACGTGGTCAAATGCATTTATAATTGGCCAAAAATCGATACCTGTCCTACCTGCGCAGTAGCCGCGTCCACCACTTTGGGCTTAGTGAGTCCCCATATCATGTACAGTAGGTATAGGGGCCTCAATATACAAAATCTCAGGTCTGGTCAAATACATACAGGTATCCGTCCACTGGCTCCTAGACTAGTAGGTATTTTATTCCATACATTTTTAATAACGACTGGAATAATGACGATTCGAAAGCGGCTGAGGCAGCCGTTCGGCACACACGTGGCTCGGGCGATCACCGAAGTTAAGTAGTATCGAGCATGGTTACAACTTGGTTGGGTGACCGTTTAGCCACGCGTTGGGCTCGAACGAAGGTCTCCGACCGTTAGGCGCGGGATGAAGATCCAGTGCTCGGTAAAATGGGAATTTTATCGACCACTGGAGCTTCACTCAAACCGAAACTGTACTGGCTAGGTTTTCTCTGTGGTTTTCCTACGCCACTGCACCTCCATTGCACTAAGGGAGGTAGTAGGGCATCACCGTAATGATGCAGTACAGTACAAGCACAAGTCGGGCCACAGCCGCACAAACCGGGCATAGGAAAAAATTGAGCTGAGTTGTAATTGTATACCATGTGACAGACCGATGGCCGACATACATGGTGAATTAATAAAAAAAAAAAAAAAAAAAATGACGATTCGAATTGCGGACCTTGGTCCGAGTTAATGCGTTTAGGTACTTCGTGGCGACAAATCTAGTGCCGCGATAGTGCATGCGCTATTGTATCTGCAGTTCCATTGGATAACGGGACAGCCTCGGGAAACCTAGTGGATCGGTCGATGATCGTTAAACGCTGATTAAAGCCTCTTGACGATTTTAAAGACACTAGGTCGATATGAATGTGCTCGAATTGTTCAGTTGAAGGTTCAAAACTAGCGATCGGCGATGACACGTTGAAATCTCTCGCGACTAGTTTGCCGCGAAAATAATTTTAACAATTAAATTTGTTAAATAATAATTTAAACAATTAAATTATAGTCAATCTTAACAAGTAATTTTGTTAAGAAATAAATATTCAACAAGCAATTTTGTTAAATAAATGTTGGTATGAATTTATTAGACCGAGCACAATGCTGATCTCTTTAAAGTATCGAGTACAACTGAATTTTACATTTACAAAAAATATCTTAGCGTTAAACTTAAGAAACTAAAATTGAAGGAAATAGGGGCGTGTTAGAAGGAAAGTGGAAAACCAAGGGTTGTGATTGGAGCGCGGAGGGCATTAGAAGGGCCAGAGAAAATGTGAAAGGGTCGTATCGTCGTGGGAGTATGGTGAAGTAGAAAGGGGACGAAACGAAAGTGAAAGAGGACGAGCCGAGAGAGTGAGATACAGAAAAAATGGTGACCGGACTATTTTGGAGAGTAGACGAGTGCAATTAGAAACAGATGTCCGGACTGATTTTATGATAGGGCTTAAATAATTCCATGACAAGGAGCAAAGGAGCCATAAACATGGGACTCGAAGTATTTTACATTTTAAAATTTAAACTTAATCCCTAAGCAATAGAGCCGATGCTTGGCCGTTTACTTAAGGAGGTTCATCGGATAATCACTTTTCTTACAATATCTTTCAATTTTTAAACACAAATACTTTTAAGTGTCCTGTATACGTAGGAATTTTTTAAAATAGTCCTTGCGGTACTAAATTTCGAAATATTAACAATTAAAAATCGGACATTTAACATGCATTCCCTATGTTGACCGTAGTTAGAGTGAGCATTTTATCAAATAACAATCATACTTTTCTTACAACATTTTTTTAAAAGCTGAAAATTATTAATTCAATTTATAAAAAGTAATTTTTTTCAATAAAAACATAAACGAGCGGCATTCATTTTTTTGTAATCAATTTTTAAAGTTTGTTTCTTTTAATGATTTTCAAGTTTTCTCCCATAACCTGACGAGTGAGAGATAGTGACTTGGCAACGTTGCAGTGCGCGGGAAATTCAAAACACAGTAGAAGCCCAAGAGATAAATAATTACAAATTATTTTTTAAATTTAGAATTTTTTAAATTTAGTCGTGAAGTCATTGTTATTTATTATTTATTATTTGTTGTCTCCAACTACGTATAATCTTGAAATTATTCAAAACACTTTCTACAACACATGCTCAAGGGGAAAATTATTCTAAATTAGGATGCATCGTAGCCAAGTCTGAGAAAAGACACAATGGGATCATTTTTATACTTCTGCGCATATAAGAGGATGCGCAAAAGTGTACTGTATCTCAACCACTTCTTATTGTAGTTAGAATGTTTTACACGGGAGAAATCTTTCTAAAAGTTGCGAACTACTGCTACCGATGAACCTCCTTAAGCAAAAAACATTGAGACATAAAAATAAGTTTCAACTAAATCCTAAACAGATGTTTAGCATAAGGTAAAATAAATGAAGCTAATATAACAATAAAATAAAACTGCAGATAATAAAAAAAGATCGATAATTCCCAAATACCGGGGACTAATATTTTAAACTAAAAATACAAAAATATTATAAGGCGTAAATTAAATTGGTTAAATATAAGTAAAATGTAACAGGGTAAATTATAGCTAATAGAGAATAAATAAATTTGAATTTGAATTTCGTTTCCCGCCGATAACCGGCCAACGACCTCGTAAGTTGCGAGTTAGTGTTGCGACTAGTCACCGGGTGTCGCATGGATCACTGAGGCCCGCCCGTTCGTCATTTCCTTAGTCTAAGATAGTGGGAATAGGTTTCCGGAATAGTGAACGGGAGTGAAACGATATAATGGACTACGGAACGGGAATTCGTCAGAGTTGCCCAGACGGCGGAACTGAATAGACGCAGTTGTAATAAAGGTAAATATATAAGTCTACGTCCACTTCACGTGGAACGAGGCGATTAATTATTAATTAAAATTTAACTTGTCAACTAATTATTAGGCCTTTAGGCCGATAATTACCACAATTAATAACTTAACAAAATTTTAATGCGTACTGATCATTGACAGATTTACAATTGCAAAGTTCCTTGTATTCAGAGGGTTAAGAGAGAGTGCGAGGAGAATTCAAGCCAAGACGCCCAGCTATTTTGGAGAGAAGTCGAACGACCAGATATCAGCAATGGATTCGAGAGTAGTTACTGCAGTTTTCCTCAAAATAGATTATAATTAATTAAGGCCTCTCATTATTAGAGGGCCGAATTAATTATAAATAAATTACTTAACGTCTTTCCGCGGGTTCTGTAAAAATTATATTAATAGTTCAAGGCCTGTCGGCCGGTTCATCCTCGTATTCTCGAATTTTCGGTCAAGTCTTTTGCCACGCGTTCGCCATTTTGTTGCAACTCTCAATTTATTATATTCAAGGCCTCTCGGCTGGAATAAAATAAATCTTCGCGTCAAAATTTTCAATAATAAAATTAATTCAAATTCAGTTTTAATTATAAAAGTATCCCAGGCCTGTCAGCCGCTCTGAGTAAATTATCCGTGTCTTGACAATCGCAAATTCAGGCCCCGTGACGCTATTTCCCGAGCCGAATATTCTAGTCAATTTTAACGTAATTCTAGTCGTAAATTTAGTCTTAAAATAATTTTAAAGTTAATTTAAAAATAAGTATAAATTAGTAAATCTAAAATCAAAAGACGCTAGGAAAATTACGGTAGAATTATTGTCAAGTAAAACAAGCACGGATTATTTTGTCAGTAAATTGAGTTGAATACTGAAGTATAATTATCAGAATTGATTAAGAGAATTAAAAATATATAATTTTGGAAGTAAATGTTAATAAAAGTGATTGGTAAATTAATTAATTAATAATTACAATTAAAACCAAAATTAATTAATTAATAAATATAAAATGAATTAAATCAGTGAAAAGTAATAAGAATTAAAATTATTAGTGAAATAGTATCTTGAGAAATTAAGTTGAGTATTAAGTCAAAATTAATGATGTCATTGAGTATAGAATAAAATTGAGTACAAAGTCGAGTTAAGTAGTTTTAAGTAAAATTTAACTGTGTCTGGGATAAGTCCAGGGGACAAAATTTAGTTTTAAATAATACACATCCAAAGGTTATATTTTAAGGTTTTCCGTTCAGGGGACGAGGTTAATAATTGTGTGTGGGTGTGATACCGTCCAGGGGACGAAGAAAATTAGTTTGTCATAAGTAATACCGTCCAGGGGACGAGATAATTAGTTTGTCATAAGTAATACCGTCCAGGGGACGAGATAATTAGTTTGTCATAAGTAATACCGTCCAGGGGACGAGATAATTAGTTTGTCATAAGTAATACCGTCCAGGGGACGAGGAAATTAGTTTGTCATAAGATTATTAGTTTGTCATAAGTATTAGTTTGTCATAAGGAAATTATTGGTTAATTAAATAAAGCAAGGTGCTAAAAATTAATAAAATTTTGATCAGCATTACTTGAGTTATTTTTCCATTCCTCACCTCTCTCACAAAATATTACAAACGACTCTGAGAATTATATTAATTTAAATTAATTAATTAAAATAAAATCATACAACATCCGGTTCTGGAAGGCCGAGTCCATCTTCCAGTGGCGCCCTAATATTCGTCTATAATACTAGGTGCGACCAGACTTGGCAAGCTAAACACTCTGTCATAAAAAATAATAAACTAATATCAGACTATTATTCCGCGACGGAACACCCGTGTCTGAATTTTATTCTTCTGGCAATCAATGCAAGATTTCGCCTATTCTCGGCAATCTTTATTAATCGACAGCCAGACGTATCATTTAGTGACTAACTTAAATGATCCTTTAATTCCGGGATGAACTAGTGAGTGCAGTGAATTAAACACCTTCTTTCTCAGCGGCTCTGGAACGTAAGGTCGCGCCGTACTTGACGCGTCATCGCTGGATACGTAGAAAAATTTGACTAAAATAATTTTAAGTGCAGGTAATATTATTATTATTTGGAATGTTATTTCAAATGGGTGGGGGATCCGACGATAAAACTTGTTCAGTTGCGATAGATATTAATCATATAAAGAATTTCGATTTGGAAAAATTTTGCGATAATGAAGAAGATCCGAATAAATTATATGTGATTGAATGGCCTGATACACGAAAAGAACTTCTCGGAGGTTTGATTTGCTATAATGCAAAAATTATAGCAGTTTTGAGTAAGTTAAAAAAATTATCAATAAATCAATATTTGAAATGAAGGTAAAATATTGTTATAAATTATAAACCAATTTTTTTAAAGGCTCTCGGGCTGTGTTAAACAAAAAATTAGAGGCGTTAGACGATGTCCTGTCTTCGTAGAGTGTTTGTTCATAAGAAAATTTATCAAATTACAGTAAGCAAGTTAAAACCTAAAGTAGTCGCAAGTTCAAGCAAACAAATATCTTATATTGGGAATGGTATAATTTTTCATTGAGTTATATTAACTCGATTATAATTTCGTGTCTTTATAAATGAACAATAAAAAATAAAATTAGTTAATTCTTTTATTATCAGGACGAGGATAACGATGACAATAATTTTGAAACGGATGGATCGTCTTTGAGAAAACGATAAAAGTTCGACAAAACCATTTTACCAGATAGCATTTCTGAAATGATTTTAGATACTGAAGATAATGATTTAAAGGTACTAATTTTTTTGTTCTACATAAATATTGTTACATAAAATATATCTTAATTCATTATAAGACTTAAATCAATCAATTTAAAATAATTATTTGCCACCTTAAAAATTTTCATTAAAAAATCCATCTTTCGATATTGCAAAATTTTACATTAAATTCATTTATTTTGACATATATAGAAACAAACAAATAATAGTAAAGAGTCAAACAATGGAAAAAAAGTAAATCAGATAAATGTTGGTCATGAATTGTATGATGATGTTTCAAATATAAATAAGCAACAACAATTTATTACAAAAAATGATTTAAAAAAGGCCATTCGGCAGCCGAAATGGAAGGTAGATTTTTCAATTAATCTATAGTTGGATTAGCGAGAGTTTGCATTTCGGGTTTTTACCCCCACCATCAAGACACAATGTCTTAGGTATTAAATTTAGATGGTGGGGGTAAAAACCGAAAATATCCGAAACACAAACTCTCGCTAATCCAACTATATATAAAAAGTTGTATATAAATATATCCCCTCGCAACCTTGAGCTCACCGTGGAAATACCGTGGAAACACTGTGTTTGTGGAAACACCGTGCAACCTATGCAGTTTCCACGGTTGATTTGCTCCATTTTTCCACAATGTTTCCACGATAGTTTTTCGCTGAGTCCACGGTGTATCCATACCAAATCTACGGTAAAAACACAATGAATAATCACCGTGATTTCACGCTGAATCCACGTTTGTTACACTTTGAACCCATAGTTAATTCACAATGATTTCATTGAGCTTATGTCATTGATCCACAGTGAAAACACGATGTATTTACGATGGGTTTACGATTAGTTTTTGCAATGATTAACCGAAGAATCCACGGTAAATTCGCGGTGATTATGTAATAGTTACACAGTAATAACATCGAGAATTTACGATGAAAACTCGATATTCTAACAGTAACAACATACTGTCTATGAGAAATTAACATAAAAAATCAATTGTGTGGCATCTACTTAACTGGGAAACTCTTTTCAATATTATCTACTTGAATAATTAAAAAAAAAAGCTTATGAGAACTTACCTATAACAGTTAAATGAACATCTTATTTATATTTATATCCAAGAATTCCTATTAAATTAAATAAAAATATCTTTAAATATTTTTCCAATAATTTGATTTCTTTTCACTCAATATCAAAATTATTAGGATTTTTTTATTTTTTAACTGGTTAAATTTAAAATTCTAATTTAAAATTATAAAACGATTAAGTATAAATTATTAATAATTAAATAATTCTATATAGTTACAATTTAGCGATGTATATATAAGGGTTGACCAAAAAACAACTAATTTTTTGAAGTTGACTTTTTTTGGCGCGTTTAGTAGAGAGTAAAATGGAGATCTGCACGGGCAAGCGTACCGCAAAAACGACATGATGAAGTTGGCCACTAAATATAATTAAAAGTAAATATTTCTTTTACTGACTATTAGGTTAACTCGTATACAGAATAATCGCAAGGTATCCAACAAAACATGTGGTTATATTTGGAATTGATAGAAAAGCCAATGTACGAAAAACATTTCGTATACGTTAATTATAAAACGTGAATTATTTATATAAATATAAATATATTATCTATAAATGTTTCCTAAATTATGGTGTCAAAAACGTATCAGTGATAAAAAAATTTGTTAAAACTTTAAGTGTTTTGAAAATTTGAGGTTAATTTTGTTAAATTGCGTAAAACCTTTGAAAGTTTTAAGTATTTGAACTTGATTTTATGTAAGTATTATTTTTAATAAGTTAAAGAAATAATTACTAATTTAAGTAATAAGTAATTGGATATTTCATAATACATATTTATTTTTAATAAATAATTAAAAACAATTTTCATTATTTTTAACCCTAGCGGTTTTGACGACCGTAGAAACGTGGTGCAAACACGGCGTTTTGACTCCCTTACAGTGTTACCACAGTGTATCGACGGAGTTACGACGGTGTTTTGATGGTATAAGGGCGGCGTTTCTTGTGCAGTTACGAGACAAGGTTTCCCTCGTGTTTTCTTCGAGTTTGGTTGGTGTTCGCCCGGAGTTTCCACTGTATTTTTTTGGACTTTCGTCGGTGTTTTGCCGGTGTTTTCGTGAAATTTTGTCGGTGTTTATCCGGTTTTTTGTTAGGGTTTTTACGGAGTTTCGTCGGTGTATCGTCGGAGTTTTAACGACTTTGACACGGAGTTTTGATGGAGTTTTTGCGGAGTTTTGAGAGTGTACTGTCGATATATTCTTAGAACTTTTTTGATAGATTCGCGGCTATCCAACGGTATTAAGTATATCATGTAGTGTATAGTAGAATTTGATTATGAAAAACGTTATTTCAAAGTAAATGATATTTTGTTTTTTAATTGAAAAATTTATTTAACATAAGAATAAAGTATTAATTATAGAATGCATATCTCTGTAATTATGAGTAAATCTATTTTTTAATTCAATTTTCATCATATTGGTTTATATCAAATAATTTATTTTATTAAAGAATAATCGATGACTTAGAAGTGATACCCTGATAAAACATTGCTTACACCTATGTACTGTCGTTGTCAAGGTACATTTACATAATGTACTAAATAACCTCAAATTCATAATAAAAATTTGCTGAGTAAAGTGTTGTGTAATTAAACATAATGATAACTATATAATACAAATAATTCTATATGAATTAGCTTATATATAATTTATTACTATGCATAATTAGTGTAATAAATAGTTTATTATCGTGATTAACAAGTAATACGATAAATAACAATTCTGTGAGAATTAATATTTCCAATGGTATAAAAGAGTTGATACTATCGTTGAAATTCGATTGTAGGCGATCAGAACAAATATTTATTAAAAATTGTTCATTTTATAATGTGAATTAATTAATGATGATAATTAATAAGTGACAATATTAAATTGTAGCTATAAGTGAATAGTAACTGTCATTAAAATTTTATACTATTCAAATGATTTAAAGTATTTCATTCCTTTTATTAAAAATTAATTTTTAACAATTGTTAATTTTATAATAAAAGTAATTAATTGAATTTAAACTTGTAATTTGATTATATTAATTTATTAAATAAATTTGTTTGAATTTTTTAAATTAAATGGAATTGATTTATTTAATTTATTTATATTAATCTCTACTATACATTTATGTTAATATAGTAAATTAATCTACGTATTAGTTTGATTTTATAATCATAATTATCATTTTAATATTCTAACGTATAACCTAAAACTTTAAATTGTTAATGACATCTAAACAATGTAAAAAATTTGAAGTCTACGGTGTGGTGTGAATGATTCGGTGTTAAAATTTTTAACACTGCCGGTGTAAAAGTCACACAACGCACAGTGTTAACTTTTAGACTGTGTAAATTAGAACGTTCACACCACTGATGGTGTAAATGTTCAAGTTTTTTGTTTCAAAATGCCATGAGTATGCCTCACAGACTCTTAGTTACCACTACCAAAACGATGAAAAAACCCTCAATATACTCCGCAAAAACCATGAGAAACTACCATAGAAATTCCGAGTAAGCCCAAACTCTGATGAAACTCCAAAAAAACACCCACGAAATTCAGCAAGAACACCGACAAAACTCCGTGTTGTTACTGTACACAAAAATACAGCGTGTCTACCATAAAAATGCCGTCAAAACTCCCTGAGTGTACCTAGTTTTAATCGAGTTTTTTCCGAATTCTTACGGTGGCTCTAAAAGCGTGAAAATCCTTAAAAACTCTGACTTAACTGCAAAGAAACACATTAAAAACTCCCACAAAACCCAAGAAAACTGCGTGATAATACCGACAAAACTCCAAGAGAACACCTATAAAACTCTGCGAGAAAACCAACGAAAGTCAGTAAAAACACCAACTAAACTCCGCAAAAACTCCGTGTCGTAACTGTATACAAAAATACCGCGTTACTGCCATGAAAGCACCGTCAAAACTTCCACGTCATAGCCAGTTTCGCTCGAGTTTTTTCCGAATTTTTACACTGGCTCTAAAAGCGCTAGAATCTGTAGAAACTCCGACTAAACGACAAGGAAACACCCAAAGAACTCCGATAAAACACTAAGAAAACTTCGCGATAACACCGTCGAAACTCCAAGAAAACACCAACAAAACTCCAAGAGGAAACTGGCAAAACTCTTCAAAAACACGGACAAAACTCCGTATCGTAATTGCACACGAAACGCCACGTTTCTACCGCGAAAACACTGTCGAAACTCCTTCGAAACACCGAGTTTCTGTCGAGTTTTTTCCGAGTTCCCACGGTGGCACCAAAACTGCTAGGGAATGAGTAATTTAAGACAATTTTAACAAATTCTAACAAAAAAAAAAATATATATAATAACAAATTTAATTTTACAAGAAAGAGAAATAATTAATTTTTATTGTTTTGAGAAAAAAAAACATAAAACAATAAATTTTATTTTAAAAGAAAGAGAAATATTTTTTTTTTTTTTTTTTTTTTTGCGAAAATAAAGAATTTCATTCAATATTAAAAGATTTTAGTAAATACATTAATTTTAGAGTTACGTTACAATGATTTACAATTAACAACTGTGAATAAATAAATTACACTCAATAATTTTATAATATTTTACCCCTTTTGTAACGAAAGAAAAAAAATATAAATTAAAAACAAAAAGTAAATAAATGAATTTTATTTTAAAAGAAAGGGAAACAATTTATTTTTGCAAAAAATTAATTATTTCTTTTTCTTGTGAAATTAAATTTGTTTTTATATATTTTTTTTTTTGTTAGAATTTGTTAAAATTGTCTTAAATTACTGATTAAAAATAATGAAAATTGTTTTTAATTATTTATTGAAAATAAATATGTCTTATGAAAATATTCAATGACATATTACTTAAATTAGTAATTATTCTATTAACTTATTAAAAATAATACTTACATAAAATAAACTTCAAATACTTAAAACATTGAAAGTTTTTACACAATTTTTAAAATTAACTTCAGATTTTTAAAAAACTTTTAAAGCTTTGACACAATTTTAATTTTTGACCAATGTTGCATTCTGGCTTATTTATTATTCAGACAGAATATTTTTTAATTGACCAGGTTGACGTCATTAGGATGTCAATAGACCCCAGATGCGTCAGCTGTTAACCTTCTTTTATTTTATTCAAAAAAATGATAAGAAACTTTTTGTAGAACGTTTAATTTTCTACGAAATAATATCTCATAGTTTTGAATGAAAATTATGAAAATCTAACTTATTATACACGTTACTCAGACGTAAATAATGAAAAAAAGATATGTGGTGTTGAATATAATAAAATATGTTTTAGTTGTAGAATGTAATTATAAAAATAACGATTACTGTTATTAGTATATTGACTACTGTTTAAGTTATTTAATGATTTAAATTTGATCTAATTATTGTAATATTTAGCATTATCAATATAATTAATATTATTATAACCCGTGAAAAATGAATCATACATGGCCATGCGTGGCCATATATGGTTCATGCATGGAACATACATGGAGCATACATGGACCATGTATAGCCATACATGAATCATACGAGGCCATGTATGGCCATGCATGGACATGTATGCCTATATATGTCAGGGATTAATTGAACATATATGGCCATGCATGGCTGTATATGGTTCATACATGGCCATACATGGGGCATGTGCGGCCATACATGGGCATACGAACTTTTTGAAAACAGTCATGCATGGCCATATATGAATCATACAAGGCCATGTATGGCTATGCATGGTCACACATAGTCATGGATGACTATTATAACGCAAAAATTATATACGCTATGCGATACATCTTTGCGTCATAACTTCGTTATCTGCCCTTAGCCTCCAGTCTCAATACGAATAGGGCGCCAGGTAATTTTTATCACTGGAATCACCAAACCAGTAAATCATGAAAATTAGATAAATTTTTGATCTGTGGAATTATCCCGAAACCACGCAAACTGATTAAAACTAAAACTAAAACTTAACAAAATGCTCAGAACTTATAAGCAAAAACAAAAACAGAGACTGGAAAACTAAAAACAGAGTTACGGTATGCCATGGTGTCGCTCAGTGTGTAGGTTTATGGAGAGAGGGAGTGGTCCGGGTTACATCATTCCAAATTTAGGTAGATTATCAGTAGATTTGCAATTTTTATTTAACAAAAATAATCTCAAATCTCGATTTAACAATAACCCAAAATACCGTAGCTTCGTACAAATAATTCTCCTCTATTACAAAATACTGAATCTAATAATAATAGTAAAATTGATCCTAACAGAAGTAAATTGTCATCTAACTGGTGCATATCAAAACCTTACAAACAAATAAATTAATTAATTAAGTAACTGGAGCCAGCCGATACTCGATTAGTATTCGGTGAACTAGACCAAAAATGATGGATCCAATACTCTAGAACATTTACGTCGATCAAATGGTAAAACTAACATACATGGGTCTCATACTGACGTTAATCAGACGACAATTCGTTCAATAACTAAGTATATTTCTTATAATTATTTTATAAAATAATATTAACAACAAATTGTGAACTTGACTCTAGACTGTAAAAATATTCTCATAATTCTCTCAGATCTTCTAACTTTCCTTTAGTTAAAACAGTAGCATGATATCTCGAGACTTTAACTCGAATTCAATTAATTATTAATAATTATACTAATTATTTCATACCTGATTACTGATGAATAAAATATCAAGTAACGTCTTACAATGTTTTAATAATACTTCTGTAACAATAATCTGAATCGGTAGCTTTCCGCAATGCCAAGATACTGTAGCGCCATTTCTGCACACGTCTGCTCGTCTCGAGCGACCAGAGTCGAATCCTCCGAATCCCTACTCCCCAAACTAAAACATTGTTGCCATTGTTACCAACTCTACACTTCACTCCATAACTCCAACTCAATATCAAATACTCAACAGGCAATAACTTAAGGCGCACTCTATTGAGCATGGATATCCCAATGTGGTTGCTCTCCTGGACTTGGTTTCGGTTGAGATCGCAGACCAAATTCCAAAATTTAAGTGACCGACGGTTACCCTCAGCAGCACACTGGTCAAAACTGTCCACTGAGGCCTACCAACTAAACCCAAAACCCCAAAAATGACCAGAAATAGCGGCTTCCACAGCGATAATGGTCACTAAATTATCGCTGAGTCCTGCCAATCATAATAACAAAAAAGACTGACCTCATGTACTTAATCCATAGTCCGTATTTTGGAGCGCTAGCATTTCAGCTAGACCTATGCAATCCACATGGAAGTCTCATAGGGATAGAACTAGGTTCTATCATCAGATGATACCGGGTGACTAATTCAAGTCCCGCTCCACGGTAACACTGACTTGTCCACATACTCAATACACCTAAACTGTAAACTAAAACTCAAACTTTATCATTATCTCAAACTTTAATCTCAACCCATATTCCATATTAAATTTCCACAATTCTGATTCTAACTCCTTACTATATATTTTTCTTATTAACAGCTGTATCTGTAGGCAGACGTTACTCTATATTTTATTCTTAAACTATAACTAAAATCAAAAATCTGTATCAAAATCGCTAATACCTGTACGCTAAATTCTAAGTCTTGAGTTACTATGCTCGTAAATACAACAAAATCAGTTGGTGCTTGTGACGTTCACTTCGATCCAAGCCTCGTACAAAAAATAACGTCACACCATATATTAGACTACTTTTTTTAGCGACTATTTTTTTTTTCGCTCCCATCCCGAAATTTTGTTGGAAATACCCTCCAAAAAATTCCCTGAGAGTTTAAGCCCTTGATATTAATATAAAGTACTTTCCCAGAGCAGGCGAAGATTTCCCATTCAAAATACACGTAAACTTGGGTTTTTATGTTTTAAACTTCTGTAACTCCGTGGCATTTTATGACATCATCTCGCCCAAAGTCGGGATTTTCTCAGAATTAAATGCTTTTCAAAAGTACCCATTGTTGCGAAGTCGTAACTCATACGAGTGGGGTAGTACGGACCGCTAAACTAAATTTTTTCATTGAATTCTTGTTTTTTCTCTCATTATCTCATAAACAACAAGACCTTCAGAAAAAATATAAATAACAATTCTATAGGAAATTCAATTTCCTACAAAAAAGGTCTTTAGCACTAAATCACTACGATCGATATTTTCTAAGATATTAATTATTAAAGTTTACGTAGCATTGAATTCCCATAAAATGTCGAATTAAATCTTAGAAAATACTGATTTTTCATTTGACTAATATCTCAGAAAATATCGATCTGAGTGATTCGGTGCTAAGGACCTTTTTTGTAGGAAATTAAATTTCCTATAAAATTGTCATTTACATTTTTTTTATAGGTCTTGTTCTTTATGAGATAATGAAAGAAAAAAAATTAAACAAGTTCGAATGCTCCATGTATCAGTAACCATATATCATCCATATATAAGTATGATGATGATCCACAGTATGAATGATCCATATATCAGTAACAAACTTCTACTAAACCGTGGTACATTTAGCGTATTTTCAGCATTACTACACCATGTGTTTGTCGTGGATTGACTGTGGGAACACCGTGGAAACACATCAGAAATATTAGGAAAACGTAGTCAAATTGCTATGGAACTACTGTTGTTTCATCGTGGAGAAATGGAACAAATCCATGGTGTTCCCACCGAGCATTTATGGTGAGTCTGTAGAGTTTCCACGGTGTTTCTACGGTGAGCTCAAGACTGCGAAGGTATACATATCTTGTGATACATGTTAGTGTATAGTCATGATATAAAATTAGGCTCGTTTTTCTAAGAGTCAGGGTAAAAAAGACAACGACTATTTTCGATAGAGAACTTCAGAAAGTTAATTCGACAAAACACTATATAGGTAATGTATCAAACTAACCATCATGTAAACAAAGTATAGATAATTTAATTAGTATGAGATCATAATCATATTTACTATTACGATAGCAAGACCAGTTATAATTATAGGACGTACGGGTACGATTGAAACATAATAAATAACAAAAGGAATACTTTTAAAATATAAAATAGCTGTGAAATTTATAGGTTATTTTATTCACAATAAAATACAACTGACAAAATTGTATTATACTGGGAAATGTATAAGTTATATGGAATCAACACCATATTTTCAACATTTTTTGATACCATTAAAATTTTTAAGGCTGTCAAATAATTAGAAAAAATGGTCAAAACATGAAGTTTAAGGAAAAAATTAAAGCTTACTAAACAAGCTTTAAAATACTTTTTACTCAAATTGTCTATTATAGTCTAAGAGCCAGCTTAAATCTGACAACACATATTTTACGGTATCTGAAATTTCGTCCAGTGAGACTGCTATACCCAGTAAACAAGCAATGGGTACTAGCTAAGCCCGGCCGCAGTAGGTTCGGGGTCCCTCAGGTGAGCCAGGTATGAAATTAAGTAAATTTTTAAAGTATTTTACGGCGTCTGCCGTTTTAATATGTTATAATATACCTCTAGAAAAATTGAAAAGTAACTATGGCTGCCGATTTTAAAGGTTGCAACATCACGGCAGTCACTTTTCAAAATTCGAAAAAAAAAAATTTTTTTAAAGTACTTTACGGCGGCAGCCATTTTAATATATTACTTATTGAACTATTTTAAGCTAATATTAAAAATGGCTGACATTTTTTCCGGTTGTAACTATCCAATTTACAGCGAAACCTTACCTGCAGACCGTGCATATAGTCTAGTCGAGAAGTGAGTTTTCTGCGAAAAATCGTTAAAGTTCTCTTAAAAATATGACGATTGGTGCATTGGAATCAGAATTAAATTCTAAAAAATGGGTATTTTTTCTTTTATCCGCCATCAAAAATTTCATTTGTTATAAACAAAAAACAAAGAGACAAAAAGGGAGTCTCTGTTTTGTAGCTATAACTTTAGAAATATTAAAGTTATCTGAAATTAAAAATAAAGATCCTAAAATAGGAGAAAATTTTAATAAAATAAGTCTCGAATCCCCGAGTTGTTGCTCCATTATTTATAATTTTTATTTAACGTGGAAAGTTGGGCTCCGCGCAACCGTTTCGATTTCTGCGCGTCGCCGCCAAGCAAAGTATGCAACACAAACTAATTTTTTTATAACATTCAATATTAATTTAAAAATCTGAATAAATTATAGTGTCATCTGGACACTTGAAGGAATATAGCCACGCAAAATAAAATTATCATTGTTTTTTTCATTTATCCGCCATTTAAATCATTTATTAAGATATCATTTTTTTTTTTAATCATCATTTACAATTCTCAATATAATTAGGAAAAAATTTTTTTTTTTATTTGAATTTTCATTCTTTATTTTATAAACAAAGTTCCATTTTCTTTATATTTTTTTTTGTTAATAAAAAAATGCACTATTGGAATTTTTAATTATATCTTTGAAACTATTGAACTTACGGCTTCTATGATTCTGGACAATTTTATAGAGTAATTATTGGACTATTTATTAATAATTTTTTTTTAAGTTTTTAATTCCATTTATTTATCTTTTTCTTTATTTATTCATTCATATTATTACAAGGTTAAGGGTACATTTTCTGAATTTCATTGACCTTATATTCCTACCTAACGCCAATAATTTATGTTGTTCTTGCTGTTTTTTTTTAGTTTTGCAATTTCCAATTTATTACTCGACTTTGTCGAAGCAAAAACTCGAAATTTTTGACCAGTAGTGCAGCCTGTAAGGCATTTACAGAATTAATTGAACCTTTTACAATTTTTTAATCAGACTTTTAAATTTTAAACATTTGCATGCGTTAAAGTCAATTTTACAACTTTGGTGCTCATAGCTGTATTTGTAATTTGTTAATGCTACGGAAAAAAATATAAAGAAAATGGAAATTTGTTTATAAAATAAAGAATGAAAATTCAAATAAAAAAAAAAATTTTTTCCTAATTATATTGAGATTTGTAAATGATGATTAAAAAAAAAAATGATATCTTAATAAATGATTTAAATGGTGGATAAATGAAAAAAACAATGATAATTTTATTTTGCGTGGCTATATTCCTTCAAGTGTCCAGATGACACTATAATTTATTCAGATTTTTAAATTAATATTGAATGTTATAAAAAAATTATTTTGTGTTGCATACTTTGCTTGGCGGCGACGCGCAGAAATCGAAACGGTTGCGCGGAGCCCAACTTTTCACGTTAAATAAAAATTATAAATAATGGAGCAACAACTCGGGGATTCGAGACTTATTTTATTAAAATTTTCTCCTATTTTAGGATCTTTATTTTTAATTTCAGATAACTTTAATATTTCTAAAGTTATAGCTACAAAACAGAGACTCCCTTTTTGTCTCTTTGTTTTTTGTTTATAACAAATGAAATTTTTGATGGCGGATAAAAGAAAAAATACCCATTTTTTAGAATTTAATTCTGATTCCAATGCACCAATCGTCATATTTTTAAGAGAACTTTAACGATTTTTCGCAGAAAACTCACTTCTCGACTAGACTATATGCACGGTCTGCAGGTAAGGTTTCGCTGTAAATTGGATAGTTACAACCGGAAAAAATGTCAGCCATTTTTAATATTAGCTTAAAATAGTTCAATAAGTAATATATTAAAATGGCTGCCGCCGTAAAGTACTTTAAAAAAAATTTTTTTTTTCGAATTTTGAAAAGTGACTGCCGTGATGTTGCAACCTTTAAAATCGGCAGCCATAGTTACTTTTCAATTTTTCTAGAGGTATATTATAACATATTAAAACGGCAGACGCCGTAAAATACTTTAAAAATTTACTTAATTCCATACCTGGCTCACCTGAGGGACCCCGAACCTACTGCGGCCGGGCTTAGCTAGTACCCATTGCTTGTTTACTGGGTATAGAAGTCTCACTGGACGAAATTTCAGATACCGTAAAATATGTGTTGTCAGATTTAAGCTGGCTCTTAGCCTATTAGTTTTAGTTTTAATGTTATATGAACTTTAACAGTGAATAAAAACTGATTTTTTCTAAAAATCGTGAAAATTTCAAACAACCATTACTTCAAAACTAATCGACCGATTAAGCTCATCTTCGAATTCGATCATGATAATCGCCTATAGAATAAGTGTAAAAAATTTTATTAAGATCCGATAAGAACTGTGGGTGCTATCGTAATGACAAGACCAGTGATGATCATAGGGATTAGAGATACATTTAATACATCATAAATAATAAAAGAATTACTTTTAAAATATAAAATAGGGTAGATGTACCAGTGGTTGACCGGTTAAGGATTTTTAGCCTTTCAATTTATCGTATATTAATTACTATGGGTCGAAAATGGGTAATTCAAAGTTTATATCATACTTAAATAGTTAAGTTTGAAATATGTGATGTTATTTATTGAAATTATTATCGAAATTAAATAAAAATCACTTTACAACGCAGTGTAACGGGTAAAACTGGGGTTTATTCTAAAGTTCAATTCAAAAGTTAATAATTTGTTGTAACGGGGTAGAATACTTTAACATTCCGTTTAAAATAAATTTCGACTCGCGCCAAAAAATCTGGCCTCCTTCGTCAACAACTGCCACTACGAAAGTCAGTATAACTACTTATGCGCCTGGGTCGCTGTGGTCGAGTTCCTCGACGCTTGGTTTTAGGGGTTGGCCAGCCTGAGTCGAGAGGGGTACGAGGCCCAGAGACGACGAGTGGTCGCTCTCTTGGCTCGTAGCAACCACCGTGGACGGACGCTCTTTCCGACTACTACTACTATTGCTGCTACTACTACTATCATACTACTGTCTACTGGCTACTACAGACGCCATTAGGGGCCAAGAGCTCATAAGCCCACGTGCTGCGTGAAAGCTTATTTAATTAAGTTTGGTTGAAATATAAATTATTGGAATATTGGAAATTATTGTGGATTGGACTTGGAGGGTCTTGAGGATTTTGAGTTTTGGAGGATTCAAGGATTCAAGGACCGGAGGTTATTGGATGGGAGAGGAGGTTGGATCGTCGGAAGGAGTTTTAAAAGAGTTTAAGTGAGTGGCGTGAGTTTGTCAAATGTTAATAGTTAAATTAGTAGAGTCAGTTATGATTAAATTATGTCAGTCAAATCACTGTAAAATTATTATCTAATAAGTCGAGTGATTTGTCACAGTCGAGTCAGTAAAATCACACAGTAACGTTGAGTCAGTATCATCAGCCATTTTATCTATTGTTCATATTCATTTCATTAATTGTCAATGCGACCTCGTTTAAATAAATGCCACGGTTATTAACGTCTAAAATCATATTAATTGATTATCTAGCCTTATAAACCTTCCTGATAAGTTTAGTATAAGATCTCTCTTTAATTTTAATACTGCGTGGTCCAGTACGGGGTTATCCTCGTCATGAGATTCCCCTGAGCATAGCTAGATAAGTACGTAGAACACATTAAGTTTTACATATCGATGGGCCCTTGTTTTATCAAGACCACAATCAATTGTTAAAATAAGTGGACCTGTTACATTGTTGACAAGTTGAAAATGACCCAACAGAATCAGAAAAGATGAACAAGTAAATAGATAAAGACTTAAATGCAATGAATTTAAGAATTAAACAATATTACTTTAAACCAACACAAAATATCCTAAGAAGCTAAATTAGAAATACGCAAAACTACCCCTTTTTGCTCGGTTTAGCTCACCGGAGTCCAGGGTTGAAAAAGGGGTTTTCAAACAAAACAGATAGTATTAATTATAACACTTTAAATTTTATTCAAATCACATTTTTACATTGGCTTCATGCCCTTGTTCTACTACCTTTTTACAATAATTAATAGTGATAATCACGGTTTGTTGTTACTTAGACAACTTATCACGGCTTATTGTTTATTTAACAATTTATACGGTTTAATGCTATTCAAGCAATTTATTTCACGGTCTACACGGTAAACACGGGTTACACGGCTTACATGGTTTACACGGTTCATACGGTCACGTAATATATAAGCACACACATACTCAAAAGTTCGCGGTCTACAACGTGGTTCTACCCTCTCCCGGGTGCTTCAGGGGTGTCTGGTCGACTTCCCCGTCGGCTCTGTACGAGTTCCCCCTTCCCCGAGGGTAAACGGATGGTCTCCGTCTAGCCCCCACCTAAACGGCTAGTTTTACCTACCACTCCTTGGCAGAAGGCCTCAGAGTGGGGACCCTTAAATTCCCCCGAGAATCAAAATTCGCTTACCTTGGTCCGGTCGGACTCGGGATAGTCGAAGTTCCAGATGTTGTCCAGGGAATGGTCTTCCTCCAGATAACGTCTCGGGAGACTAAGTTGCCAACGCGGGCCCTCCCGAGCGCTCTTATTACCTGAGCCATCCGTCACACATACGGAAATGGATACTTTCCGTCGCCCTCTAGCGTCGCTCGCGTAAGCGTGGCGAAAGCAAAATTATTCTAAGTCCAAAACGAATAAATCAAAGGGAACAAAGAATTACAAAATAATATCTCAAGAGATTGAATTTCTTCTAAGTTTTTGTGCGTTGAAATCAATGAGAATTTAAAAAATATAATTTAAATGAAATATAAAAATGATTTGGAAAGAAAAGAATGTGTTAAAGACTTTGAGCAAACATCTAATACGGCGAAATTAGCCGTGCGGCTTACACACTCGCGAGCGAATGGAAAGAGAATGACAGAATACGCGATTAAAATACTAAGTTAAACTAAACTCTCTCATATTATTTTTACATATTCTGTCTTATTTTGTATTTCTTTCAATCTCTTGAATCTTTTAAACGAATTGCATAGAATTATTTTTCACGTTTTTTATTTCTTTCCCTCTGACATCCGTCGGCTCGGGACTTAAAACAATTACATTCATACAGTACACTCGTATAATTGTAATATCCCATTAATAATAATACACAGCCATAGTAAATAATCAATCAATATAGTTTTAGTGATAGTTTTTAGTATATTCAATAGAAAAATAGAGATAAATAGTAATTAATGAAAATAGTTATAATCACAAATAGTTGTAAGTAGATAGGTAGTATTTAAGTAAACTGCACACATAGTAATAATAATAGCACCATAGTTTTAGGTTTAGTCATAGTTATAAATAATATTCCTAGTTATAAGTCAAAATAGTAGTAAGTAGTAATTCAAGTACAAGAATAGTAATAGTAGTATACATAGTAATATATCACGCGTAGTAATAAGTCATAGTAAATAAAAGTTGTACTAGTTCAAAAGATAGTAGTTTATAAGCAATAGTCATAAGTAAAACACACTAGTAATAAGTAAATAACAGGAAAAACAATCACAGCAACAAAAAAGGCCATTCGGCAGCCGAAATGGAAGTAGATTTTTCATTATTTATTTATATATATATAAATCCGTAAGGTAGACGGTGACGTTTAATGGTTCATCTAAAGCTTATAAGATCAATTATATTTAAGCTTGTCGATTTTGAAAAAATACTTTATGAATACTTTAATGTTGAGATTTCAAAAGTGTTACACGGTAGTAATCAGAATTAGAACAGTTACATGAATTTATTGAAAAGTAGAAGAACGAATGCAACAGCTAAATTTCAATAAATAAATAGGTAATTTTCGTTGAATATGAAAAAATAGTACTGAAATATAAAGCTCATTAGATAAGCTACATAAAAATATTAACAAAATTCAACTATTATGAATTACTTGAAAGTTATTAAATGAGAAAGTAAAAAAAAAAGTTTTTTATATTTTTCTAAAAATTTTGAAATTCATCAAAGTACTAGTAGAAATTATCAAAAGAGTAATCAACATAGCCTAAATTAAAGCAAATCGAATGAACATAAAGATTAAATCACCAAAAATAGATTGTCTGTTTAGGATCAAAAGTTATTTGAAGGTAAATCAAGAAAAGTTGAATTTTTTGAAAAATTAAAAAATCTTTAAACGACTATAACTTTCAAACTTTTTGTCCGATTGAGCTCATCTTCGAACTGAACCGAGCTTTTTAGCTAAAGAATATGCAAAAAAAAGTTTCATTAAGATCGGTACAGAATTGTGGACGCTATCGTGAGAGAACCGCGCGTTATATCGTATATATATATATATATATATATATATATTAGGGTGATTCATTTCCGCAAAAGTTTTTTTTTTTTTAAGTGCTCAAGCAAAATCTCAATCTACATCGAAAAACAAAAATTCTCACCAAATATGAGCTCTTAATTCCAACGCTAAGTACTTACTATTTGATTTCAAAGATTTCCCATTTAAAATACACGTAAATTTAATTACTTTTTTTTTAACTTTCTAATACTCAGCTGCGTTTCATGATATCAACACGGGCTCGGTCGCAAATTGTAGGGCATTTGGTGTTCTTCAAAAGTGCCCATAGTAACTTAGCTGTTATTCCAGCTGTTTCACTTGTGTCCGCTGCGGAACTCATTTTTCCTATGAAATTGACATTTATTGGCTTGCAGAACGTAAACCAATGAAAGTACACTAAAAATGCTAATAGGAATTTTATAGGAAATTTTATTCCCTTCAAAAAAAGTCTTATGAGTCAAGCCGCTAAAGTCCATAGTTTCCGAGTTATAGTCATTTTAATAATTTAAAGAATAAAATATCAATTGTAATTTTTTTTTTTAAAATTATATTTTTCAAATTATTAAAATGACTATAACTCGGAAACTATGGACTTTAGTGGCTTGACTTATAGGACTTTTTTTGAAGGGGATAAAATTTCCTATAACATTTTTATTAGCGATTTTAGTGTACTCTCATTGGCTTACGTTCTACAAGCCAATGAAGGTCAATTTCATAGGAAAAATGAGTTCCGCAGCGGACACACGTGAAACAGCTGGATTAACAGCTAAGTAACTATGGGGACTTTTGAAGACCACTAAATGCCCTACAATTTGCGACCAAACCCGTGTTGATATCATGAAACGCAGCTGAGTATTAGAAAGTTAAAAAAAAAGTAATTTAATTTACGTGTATTTTAAATGGGAAATCTTTGAAATCAAATAGTAAGTACTTAGCATTGGAATTAAGAGCTCATATTTGGTGAGAATTTTTGTTTTTCGATGTAGATTGCGATTTTGCTTGAGCACTTAAAAAAAAAAAACTTCTGCGGAAATGAATCACCCTAATATATATACATATAAATACATATATAAACTTTTTCACCAATAGTATTTTTGGAACCTACTTGACTCAAATAGATAGAAAATGTTAAAATTTTTGAAAAGTTGCGTCATGAGGACAAATACAACAGTTAGATTTTTATAAAATCTACTAAAAAAGATAATTTGTTTGATGTAATATTGATTTTAATTAATTTTTTTTCAGTCGTTGAAAAATCAAAAAGTAAATTTAATGCAAATTATTGTAGCTCCCCGTGAAAAATGAATCATCTATGGCCATGCATGGCCGTATATGGCTCATACATGGAGCATATATGACCATGCATGAATTATATATGGCCATACATGAAGGATATATGGCCATACATGAAGCATGTATGGCCATCTATGAGCATACGAACTTTTTTAATAGTCATGCATGGCCATATACAGTGATACAAAACCATGTATGGCCATACATGGCCTTGTATGGTTCATATATGGCCATGTATGACTGTATTAAAAAAGGTATGTCTATGTATGTTCATATATGCTCCACGTATGGCCATGTATGACTGTATTAAAAAAGTTGGTATGTCCATGTTTGTTTTTATATGCTCCATGTATGGTCATGTATGACCATATATGCTCCATGAATGATTCATTTTTCACCGGAATGCACGCCTCGAACGCTAGTCCTGTGATAAATCAATCATACGTGGGCATACAAACTTTTTCAATACAGTCATGCATGGCCATATACCATCATACATGGCTTAGTATGGTTCATATATGTCCATGTATGGCCATGCATGGCCATGTATGATTAATTTTTTGACTATTAGAATTACTTATAAACAGGATGTTGCAATGTTAAAAAAAAGGCCATTCGGCAGCCGAAATGGAAGTAGATTTCTCATTTGATTATTTCAACCTCTCAAATGAACGTTAATAACAAAATAAATTTTTTTTTCGACATTCTTAGATTCTTAAGGTTATAAATTAAAAAAAAATTGTCAAACAGTTTAAAATTGAAAGCAAAAAATTTAAGAATTAAAATTAGAAAATTGAGTACATTATCGGAATAAAAAAAATTGAAATTAAAGAGAATCTATTTATCTACGAATAAGTATTCTGTGATTTTTACTATAGGATTAATGCTTAATTCAAAATTAAATAATATGATTTGACTTGAAATTTCAATTATGATAGGTCTAAGTGTCATACTTGAAATCAGTTGTAAACACTGTCAATAAAAAAAATTGAATTTGCACACTTAAAATGAGATATTTAGATATTATGAGTTTTACACTGCAATAATATGAATTCAATCAATTTCATAAATTTACTGATAAATACAGTAGTTAGGATTCTATGGAATCTATTAAAAGTAGGAGGACCAATGCAACAGCAAAATTTCATTAAATGAGTAGTAAGATGCGAAATTTCATTGTTCTAGACACATATATAGGCATGGAAATGAAAGCTTATTTGAAGAGCTTTTAGATAAAATTTATGGGAAGTCGATAAGTTATAACATTAAAAAAATATTGAAGAAAGAATAAGTAAAAATCTGAATTTTTGATATTTTAAAAATTTTGAAATGCTATAACTTTTAAAGTATTCGACCGATTGAGCTCATTTTCCACCTTGATCAAAGTAGTCACCCACAGATTATGTATGCCAAGTTTCGAAGCGATCGGTGTAGAACTGTGATAATAATCAGAGTCACAACTTGCATAAAATTAGTTTTTATAATATTTTGTAAATTTTTAAAACCATTTTTCTATTCGAAAAAGTAATCAAATCGAAAAGCTACATAGTGCAAATTGAAGGCAATCGAGCGAGCTTTCACATAAGACAAACGAAAATGAGCTATCTCTTTCCGTTTGAAAGTTACATCTAGTTAAAGCGGCAAATAAATTTTTTTGAAAATTTTACAAAATTTCAATTAACTATAACTTCTAAACTTATTGGCCGAATTGGCCCATCTTCGAACTTATCCAAGGTAATCGTCCATAGAATAAGTATACTAAGTTTCATTAAGATCGGTGTAGAATTGTGGACGCTATCGTTGGAGAACGGCGCGTTATATCGTATATATATATATATATATATATATATATATATATATATAAATACATATATAAACTTTTGAACCTAATGTATTTTCGGACTCAGCTCGTCGAGCTGAGTTCAGAAATAGCAAAATTTTTCAAAAATTCCATCATGAGGACAAATACAATAGTTAGATTTCTATGAAATCTACTAAAAATTTCATTAAATGAGTAGTAAGATGCGAAATTTCATTGTTCTAGACACATATATAGGCATGGAAATGAAAGCTTATTTGAAGAGCTTTTAGATAAAATTTATGGGAAGTCGATAAGTTATAACATTAAAAAAATATTGAAGAAAGAATAAGTAAAAATCTGAATTTTTGATATTTTAAAAATTTTGAAATGCTATAACTTTTAAAGTATTCGACCGATTGAGCTCATTTTCCACCTTGATCAAAGTAGTCACCCACAGATTATGTATGCCAAGTTTCGAAGCGATCGGTGTAGAACTGTGATAATAATCAGAGTCACAACTTGCATAAAATTAGTTTTTATAATATTTTGTAAATTTTTAAAACCATTTTTCTATTCGAAAAAGTAATCAAATCGAAAAGCTACATAGTGCAAATTGAAGGCAATCGAGCGAGTTTTCACATAAGACAAACGAAAATGAGCTATCTCTTTCCGTTTGAAAGTTACATCTAGTTAAAGCGGCAAATAAATTTTTTTTTGAAAATTTTACAAAATTTCAATTAACTATAACTTCTAAACTTATTGGCCGAATTGGCCCATCTTCGAACTTATCCAAGGTAATCGTCCATAGAATAAGTATACTAAGTTTCATTAAGATCGGTGTAGAATTGTGGACGCTATCGTTGGAGAACGGCGCGTTATATCGTATATATATATATATATATATATATATATATATATAAATACATATATAAACTTTTGAACCTAATGTATTTTCGGACTCAGCTCGTCGAGCTGAGTTCAGAAATAGCAAAATTTTTCAAAAATTCCATCATGAGGACAAATACAATAGTTAGATTTCTATGAAATCTACTAAAAATAAGAAATCGTTTTGATATCACTAACAGCGTATTGATGATTATATTGCGCTTTTTCGAAAGTGATTATATTCTTTGAACCTTACGTAGCACAACAAACTGTGTTCTAACTGTCGGTCGCATAGCCTAGTCGTTAAAGCGTCAGTCTCTCGTACGGAAGGTCCTGGGTTCGAATCCTACTATAAAGCGGGTGTGGTTATTAATAAATCTAGCGTTTTTTCTCTGAATTAAAAATTGCCATTTCGATTAGGAATTCAATTAATCGCATATCTGATAATCTCTGCGTCGCCAAAACAATGGAAAAAAAAATTAAAATCTTTTTTTTTTAATTTAGTTAAAATTTCTATTCATAGTCTTATATGGTCGTATCAAGCCATGTATAGCCATACATGGCCATGTATGGTCATATATGGTTATATATGGCCATGTCTGGCCAATTTTCATACATGGTCATGCATGGAACATTCATACATGGCCATGTATGATTCATTTTTCACGGGTCTAAATGAATTTAAGAATTTATTAACAATGCCATCCAAATCTCGAGAACATCCAAATCAAATCTTAGAAAATATTAATTTTTTATTTGACTAATATCTCAGAAAATATCAATCTAAGTGATTCGGTGATTCGGACCTTTTTTGTCGGAAAAAAAATTTTCTATAAAATCATCTTTCACAGTTTTTCTGTAGATGTTGTTGTTTATGAGATAATAAGAAAAAAACAAGAATTCTATGAAAAAGTCCGGTTTAGCGGTCCGTACTACCCCACGCGTATGAGTTACGACTTCGTAAACTTTTGAACTAAATGTATTTTCTGACTCAGCTCGTCAAGCTGAGTTTAGATGTAGCAAAATTTTCAGAAAATTTCATCATGAGAACAAATACAATAGTTAGATTTCTATGAAATCTACTAAAAAACATTACATATGATCGATAGACAATGATGACGACACACCAGACAAGTAGATCTTCCATAAAAAAATCAATTTTTTTACCTTTGTTTTTTATAAAATCCAGTCAAAATTCTTTTTTTTTCATCGCTAGATGTTTGATAAATAAATATAATTTGATTTTCACTTAATCCAACAATCGAAGTTTATTAAATTTTTTTTCAATAGTTTGAATGTATATCAAATATGTGATGCATATATTTTCGATATAATTTCAAAATATAAACCTAATATAGATTCCACGTGCATAAATTGGATTTAAACGCAGTATATACACAACATATATGTTCAAAATATACCCTTTTTATTATATCTCTGCGATATATGCTGCCTATATACTTAGTATGTATATGTGAAATACTTACTACATATATTTTCAATATATATTCTGCGAAAATACACTGAGTGTATTTAATACATACATCCTAAGTATATATACGTGATATTTGTGGGTGGGAAAAATAGAGAATACTCTCCATATATACTGCATGTATCTAGGATATATTTAGGTATATATTTCCGTATATACTCCCGGATACATTCTTGTATACATTCCAGTATATATAATATTTACGTAGAGGGCCTTTAATGTGCAAAAATATCTTTAAACATTTCTACTTCATTAGGTTTTTAAATCAGGTAGCCACTTGTTAATGTTGACTTTTTCACAGATTTATCGGTTTCATATCTGGGTTAGATATAAATTATTAAGCAACGACAGCATGTAATGATTTACGCTTCATGTAATCAAAAAAATATGCATACCAAATGTATAAATTATTGCTGTAAATAAATTTAAAATTTATGCTGAAGTGATCTATTCGTGTTATTGTATTTAAAAGTTATTTAATCTTGTTACGCATACAACTAAAAATTAGAGAAATATTTCAAGACATTATCACGATAAAAAAAAAATTCTGGTTTATCGATCGAATTTTTCTTGATTTTGAAATTCGAATTTGAATTTCAAATAATCATGTGAATTGAAGTTCAAATCATTTCGAATCAGCTTTCGTTATTGAGGATATTTATCCTCTATATTATTCGCATAAAATGGTTAAATGGCGAAATAGCACAATAAACATTATAGTCCAATACACATAAATTTATACATTATTGAAATATGTTTAGCAAACATTTGTTATTTTAAAATATAAATCAATTTATCTGTTATTCTCTTAATATTCATAAAATAAATAGCGTATTTATGGTTATATCTAAGATAATAGAGCCGACGCCTAATCAGGGAACCAGTACCCGATTACTCATATGTATTTGTAAATGTATATTTATTAAATTTTGCTCAATATAGATACTCAAACGCATGGAGTGATCGAAGACTACACGGAGAGAATTTTTTGGTAAAAGTTATCATCGAGTTGTAGTACAATTTGTAAACTGAATTTTATAGTAGAAAATATCATTTAAATTATTAAATGAACAATCTCAATTGTAGTATCTATATGGAAAGAAAATTATGGGGATGGTTCCCACAATTTTGTGAATTTTTTCCTATACCATTATTGGAATTACGATCATAAATTATGGGAGCAGTTCCTATAATTATAGGAATGTTACCCATAATTATAAAAATAGTTCTCATAATTATGAGAACGATACCCGTAGCATTATAGGAATGGTTCCTCTAATTATAGGAATGGTTTCTTTAATTTATAGTAAGACTTCTTATAATATTATGGGAATCATTCCCACGATGTATAGGAACTATTTCTACAAATTATAGGATTCATTTCCATAAATTATCGGAACCTCCCCCCTAAATTAGAGGAATGGTTTCCATACTATTATAAAGATCTGAAGAAAAGTGTGGAAATCACTTCCACAATACACAGAAATATTACTAGATATTAAAACAAAAATTCAAACATTTAAAAAAAAAAATTCATATTTGGCAAAAACATTAAAACTTTTAACAAAAATTTTTTGTCAGCGCAGAACATTTAAGAAAATTCAAATTTCGAAAATAAAAATTTTAATTTCGATAAAATCTCAAATTTTGAAAAAATTTCTACATTATTATGCGAAAGAAAATTTTTGTTATATTATGGGGATGGTTCCCATAATATATAGGAACCATCCCTAAAATTGTATGGGTACAATTCCTATATCATTATGAGAACTATTTCCATAATGTCTAGCAAAACTTCCCATACTTTTCTCTCCGTGTACCAACTATCGGGGAGGAGGGGGGGGGGGCCAAACGGGATACCCCCAAATTTAGTCAAATAAAAATTTTTTTTTTTTCGTTTAGTTACTGTATATCCGATATTTTTGAGCATTTTAAGTCCTACCCATGATATCTAGGGCAAAATAGACCATCTCAAAAATCGAAAAAATGATTCTGTCAAATTTTGATCGTCAAATTAGAAAAAATTTTATATATTTCCGCATTTTTAGCCCTACCCATAACACCTGGGGCAAAATGGACCAGCTGAAAGTTCTGAGAAATGATTCTTTAATATTTTTATCGTCAAATTAAAAAAAAATGAATATGTTAATTCATTTTTCGGCTGATTTTCTGTAGTTAGGGCAAATTTGGTCACTAAAAATATTCGAAAATATTAATTTATTGTTTAATTGATAACAATTCAACTAAAAAAAAATTATCTTTTTTTGGAGAGGGGCTTCTCTGTCTCACAAAAAAAAATTTTTCTGCCTTCGTATCCACCAATGATGCGAAATGTAATTTTTCTTCACGTATTTTACATAAAAGAAACTTTAATGTAATGAAATTTGATCAACTTTCAGAAATTTCTTTTTTTCAGCTTTTTTTCAGGGTACCCCATTTTGCCCTCCAAAAATAAAAATTTTATTTCTTAACGGCAGCTCAAAATTTTGTCTGTTTATCTTGAATATCATTAAAATATTTTAGTCCTCAAAAACTTAGAATTTCCTTAGGTACCCCCTTTTTGCCCCCTGTCCCCTATAGTAAAATTTATAATTATTTATGACAATCAGAAATTATAACTTTTATTTTTATAAACTCGATGACATAAATGTCACGAGCGATTTTATCGAAAGACACAATATCAGGTTTACTGTGGTAAATTTTCAACGTTGTTGAGAATGGGACGTTCATGCGATCGTTACATATTAGTTTATTAGAAAATTTTTGAGGTCAAATAGTTCAAAATAGCAGTATGAACATGATATCCATTTTAAAAGTTTAAAAACGACGACCAACTCATGTATGAAAATAACATATATTGCCACTATGTATGTAAAAAAAAAGCCATTCGGCAGCTGAAATGGAAGTAGGTTTCTCATTATTTGATTATTACAACCTCTTAAATAAACATTATTAACAAAAAGATTAGTACCATAGCAAGCTAACAGTTTTTTTTATTGTAAAATGTTAAAATTCATGTATCTCATGAACAGTGGACTTTAGCAATATAAGTGTCATGAGCAATTTTGTAGAGCATAAAATTTCCTAAAAGATTGGTCCTATGCATATTTGTTGTGAGAAAAACCATTTCTTCACTATTAACAAAAATAAATGAATAAAGTGAAAATTTGTCTTTCGGAGCTGATACAATCGACGTGGATCGAGTTAGACAAAGACCATCGTATACACTTTTAAAAAGCAACAAATACTCTACAAATAAAAACTGGTTTCAAAACGATAGCTCAAAATCGGGCTAAGTTATAGTAATTTCAAAGAAAAGTTATTCGATTTACATGCTTTTTAAATGGGAAAACTTTGATGCTCGATAGGAAATACTTAAAATTAAAATTAAGAGCTGAAATTTTCAGAAAATTTTTCTTTTAATATAAATAACAAAATTTTCTTGTGACCGCTAAATAAAAAAAATGTTCGTTTTAAATGAAGCACCCTTATATATATATATATATATATATATATATATATATATATATATATATATATATATATATATATTAGGGTGCTTCGTTTGAAACGATTATTTTTTTTTCGCTCCCATCCCGAAATTTTGTTGGAAATACCCCCAAAAAAATTCCCTGAGAGTTTGAGCCCTTAATATTAATATTAAGTACTTTCCCAGAGCAGGTGAAGATTTCCCATTTAAAATACACGTAAACTTGGGTTTTTATTTTTTAAACTTCTATAACTCCGCGGCATTTTATGATATCATCTCGCTCAAAGTC
This sequence comes from Microplitis manilae, assembly GCA_030273425.1. NCBI lineage: Eukaryota > Metazoa > Arthropoda > Insecta > Hymenoptera > Braconidae > Microplitis > Microplitis manilae. Next base: position 15,880,319 of record CP092722.1, read on the forward strand.
GGGATTTTCTCACAATTAAATGTACTACAAAATTGCCCGTTGTTGCCAAGTCGTAACTCATACGGGTGGGGTAGTCCGGACCGCTAAACCGAATTTTTTCATTGAATTCTTGTTTTCTCTCTCATTATCTCATAAACAACAAGACCTACAGAAAAAATGTAAATAACAATTTTATAGAAAATTTTGTTTCCTACAAAAAAGGTCTTTAGCATCAAATCACTCAGATTGATATGTTCTGAGAGATTAGTCAAATAAAAAATCAATATTTTCTAAGATTCAATTCGACATTTTATGGGAATTCAATGCTACGTAAACTTCAATGATTAATATCTCAGAAAATATCAATCTCAGTGATTTGGTGCTAAGGACCTTTTTTGTAGGAAATTTGATTTCCTATAAAATTGTTCTTTACATTTTTTCTGTAGGTCATGTTGTTGAGAAAAAAAACAAGAATTCTATGAAAAAATTCGGTTTAGTGGCCCGTACTAGCCCACTCGTATGAGTTACGACTTCGCGACAACGGGCAATTTTGTAGTACATTTAATTGTGAGAATATCCCGATTTTGGGCGAGATGATATCATAAAATGCCGCGGAGTTATAGAAGTTTAAAAAATAAAAACCCAACTATACGTGTATTTTAAATAGGAAATCTTCACCTGCTCTGGGAAAGTACTTAATATTAAGGGCTCAAACTCTCAGGGAATTTTTCTGGGGGTGTTTCCAACAAAATTTCAGGATGGGAGCAAAAAAAAAAATAATCGTTGTAAACAAAGCACCCTAATAAATAGTTTATTAAAAACTTGTGCAGTATTTTTTATTTAAGTAAATATTTTTCGCTAAAAATCAATAAAAATTAGCATTTGTCAAATTATGAAGAATTCCGGATATGCATTCTATTAAATATATGCATCTTTTTATTCTCAAGTTAATAACAATGGGTATTTAATCCATATAAATTGATTTTTTTTTGTTTAAGAAAAAAACAAAGCGTAATTTTAACAGTCTGAAGTTTGAGGCTCGATATCTTTGAAACGGCTTGACTTACGCAAAATGTCAATCAGACCTTTTTTGTAGAGCACCTAATTTCCCATAAAGTCACTGTTTGATTTTACTTATAAAGTAGCTCGTCATCACGTTACAAAATTCCAAAGTTTAAAAAAAAATTTTCCTATGTTATTCAAATGGGATATAGAAAATTACAAAACGCCACCTCTAAATATTAAAATTAAGAGCTCATATTTTCAGAGGATCTTCTTTTAGAGATACTCTGACGATTTCTTAAGGTTCATTGAAAAAAAAAAAATATTCGATTTTTTTGAGACACTCTAATATATATATATATATATATATATATATATATATATATATATATATATATATATATATATATATATATATATATGTATATATATATATATATATATTAGGGTGTGTCAAAAAAAAATGATTTTATTTTTTTTTAGGTCTCATAGTCTCAAAAGTTTCTTCAGGACCTAAAAAAAATTTTCCTAAAAAATCAGTTCAATATCTCGAAAATTGAGCTGGCGGTTTACAAATTCATTTTCCCATTTAAAATACATGTAAAAAATTTTTTTTTTAGTTTTTCAAGGAAAAATCAAAGAAAAAAATTTTTTTTCCAATTTTGAATTTCATACCCTTATAGGAAATTAAATTCCCTACAAAAATGTCCGAAATAGTCATGCTCGTAACTACAATATAAAAAAAGTTACAAGCCCCCAAAGTTCGAAAAAAAATAATTTTTTTTTATGTATAATTATTGTTTTTACTTTTTTGTTATTAATTGGTGGTATTTTTTTCTTCTGATTATAAATTGCAATCTTCTATATAATATCTATTTTTATGCAAGAAACGTTTATTTATTTATTTATTTATAATAAATATAATTTATAATTTATAAAATAAATTATTGCTATACGGAAAATTTTTTTTTCTTTAACTTTAAGAGCATGATAAAATAATAATATATTGCATAAAAATAGATATTATATAGACGTTTGCAATTTAAAATCAGAAGAAAAAAATATCACCAATTAATAACAAAAAAGTAAAAACAATAATTATACATAAAAAAAAAATTATTTTTTTTCGAACTTTGGGGGCTTGTAACTTTTTTTATATTGTAGTTACGAGCATGACTATTTTGGACATTTTTGTAGGGAATTTAATTTCCTATAAGGGTATGAAATTCGAAATTGGAAAAAAAATTTTTTTCTTTGATTTTTCCTTGAAAAACTAAAAAAAAAATTTTTTTCATGTATTTTAAATGGGAAAATGAATTTGTAAACCGCCAGCTCAATTTTCAAGATATCGAACTGATTTTTTAGAAGGATTTTTTTTAGGTCTCAAAGAAACTTTCGAGACTATGAGACCTAGAAAAAAATAAAATCATTTTTTTTTGACACACCCTAATATATATATATATATATATATATACATATTAGGGTGGCGCAAAAAAACCGACTATTTTTTTTTTCGAGTCTCTTATGAAAATTTGTTGGTTTACGACGTTTTAAGAAGCCTCTCCAAAAATCAGCTCGATAAAAAATTTTCAAGAGGTCGCTCACGAATTTTGAAAACATCAAAAATGATCGAAATTCGACTTTTTTATTTCAAATTTTTTTCTTTCTCATGGCATCAATAGTTTATATTTGTGAAATCATGACTACGCTGAAAACTAAGCCCAAAATTTAAATTTTTGAACCTCGCTCAAGAATTTTGAATGCTTCCGAGTGCTGTCTTTTAAACGTTTTTGAGCGACCTTTAGATATTAATAATAAAGCTTCTCGATTTTTTCACCACCAATTGGCATCACAGTGAACAAAAATATAACCCGAAAAATAGAAATAATAAGTTATTTACATACATTTTTATTTTTTAATTCAATTTGTAGGTTTTTTCGCTTATTCAAAACTTAGCAAATTTTATTGTTCAAGACTGTCCTGTATATTTTTGGTTATGCAAAAGTTATATTTTACTGAAATGAAAATAATTGAGTCATAAAAAAAATACAACAACTAATTCAAAGTATTAGTCACATATTATCAATTAGTATTCAAAATTCGTGAGCGCCATTTAAATATTTAAATTTTCAGCGTAATCATGATTTCACCAATATAAACTATTGCTACCACGAGACAGAAAAAATTTAGAAATCAAAAATCCAAATTTCAATCATTTGTAATATTTTAAAAATTCGTGAGCGACCTCTTAAAAATTTTTTATCGAGTTAATTTTTGGAGTAGCTTCTTAAAACATCGTAATCCAACAAATTTTCATGCGAGATCGAAAAAAAAAAATAGTCGGTTTTTTTGCGCCACCCTAATATATATACATAAATACATATATAAACTTTTGAACCAAACGTATTTTCTAACTCAGCTCGTTGAGCTGAGTGCAGATATACAAAAATTTTTCGAAAATTCCGTCATGAAGACAAATACAATAGTTAGATTTCTATGAAATCAACTAAAAATGATAAATATCAGAAAATATGTGGCCAACTTAACTTTATTCTCATATATATTTTTTTTTTATATTAAGAAATAGAATATTAATCATATGCCAGCAGTTCGTATGTGTTTATAATATATAAAAATATTTATTCTTGTCATACACGAAAATTATATTGTTATCATACATTAAAATATATTCTGATCATATATAAAAACATATATTTATATTGTGTATGGAAAAGAAAAACTTTCTTATTCGTATGACCAACTCCAATTGATTTAGATCTGAGTTCTGAAATACCCTTCAAATTACAGTTAAAATTGTGAAAATGACTTAATTTGATGTGAATATATGCCTCTACACAAATACATACATACAAATAAAATACATGCTTAAATATAACAAAGAAAATAAATGTTGCCATGTATAATATAAATTATATGCTACCACATCTTTGACCTCGACCCTTTTTGATTTGGCTAAAATTTTTTTTTTCTTTTTCAACTCAAAAAAAAGATATGAGTTTTTAGAGAAAAGGCTTCTGTTCTTTCAAATAGCTATAACTTCTTCAAAAATTGACTTATTGGGACGTTTTCTTTTCTAGTTTTTTGTCCTTGAATGTACTTTTCAGAAAAAAATATAAAAAAATTTTAAGATGATCAACTCTATCAAATTTTCGCCTTTTTTGAGAAAAACTGTTATTTTCGCGAAGCTCGCCATTGGTTATTTTTTTTTTTTTTTATTTTCTCAAAAAAAAAAAAACTTCAATTAATTCTGTGATTTTTCCCGCTAATCCTAGAGTGGGCAGACTTTTCCTTCTATTTTTATTTATCAATTAAAGAAAAATTTTTTGACCAGTTGGGCTTATTTTACAAAAGAATTTGGATTTTTTTTTTAAAAAGTGAAAAAAAAAAAAAATTGGAGATACTTATAAATAATTTTATCATCATTTTTTCCAAAAACTACACCCAGAAATAAAGAAAATAGAAAAAAAAAGACCAAATGGCAATTTTTTGTTTACTGCGCTGGCCAACATCTGTGATTGCGTATACGCATACGAAAAATACAATGATTATCGAGACATGAAGTTTCAAACTTCCCTAATAAATTTTATAAGATTTGATGGCATTTTATATAATTCTGAAAGAACTGATCACATTATAAATAAAGTATAACGTATAAAATTTCATACAATTCCAAGGATTTTATGAAATTTCATAAGACTTCAGGTGATTTTATAAACTCTACGATTTTTGTGCAGCAAAGTTTCATAAAATTTTTATAAAATTAACAGAACTTTGTATTATTTCACAAACCGCTCTGAGGTGGCAAAAAAAACATTATCGTTTGAACTGAATTCAAATTTCATCAAATTCTACAAAACTGAATAAATTTTAGCAAAACAACGAAAATCTTTCTAAATTCATTCTCTTTGAAACTGGATTTAAACTTGTAAAATATTATTATAATTTATAGAATTTTAAAAAATTTTATTTTTTTTTTGGAATTCGATAACATTTCATAAAATTTTACATATTCAGTGTAGCAAAATTTTATGCGATTCAATATAATGACATACAATTTTGTAAAGCTTGATGAAAAATTCATCCAATTTTATAAATCTGGATAAAATTTCAAAAAACGTAGTGAAATTTTATAAAATTTTATGAAATAAAAGAAAATTTCTTTATGTTTTATATAATTCTATAAATTTTAATAAAATTATATAAAATACTACAGAATTGAATACAATTTGGCCAAGATTTATGAAATTTTATGAACAGATTTTCTTACTAGTAGGTGAAAAATAAATTTTTCATTATTTTTCTGTAAATAAAATAATTTTTTCAACCTAGCGATTTTGCAATGCATTGTTCCTTAAAAAGGACTTATGGAAATAAGTTATCTTTAATCATGAGTGTCATACTGTCGTTTTGTTTGTTGGTATAAATTGTTATCAATTATTATAACTAAAATTAAACATTTCAAATAAACTTATCTTTAACTCATAAATATATATAATACATATATATATATATATATATATATATATATATATATATATATATATATATATATCCATATATATATATATATATATCCATATGTATATCAATAATTGAATGCGGATAAGTATCATAAATAAAAAAAGAATATACATATACCTTTACTGTCTTTTTATATTCATTTAATTGTTCTGCAGCCGGATCTCGAACCATTTTTATCTTCTTGTTGCTACAATCACCGATACGATGCTTGTTAACAAATGGAAAATATTTTACAAAATTAAAGAATGATGAAGGCAAACCTGGATAAATGATCCACAAAAATACACTCGTACTCTCTAGCATTACCCGCGAGGTTTTATTAGTGTCGCATTGAGCTAGGTGGGAGATAACAAACGCGATGTGCAAAAACAATTTACGTGTCTTCATGAACGGTAAAGTTTGACACGGCCTTAGTATAGGTAACCGCATAGTTGAAATAAAAGCGCGAAAATTCCTTTGCTTTTTTATCGGCAAATTTATTGCAGTTATTATGTCCGATTAGTTTTTCTTCTTTTCTTTATTTCATAAATCAATTCACGAAACTCCTCTTTGCAAAAGCGCGCGAAAATGCAGAGTCGGTTTTATCATCATTTATACTACAGAAGTAGAGAAAGAATTACGCAATAATTATTGACAATTAATTAAAAACTAGTTGTCATTTTCCTCCAATGATAATAATTAAATTACTCTCACCAAACATCAAACGAAGCTTTTCTGTATAGCGTAACAGCTTAGTGGATGACACTTACCTAACTGCCATGAAGGACCAGGTTCGAGACCCAGCAAATGCAAAAAAATTCATTTTATCGATCTACCCGATTTCTCTATTGTACTAATTTAGTTCCACATGTTACCATCACGCACATGTCTACTAATATTTTTTATTTTAATTTATTTTTAGTTTATGCAGGTGCTTATTTAGCAACATTATTGGCACAATATTGTCACTCTATCTTGACTCGGTGTTATGATTCCGAAGCTTAGACAAACTTAGGCCAAGCTTGGATTTCGAGCTTCCCCCAGAGTTAATAAATCTTTCGCCAAGCCTCGGCTAAGCTTGGGCCTGTTATGTCTTCCGCTGAAATTTAAAGTAATTATCCGGGATTTCTCCCTATGGTAGTGACAGAAAAACTTAGACGAGCGATTTGGAGGATGCGGACGACAATAAAGAATACGAAGAAGAAATTTTCTTCCTATAATTTATTATTTAATGTGGATCTTTTCGAGAATTAAGAACCTAAAATGGCTTCGAAGAGGCTGGTGCTCTTGTGAAAAGCCAGAAGTATTTTATGACTGGATAGAGAATGATTCTTTCACTTACCTTTCGATGTGTCTTTTTTCTAGTACGGCAGGTATTATCCCTCCAGAGCTAAACAGCTCACTCGGTCCTCCTCTAAGATTTGGTTTAAGTGGGTGCGGCTGGGTTGCAGGATAAGATCTTACGTACTGCACTCGAATGAAAATCACAAGGTTGGAGTGATGAACTTTGTCTTTTATTGTATATTTCAATTACATTGTTTTATTTAAACGTTAGTTATTTACTCTAGATTTTTAAAATATTTATATGGTTTGTATTTTAAGATAATTTATCCTAACAAATATTTTAAACAGATTTTAATGCGTCCTTTTCACATCCAAAGGGGTTTATGCGCAGAATAAATCGGCCCGAGATGGGATCACAAATTCACGTGATTTGCGTCACTGTTAACTCGAACCGGATAGATCTTTGAGATCTTTTAATTGTAATTAACAAACTATACTCTACACGATAGTCAATTATTAGCCAAGTATCTAAGTTAATTGACAATTTAATTTATTAATCAAAAACCGTAACTGATAAATTAATATCCTACACGAAATTAATTAGCCAGATACCTATATCAGCGATGATTACTTTTTGCCACAGAGACAGATTTGTGCAATAAGATTACGGGCTATTGAAGCTGTTTATGCGGACCAAGAAGTCAAAAAAAAACTGAAGACCCTGAGTCATGGTGTTCAGGCATTTTAAACATTGCTTTGGCAATTGATGAGGAATTTTTAATTATTATCAATGGTGGAAGGTAACGACAGTTTATTATTTATTCGTTAAACTTATTGCGCAAATTCTCTCATCATTATATATCGCATAAAAAGGTGGAAAAGCTGACGCTACGTTTTCGCACGCTTTAAAAAAAAAAAAAGAGCTCAATAATTATTATTTATAATATAATTATTATAATAAAAAAAAAATGTTATTCGGACATAACAGGCCTATCATTTCTTCCTATAAGGGGAATTCGTTCAAATGTGTTTTACAATTAATTCGAATCCGGTGATAATTTATTCTGATTCAATCGATGATGGCTATAATGTTCGAAATCCGAGTGATAGTAACGGGAAAATTTCACCAGTAATTGTAATTAACGAGGAATTCGAAGGGGATAGGATCAAAGGATACATTCCTACTTACCCCTCATACGTTCTATCGTTCGAGTCAATTGAGAAACTGGAGGCACAAGTTGAAAAGTTTGGATCATCGGAAATCTGGAGTGTAAAGTCTCTTTTTTTGGTCCTCGACACTAAAAAAGAGTCTCGTTGTGCGAATGCTGGAAAAGTATTTGGGTTTCGATGTGCAATGAATTTTTTGTCTTCGTATTACTTGTGCTATGACGATGGTAAAGATTCGACGATCGTTCATACTTTGAATCCGTTCACGAATCACGCTCCACGGCCGTGGGTTGAAGTTGAGGCAGCTGAAAAGTTTGACGACAATAAGGGCAAAAAATGGACACTCTACAATCTTCAATATTCTGAGGGTACTTAACTTATTTATAATAATTGAATTGATATGAAAGAAACTATAAAGTACGAAACTAAGTATAGGGATTAGTGATTGGTATCGAGCGCAGATCGGTTTTATAAGCCTCAGGCAAGTACTGCCAATACACGTGGTTAAAAATAAATAGTAAATGGTAAATAATATTCAGACGAAAATTAAATATAAATCGGCCTTCTTTTATTTAACAATATTTATAAGTGGTAGAATTACGAAATAATAATGACAATATAGTTTATAATTAAACAATAATATAAATTATGAATAGTAATCTATACAGTAGAAAATGAAAAGAAACGGGTTACTAGTACCGAATTTATACGTTCGCGGTGTTATATTCGCGGTTCCTGATCGCGGGGTACCAACTGGCTACGCTGCCATGCCTGTTGGCTACGCAGGTTACCTTTCTCCCAGCAAATCGCGGTCTACACTCCACAAGACTAGTTTCCCCTCTCACCGGTGACTCGACTTCTTCCGGTGGCCCTAAAAAGCTACCCCAGGGACAAGTAGATGAAATCCTGCAAGCCCCACTTACCTGCCCTGTGGTCAACTACAGTATTGTAGTATACGGCCAAAATATTGGGCTATCTGGTCAGCTTACCTCAATTTCCCAATGAAAGTATTGAGGTAGGATAAAGATAAATATTTAGTTAAATCAATATTCTACTGATTATTTATCGTCCAGACTGTTTGGTTCAAAACGGATTTTACATTGGTACTTAAAGGTTCAAGCAGCCTTTGTATCAGTGGAAACAAAATAATTTATTTGTCCCTCTATCGGTGGCTCGGGTACTGGTAATAATTGAAGAAAAAGTATAAGTATTTTATTGTCAACGCAAAATTTTTTAAATTTTGCTGCTTTTCGATCCATAAGCTTACGAAGAATGTGTTCAAAAATACAGAATAATTTATTTTTATGAAAAGAATTGAATGATACGAATTAACTTAGAAAAAATAAGCCTACAAACGGTTATACCATAAGGAAAGTGATAATCCTTCTGAGCAAGAAAGAAATAACTTAGAAAAAATAAGGTTACGGATGAAGAGACTATAAGGAAATGAATAACCTCTCTCCTTTGAAATTGAATGGTACAAAGTAACAAAATGATATGGAAAAAAAATCGGTCTGTCGGTTGAACCTGTGGGCCAGCCCCGAAACTTCCCGCCCATTTCGAGCTCCTTGAGCTCTAAAAATTGTTGTGAATACATTTTCGAGCTCTTCGTCGGCCACTCGACTTCTTACTTTACTTTTACTTTTTACTGAATATAATTTTTTATATTGATTTTAATTTTTATTTAATTAATTAATTTACTTATTTTAATTAATATTTAATTTTATTTTATATTTAATTGAATTATTTTATTTAATATTTAATTTGTAACAACGCGGACTAGAATATGAAAATTTCTGGCTTGTCTTGGACAATCGGCCTAGAAATTTCTACGACGCATATAATTCCAGCGATGGCCTGGAGTTATAAAACGACGCCCTGGATCCGGCAATTGGGCCTGGACCCGGTTAGACAACGTCTGGCTTAATTTTAATAACTATATAATTTTACCACTAATTAAATATTACGGGCCTAGACGCGGATTAACCCGACGAACGACTAAGTATTTAGTAAATTAAATTAACATTCTGACTTCGGCCTAAAATAATTAATTTAATTAATACCTGATTCTTTTTTGATGCGGCTCCTCTTTGTTTTACCGTCTCCGTAGGTTCTCGGTTGTCGTCACGTTCATCACGTTCCTTGTCTCGTCATCGTCCTCCTGTTTTCTCTCGTGGTTTTCCTTTTTTTTTTTTTTGTTGGCTCCTTCACCTGCTTTTCCAAATAATTAGTACAATGCTATCAAAGGTACCGGCTAATGTCCTGGTATCTATAATAATTAATCAAAGTATCGCTTGGTTCCACAAAAGAATCCAAGACTAACAAATTATTAATTACCTGTATTCTTTGCGCGTCTGAATTCTTCGGCGTCTGGTCCGATTGTGTGTCGGCCTGGGTTCACCCTGCACTTATAATTGTACACCCACTCGACCGATTTCGGCAACTTTCAGAAAATTTAGACACTCCTACTTATCACTAAGTTGGACTGCCAGACAAGCCCCTACGATTTCCGCTCGGGACGACAGTCGCACTCTACCCCGAATATCCCTGAAGCAGTAATAGATTATATCGACCGTGCACATGATAGAAAATCATGGCAACTGAGCGCGGAAAATTCAAAATTCTCTGTTACATTTAGATAAAAATTTCATGAGACATTGTTGAAATATGTACCTTTGATATGCCATATTATATTTTTAAAATATATGACTGTTTATATTAAAAAAAATCGTAAAGATACCTTTCTTTCGTACCTCTAAAACCCACTCAACCCCTTAAGAATTTTATTAAGTTGATAGGACAAGATGGTATAGCGCTTACCTACCTTCAATCGATTTTCCTCGTTTAGAGGCTCGATCCTCTCCTCTGGCTCCAGTGTCTTTCTTGCTTCTATCACGAAGTTGGCTTAGAATAAAGGATATGGAAAAAAAATCGGTCTGTCGGTTGAACCTGTGGGCCAGCCCCGAAACTTCCCGCCCATTTCGAGCTCCTTGAGCTCTAAAAATTGTTGTGAATACATTTTCGAGCTCTTCGTGCTCAAAATACTTTTATATGCCTTTGTTTTTGGAAAATAACGTTTTTTATCATTTTTTCTACAACGATATCTCTCGAACGAATAAACCGGTTGAGACGTTTAAGGTGGCAATCGACGCGTTTTATTGAGTTCTACAACTGATCAGATTTTGAAATCGATTTATCTAGTCGTTTTTGAGAAATTTCTAAAATACTAAAAAAAAATTTTTTTTTAATTCTTTCGTTAACGGTTTCTCTTGAACGAATGAACCGATTTTGATTGTTGAGGTGCCATTCGACGCGGCTTACAAAGTTTTAGAGCTGATTAGATTTCGGAAACAATTCATCGGGCGAATTGAAAGTTATTCAAAACAAACATTTTGAAAAAATTTTATTTTTGAAATATCTCCGAACGTACCCTACCGATTAAGTTCAAATTTTGAGTGTTTATAGTTAATAACAAGCCGCGTCGAATGATGCCTCGAAGATCAAAATCGGTTCATCCGTTCAAAAGTTACAGAATATTTACACACATACGTACGGACATACATACATACACTCGGACATCATCTTGAAATTAGTCAGAATAGCTTTCTAGAACCTCAGAACATCAACATCTGTTGGAATTTCGATTTTCACAAATTGGGATGAAACCAATAACTTCCCGAATGTTTGAAAATTTGCAATTTTCTTAGTGGGAAGTTAAAAATATAAACGATATGGAAACAGATTAAGGCACAATAAGTTTCAACGCCGTATGAATAATAGTTAGATTTACAAAATCATACGATAATTATTTCCAAGCAAAAAAAGCCCATTCGGCAGCCGAAATGGAAGTAGATTTCTCGTTTGATTATTTTAACCTCTCAAATGAACGTTAATAACAAAATAAATTATTTTTTCGACATTCTTAGATTCTTAAGGTTATAAATTAAAAAAAAAATTGTCAAACAGTTTAAAATCAAAAGGAAAAAATTTGAGAATTAAAATTAGAAGATTAAAAAAATTATCGGAATAACAAAAATTGAAGTTAAAGAGAATCTATTTATCTACGAATAAGTATTCTGTGATTTTTACTATAGGATTAATGTTTAATTCAAAATTGAATAAAATGATTTGACTTGAAATTTCGATCATGATAGATCTAAGTGTCATACTTGAAATCAGTTATAAACACTGTCAATAAAAAAAAGTTGAATTTGCACAGTTGAATTGAGATATTTAGATTTTATGAGTTTTACACAGCAATAATATGAATTCAATCAATTTCATAAATTTACTGATAAATACAGTAGTTAGGATTCTATGGAATCTATTAAAAGAAGAAGGACCAATGCAATAGCAAAATTTCATTTAATGAGTCGTAAGATGCGAAATTTCATTGGTCTAGACTCCAGACACATGTATAGTAGGATGGCGCAAAAAAACCGACTATGTTTTTTTTTCGAGTCTCTTATGAAAATTTGTTGGCTTACGATGTTTAAAGGAGCCTCTCCAAAAATCAACTCGATAAAAAAATTTTAAGAGGTCGCTCACAAATTTCGAAAATATCAAAAATGATCGAAATTTGAATTTTTTATTTCAAAATTTTTTCTTTCTCGTGGCAGCAATAGTTTATATTTGTGAAATCATGACTACGCTGAAAATTTAAGCCCAAAATTTAAATGTTTAAACCTCGCTCAAGAATTTCAAATGTTTTCGAGTACTGTCTTTTGGACGTTTTCGAGCGACCTTTAAATATTAAAAATAAAGCTTCTTGATTTTTTCACCATAAATTTGCATGACAATAAATAAAAATATAACCCGAGAAATAGAAATAATAAGTTATTTACATGCATTTTCATTTTTTAATTCAATTTGTAGGTTTTTTGGCTTATTCAAAACTTACCAAATTTTATTGTTTTAGACTGTCCTGTATATTTTTGGTTATGAAAATGTTATATTTTAATGAAATGACAATAATTGAGTTATAAAAAAATACAAAAACCAATTCAAAGTATTAGTTACATATTATCAGTTAATATTCAAAATTCTTGAGCGCCGTTCCAATATTTGAATTTTGAGCTCAAATTTTCAGCATAGTCGAGCTGAGTTCAGAAATAGCAAAATTTTTCGAAAATCCCATCATGAGGACAAATACAATAGTTAGATTGCTATGATATCTACTAAAAAATATATAAGGATTGCTCTTAGAGCTCAACACACTTATATTTGATACATACTTTTTTTTTAAATAACACACTATTTACATGTTCTTCACAATGTATTTATTGCTAGGGATTATCTATTTTTTAATAATAAATAGACAAAATTAACCGCGTTTTCCCTATGTACTGCTGGAAGTAATTTGTCGACTAGGACCAAGCAGCGATGTCCTAGTGCTTATATGATTGAAAGGGCGCCACTTAGTTTTGCAATAAAGATAAAAACTAAGAAAATCTTATAACTAGCTAGTGATAGAGATGAGGCTCAACCAGGAGTTCGTAGGTGTGGGTTGTTCGCAGTGACTTATTATTATAAACAATTTTAATAGTGAAAAATAGAAATGTATTGAAAGAAAGTAATTATAGATTACAATAAGGATGATAAATCATAACTCATACTTTACAAAAGAAAAGAAATAAAGACAATAGTTTTAAAGAAATAAAATGGAATAAATTACTCTCGCGAATCCAACAGTATACGCATAATAATTTTAAAGACTTACTATATGCAGTTCCTATACGCTTGGGTTAATTTACGGTACGGCGATCTGCCGGCGGCTCGCGTATACTCTGGTGACGGGAGTACTCCTCAGAGATGATCAGAATCGGCTGCTTCGGCTCCTCCTGGATATTATGCACCCTCGTGCGTTTGCTCCGTCGCAGATGCGACAAGATCCAACCAAGTTGGATTCACCAAGTTTTGGTATACATAGCAACGTATACAGGTATTGTCAGAGATAGCACTCAGTAACTCGAGTCTAACTCTCGACAATTATAATTTTATAAACGTACTATCACCAGCACGCGACTTGCGTCTGATGATCAGTATAAATTTATTTATGAAATATGATAACTACTAGAGTAACAACAGCGCATGTGTAGCTTGTGGCTGAGGTTCACTCTTATAATTTAAATATTGAGTAATATTAGTGCACGCAACAATAGTGCCTAATATTCACTCTTGAATTGATATGGAAAAGTTAAATGGTTAAAATAAAAACTCGGTGGAGCAAAACACAACACGTGCTTGCCCTTTAGTGGTTTGTATCTGATTGACGCCTGCAGCGTCTTACGCCGCACTACCCCTCTCATTTTCCAATTGATCCGAAGATCTCCGATGGTGGTCGAAAATTATGCGTTCAGGTTAATTGCAAATGCGTAGAATTTGAAGTTGACGCGGCAAAATTAAAATATGTATCGCGCGTGTTACCGAGTGACGGTAAATAATAATTATTGTTATTATAATTTTATTTACCCCGTAACATTATATATATTAGGGTGGTCGTTAAAAATTAAATTTTCTTAAACGCCCGATAAAAGCTTTTTTTAGTGAAAAAGTACGTGAGGAGTTTGGTTTTTTCTTCTTAAGTGAAAAGAACACGTGCCGTAGGACGATCAAAGTTTATTATTCGATACAATCGCGGTTATATTTAAATATCTCATGAAATATGCAAATTGAAGGAAAAATCATGATAACTATTTTGTAGTAAATCAAATACTTGACAAAGAAGGTGGTTTTCATTTTTTTTTATAAAATGTGTATTTATGAAGATATTTAAAAAAAACTTTTTTAGATGTTAACAATTTGTTATGTCCGGCGATTTATTTAAATAGAGTAGATCGATATCTCTTTAGTAGCGACAAAAATATGATCGATCGGATGGAGGACCGGACTAATGATATGGAAATTCATGGGAAGAAAAAAATGAATCTATTTTCGTTTCATTATTTTATGTGGGTTTGTTTGCGAAATGGTGTTCCACAAGCCTTTGAAAAGACTTGATACTAGTTATTAAGGGATTAGGTGGGTTTCAGAGGTACAAAAAAAAGCTAATTTTACGATTTTTTTTTAATATAAACAATCATATACTTTAAAATATAATATTGCATATAACAAGTACGTATTTCAACAATGTCTCCTGAAATTTTTATATAAAAATGTTGAAAATTCAGCCGTTGAGACCTCATCTCCCTGGGTGTCTCACATAAAAGTCGGTGGATACGATTTCTCGAAATGTTATGGACCGATTTAGTTTAAATTGTGTACACATCTTTAAAATAACATTATCTAGTTGTTGAACGAAGGATTTTTTTTTTTTTTTTCATTACAACTTTTTTTTATTTAAACCAATAAATGGCGAAAATTTGACCAAAAAATAGGATTTTTTGTTCAAAGTCTGCGAAAAAAAGAAAAGGAAATAAAATTTTTTTTTTCTTCATTCAAGCACGAGATTTATATATGTACTAACGAAATATTTTTGGTTTTTTAATTTTATATGAACCAATAATAAGTTATGATGTCCACGGTGAGAGCACTTTTTCGTGAGAGACCCAGGAGATGAGGTCTCAACAGCTGGATTTTCAACATTTTTATATAACAGGGCTAGGCTGTTACTCTGGTCGTCCTTAATTTACCTTTTTATTAAGAGCGCCACTGAAAGGATTAAACAGTCTTCCAGAACCGGTTCTTTCTGCTTAGGGTCGGTGTAAAATTTAATTGTAAGAGTAGGAAGAGGAAGGATAATTTTATAAATAATTTAGATTTATTTATTAACACAATATTCACTTTATTAATTTTAAACCTTGTAATTAAAACCTTATAAACCGTATATAAACCTTTGACTTTATAAACCTTTGACCTTAGACCTTATAACCTTATATTAACCTTATAACTGTAGACCTTATAAACCTATATACCTTAGACCTTTTTGACCAATTACCTTTGGCGACTTAAAATTACTTATACTAAGTAGCTACTACCTTGGCGTTACACACACTCTCTCAATTAAAACATTGCCAACTACTTTTGAACTTACATTAAAATGTCGGTTACCTCCCGATTAATTTATTAACATATTACAATACTAATTCTAAAATATTTTATTACACACACACGATTGAGTCCCCTGGACTATGATTTACACGCACACTGAATTTAAAATTGGCTTGTCCCGCCACGTACTTTATTAAATTAATTAATTAAAATGGTTGAGAAAAATAATTATTATTAATTATTTAATTTTATTTGACTCTTTTTCCGACCACTAAATTATTGATTCTTTACTTTAATATTGATCCGAAATCACGAGACTAATACTTAGATTTTTAGTCAATAATCTCGACTCTATTTCTTTACTCGACACTAAATTTTTACTCGAGTTCCGCCATCTTCTTTTTCCGCGGCCACTCGACTTCTTACTTTACTTTTACTTTTTACTGAATATAATTTTTTATATTGATTTTAATTTTTATTTAATTAATTAATTTACTTATTTTAATTAATATTTAATTTTATTTTATATTTAATTGAATTATTTTATTTAATATTTAATTTGTAACAACGCGGACTAGAATATGAAAATTTCTGGCTTGTCTTGGACAATCGGCCTAGAAATTTCTACGACGCATATAATTCCAGCGATGGCCTGGAGTTATAAAACGACGCCCTGGATCCGGCAATTGGGCCTGGACCCGGTTAGACAACGTCTGGCTTAATTTTAATAACTATATAATTTTACCACTAATTAAATATTACGGGCCTAGACGCGGATTAACCCGACGAACGACTAAGTATTTAGTAAATTAAATTAACATTCTGACTTCGGCCTAAAATAATTAATTTAATTAATACCTGATTCTTTTTTGATGCGGCTCCTCTTTGTTTTACCGTCTCCGTAGGTTCTCGGTTGTCGTCACGTTCATCACGTTCCTTGTCTCGTCATCGTCCTCCTGTTTTCTCTCGTGGTTTTCCTTTTTTTTTTTTTGTTGGCTCCTTCACCTGCTTTTCCAAATAATTAGTACAATGCTATCAAAGGTACCGGCTAATGTCCTGGTATCTATAATAATTAATCAAAGTATCGCTTGGTTCCACAAAAGAATCCAAGACTAACAAATTATTAATTACCTGTATTCTTTGCGCGTCTGAATTCTTCGGCGTCTGGTCCGATTGTGTGTCGGCCTGGGTTCACCCTGCACTTATAATTGTACACCCACTCGACCGATTTCGGCAACTTTCAGAAAATTTAGACACTCCTACTTATCACTAAGTTGGACTGCCAGACAAGCCCCTACGATTTCCGCTCGGGACGACAGTCGCACTCTACCCCGAATATCCCTGAAGCAGTAATAGATTATATCGACCGTGCACATGATAGAAAATCATGGCAACTGAGCGCGGAAAATTCAAAATTCTCTGTTACATTTAGATAAAAATTTCATGAGACATTGTTGAAATATGTACCTTTGATATGCCATATTATATTTTTAAAATATATGACTGTTTATATTAAAAAAAATCGTAAAGATACCTTTCTTTCGTACCTCTAAAACCCACTCAACCCCTTAAGAATTTTATTAAGTTGATAGGACAAGATGGTATAGCGCTTACCTACCTTCAATCGATTTTCCTCGTTTAGAGGCTCGATCCTCTCCTCTGGCTCCAGTGTCTTTCTTGCTTCTATCACGAAGTTGGCTTAGAATAAAGGATGGATGGAGTCTTACACTATTTTTGAGTGAAGAATTTGCTCGTTAGTAAATTGAACCCTTTATTTAATCACAATTAATATACTATTGGATTTTATTTGAAAATTCTTTACACTTATGATTTCATGAAAAATTTGTTGGTTCAGAAAAATTTTATATGTGTTTTTAATTGTTCTGATAAACGCTTAAGCACCGAATTTGACAAATATAGGAATATCAATTACAAGTAATTTATTCAAGATATTAGAATACTATAAAATACCGCTAAACGACTTTTCACAACACAACGGGAGAAATAGATCGGCCTAGCACTTACTGCAAAGTATTATCTTAAATAATAAATTTTATTTAATCTAGAAATTATAGATTCGATAGACGGATAAAACTGCAGCGTAAAATGATCCGGAGGTACCAATTACTTGACTAGTATCTCTATCGAAACACAACCTACCCTTTGCTTCATATTCGAAGACAGATATATGCAAACGGTTTACGGACCTATCAACGACCGATTCACGCGGAACAAAGGGTGTAGAATTACTCGTTCTGTTCAATGACTAAGACCCCGAGCTACAATGCCCGAATGTTTTTATATATTTAATTAATTTTGGATGGGGAGTAATTTATTAATGTCATTGGTGGAAAATGAAGTTTGATTCCTTTTGTCGATTGTTCATTGGTCTGTCATTATTTGAAATATCTTGGTCAACGCATGCAGAAAAAGGAAGTCTTTGCTTGCGCTGCATTTTCGTAATTTTGAAAAAGGTGTAAGCTGCTCTACTTTTTATTTGAATTTGGCAATTAATAATAATAATAATTATAAAAAAATTGTAGGATGGATATAACAAATTGAGCATTTAAAAAATTACGAATGTTAAAAATAACGTTTTTTCTTAAATATAGACAACTTTGTAACTCATAACATGTCAATCATTAATGCTCGTTGTAGTTTCTATATACTTAAAAATATTTTATTAACAAAATTTGTAATCCTTAAAACGCTCAATTCATAATATTTAAAGGCAGTTTTTTTTTAAAATCTTCATAAATACACATTTTATAAAGAAAAAAAAAAAAAAAAACGAATATGTTCTTTTTTGTCAAGAATTTGATTTCTTTCAAAATTGTTCTCGTAATTTTTTCCTTTAATCTGCATATTTCATGAGATATTTAAAAAACCGCGATTGTATAGAAAAATAAACTTTGATCGTCCTGCGGCACGTGTTCTTTTTACGTCAGAAGAAAAAACCAAATTCCCCACATATTCTTTCACGAAAAAGAAGCTTTTTATCGGGCGTCTGAGAAAAATCAATTTTTAACGACTACCCTAATACGTCCAGTTCTCGCTGAGATATCGCTCTTCAAATGGAAAAGAATCCTTTTGTCTTTAATTATCGATATTTCAGAAACCAATGATCGCACAGAAAGCTAATGATGAGTCTCAAATACTTGAATAAATTTCCTTCAACGATTAGCCATTGCTTATTCGAAAAAAAATTTTTTTTCCTATCACCTGAAACTAAATTACTTCATTTTATTTCGTATTAACTATTGATTCTATAATAAAGAACACAGAATATTTGTTTGTAGATAACTTGATCCTCTTTAACTTCAATTTTTGCGATTCAACTTACTTTTCCAATAATATTTGCAATTTTTTAATTTCAATTCTTAAATGTTTTTGCATTTAACTAAAAATTTTTTGTTCTATAACTTTGAGAATTTTTGAGAACGTCAAAAAAAAAATTTATTTCGTAATTAATATTTATTTGAAAGGATGAAATAATTGAATAATGAAAAATCTACTTCCCTTTCAGCTGCCAAATAGCCTTTTTTCATTTATTTTTGTTAATGTGTGTCCACTAAAAAAAATGTTTGTCTTAAATAGAGCACCCTAGTATGTAATTTACACAAAATCTTGTGTTGTAATAATAATTAAATAAATACATGCCAGGACTGGTTGGTGGTTGGGATGTTGGAAAAATACGCATATTAAAAAATATAACAATATTTTTATTTGTCACAGCACATAATATCACTGGGTTACAAAATTGAATCGTTGATTTAATTTATTAATACTGTTAAATTGTCTGAGCTCATGATTACGTAATTAAATGAATGCAAATTATAAAATTGATCTCGAGTAAATAATTGAAATAATTGATTTGAGTGTAATTGAACACTGAGTTGATCGCAAAATTGTCATGAGAATAAGTAACATGAATTCAGAGGTTACCGAGCGAAGTTTACTATTGAACACTTAATGATTAATTTAAATTACACGAAATGTATAAATAATTGAGTTCATTGTTTAATTATATTATTGATCACTGAATTTAATTGTATTGAATGAGTCGATAATAAATTGCACTGAATTTCATTTATTTTATGAGCACGTGGTAGCATGATTGCAGAGGCTACCGAGCGAGAATTTAATGTTATATTATTAAAAATATTGAGCATGTTGATAATTGATTAATAATGAATTGAGTCTGTTATATTCATGAACACTTGATATAATTATTTATGGAATAAATAGGCACCTGTAATGTTTTCCGTTGGAATAACCTCTTGAAAAACGTGGTCGTCGATCACTTGAATTCTTGAGTTTTTTATTAATTTAGTTTTGAGCTCTGGTGCCCACAATTACAAAAATAATTATAATTTTGATGATTAATTAATTGATTTTAATTAATATTTTTATTCAATTACTCGAGATGAGTGCAAAAAGATACGATTAATTATAACACGTGTTACTTGTTGAACGTACGTATGCGAAAGATAATGGCGGCCGTCTTCTCGACACGAGGCAGGAAAAATTAAAAGCGCATGCACCGAGCTGCGCATGATCAAGTTCAAATGTATGGACGAGTCCCCAGTAGATGCTGCCTCCTTTTTGTCGGAAGTGAAACTATATTTAAATGTAAATATAGTTTCGATTGCGCAACATCTTGTAAAAAATTATAGATCAAAGAGATCTTTAAAAGTCTGAATTAATTTGCATACATTATCTTTGATCAATGCAGATCTAAATCATGAAAAATTTCGACTTTTGTAGTTCTGATTAGATTTAGCGAGATCTAATATTTTTTTTCGGGAATCTATTTTTTCTTACAAAGAAAAGTTTATGCATGTATGAGGTTTTACAAGTTTAATAAAATTCAAAGTAATTCTCAAGAATCCCAGAAAAAACGAATCATATATGGTCATATATGGTCATGTATGGCCATCTACGTGCATCTAAAGAAATACAAAAGACTCTGTATTTCATATTCATCACTCAACGTAGTGGTTAGCACGCCAGGCTTTGAATCTAATGGACCCAGGATTGAGCCCAGGATTACGTATTGACCAGTAGTCAATACCAAAAAAAGGCGATGACTGAAGTCAAAATAACGGAAGTAAAGCTCCAAGGACGCTAGGATCGTGGGACTACATTAACATAAACATAATTTTACTTATTTTTAGACTTAATATAGGGTGAACTTTTTTTCTTATTAAGTAAAGGGCTTATGGCCATACAACAAAACATACAGCAAAAGGCTTATAATTTAAGACTGCAGCTGTGTGGTCCCTTTTGCGATAATGGCGAAAGGCCTTGAAGAACTCATTAAGCTTTATTAGGGTTGTAAACTTTGGAGTTTACAAACCCAAAATGTGCAAGGCAGATGTTGAGTGCAGTAAAATAAAATGAATTAAAAATAAAATAAATGAAAGTGAAATACATACAAGTTTTACGCATGAGAAAATGAAAAACTATTAAAAATAATTAAATGTTCGAGATTATTAAGAGTTAAATTTGATCTACGTTAAATTTAGTTGAGTTAAAGAATATCTTAACTAATAAGCTAAATTAATTCAGATTAGAAAAGACGGAACACCCCCCCCCCCTCCCCTTGAATTATATGAGTTCAATCGTTATTAATTCTTGACGTCTTTCTCAAATGGCAATGGACACAGTTTTTTGGTACAACGCTTGTATTTTTCAGAGGTGGTCTTGACAGTGGCGGTCTGAACTATTCCGTCCTTTCCTGGATGAATAGCGCTAATACGCCCGATAAGCCACTGAAGAAGAGGTAGATTGTCTTCAGCAATCAGCACTAGGGTGCCAACTCGAAGATTATTTTGCCCCTTGACTGTCCTGGACGATTAATGAGTTAATTGAGGTATTTCTTATATCGCTGTTTCCAAAAATGCTGCTTGATTTGCTGAGCATGTTGCCATGTGGACAGACGATTCGAATTTGAGTCAGTCCAATCTTTTTCTGGGAAGCTCATCAGAAGTGTCACGTAGCGATTCAAACGTGAATCGCTGCGCGCGCTTTCCCATCTCGCCGTCAATTTAACAACACCTCCTAGCTCAAATTAAGCGCATTTATTTATTATGATTTGTTATTATTTAAATATTTATAGTATTTTATTGGATTATTTTAGTATGATTTAATTATGAATTTATTGATATTATTGTTTATTATGTTTATATTTATGTTTTGATAATTATTTTGAATTTTATGTACTTAATCAATATTTTCATTTCAGTCAGTAGCACACGTGTTATAGAGCATACATAAAAATATCGACCGAAGGGAGAGTAAGTCGATGTAGTAGGGATAAAAATCGATATTTTTCTCCAGTCGCGTGGTGCACTGAAATAATTATTAGTTTATTGTTTAAAGGGTTAAAAATCATTATGTTTATGTTTATATATAGAAAATATTATTTAATTCATTATTATGGTATAACTCAGGTCGTTTAATGATTTAAATATTTTATTTTTAATTGATAATTTCGGGTCCAAGGTCGTTAGAGGGGATAACACGTGAGTGATACCCCTCCCTCGGCAAAATCAACGAAAATATAGGGAGAGAGGACCGGGATTTTGTAAAGATAGGACGTGTTGTTGTCCGCTATTATTTTTTTTGAGTAAAATGATCCGACCCAGTTGTCGTAGTAGAGTAATTTCATAAAGTTTATTTTTGATGTGTTAAGTCAAAAGTATAGTTTGAGTATTGCTTATAATTAAATAGTTCCAGAAGTAAATTATTGTCAACGCCGGTAAGTCAATTGTGTTATCATTTGTTGCATCGGCTATCGCTGGTCCTTTAGTAGAGTTGATCGCGATATTTGTTCGATAAATAATTGAACCTGAGTTATATTATCATAATAAGTTGAATTTGTCCGGCGTGCGTTTCAAGTACGTAGACGCGTCGAGAAAATTCCTTAGAGGATTAGACAAGGATAGCAAGAGTGGCTCCTTGTCTTACACTAGTATTTTACATATTATTTTAAAAGTATATTTGAGTATTGAATATTATTCCTCTGGGTAAAATTTATTTTATAATTTGATGGTATGCAACCCAGTGTTGCCAAATATATTGAGTACCCGTGTCTTTCTCTCCCCAGAGTAAATAAATTAAAGTAAAAATTATTATTATTTTATTAATTTACAATTTATATGTTATATTTAGTTTGAATATTTGCAACTTGTATTTAATTCCCCAGTGGATAATTTAAAATGAATTATTATTATTTGATTGTAATGAGTATATTTTAATTTGATAAAAATTTATTATAAAGTGTTGAGCTTATTTAAATATATTTTGAATTAAGGAATCCAGTGATAGCCAATATTTGTTTGTTTATTTCCTGGGTATATTTAATAGTAATTATTTCTTATTATTATTTTTGTTCATTATATATTTATTTGGTTGTCATTCCGCTTGGTGCATACATTCTCGCTCAAGATTTTGTCCCGTGATCTCTCCCCTGATTTGTTATTATTTTTGTCCGTTTTGTAAAAACGGAATGGCGCCGTCGTGTACCAACCCAGCCTGAAGAGCTGGTCCAGGCACAATTTTATTTTGTTTATAATTATTTATTATTTTGAGTTATATTTATAATTTTTATTTTTAATTTTTAATACACTTGGGTGACCACATACGACTCCGGATTTTTATTCGCGTCTCCGTCGCGAAAAGAAAAACGGTTTACGTTATAGAGGATCACCGACAAGAAAATGACTGGGAGTTAAGGGAAGAGCATCGTTGGAGATCGTTGGAGTCCGAGGACATGGGAGATATAAGGCGACAATTTAAAATTGCCTTAATTTCTACCATACATGTTTCAAGTTGATCATATGTGAGAAATGTATCACCCA
Organism: Microplitis manilae; assembly: GCA_030273425.1. Lineage (NCBI taxonomy): Eukaryota > Metazoa > Arthropoda > Insecta > Hymenoptera > Braconidae > Microplitis > Microplitis manilae. The sequence goes on from CP092722.1 coordinate 15,904,126, forward strand.
CGGTGAGTGCTAAATAGTGTTTGAAGGATTTGACTGCAGCCTCTCAAAATCCTCCAACATGAGGGGCTCTGGGAGGAATAAAATGCCACCTTATTTTTTCCTGTTCAGCGTATTTCTGCATAGAGTTCTTATAATCCGTAGATTGCACGAGATTATAAACTTTCTCTAGCTCACGATTGGCACCTACAAAGTTAGTAGCGTTATCTGAAAAAATGTCGGTAGACTTTCCACGTCTAGAAAACCAGTGTTTTAGAGCCACGATAAAAGTCTCACTTGTGAGATCACTCGCGATTTCGAGGTGCTCCGCCTTTGTAACCATACAGATGAAGATCATCACATAACCTTTAGACTTTGCCGATTGCGATGACGTTTTTCCTTAATGTATAATGACCCGCAATAATTGACGCCTACACGTAGAAAAGGACGTGCTGCAGATACGCGATATGAGGACAATTTTCCCATCAGATAATCAGGCACGCGAGGTTTGACTCGAAAGCAAGTTACACACTGATGTATAATTTTTTGCGTGATATTGCGGCCATCTAACAGCCAATAAGTTTATCGAACGAAGTATAAAGTCGTTTTCAGTGCCGGCATGGAGTAACTCCACATGGTCGGCTCTTATGATAACTTGCGTGATGTGATAATTCGAGGGTAGTAATATAGGATGGCATTGAACATCCGGTAGTTCCAAGTAAGCAAGTTTGCCACCGACTCGAAGAATCCCCGCATAATCAAGGAAAAAATTTGAGGGTGTTGAACGATTATTATCTGGAATAGGACTCCCGTTGTTTAAATGATTATTTTCTTTGAAGAGGCTGATGATTGAACCATCTTAATTATTGACTCCAGTGCTGCTGACATTTCAGATGACTCTAACTGATTGAATATTCGTAACTATTTTTCGCGTTTTTAATTATTAAAGAACCGTAAAACATATACAATAATCTGAATCGTTTTGTCGATAGATTCGTAACGCTCAATCAGTGAGTATCCGCATAATTCTAACTTAAAACAAGTCAGACCTACAAGCTTGATTGGGTTTGATTCTGGAGTGTCAATAGCTGATAAATTAGTTTTGGGCTGTCACGGCTACTACATTCAAAAATTTTATTTTTTTTTCCTTCCCAAACAAGTACAAGTTGAGACCTTTTTAAATATTACGCTGACTTATTGACGCCAGCAGTCGCACCGGGCTAATATACCTACCTGAGCGTTGTCAACGCTTTACAATTAAGTCGTATTGCACTAATGGACCACGCGTATTATAGATTTCTCTTTTCTTGGAATTTCATCATTTTTACTTAACGTATTTTTAAAATTTATGTATCCGTTCCCATTTAAGAATCTAAGCATAAGCACTGTAATTATTTCGTTGATTTTTCGTCTTGAACCGTAGACCACCCAACCCATGTGCGCCTAGATGTGATTCTTGAAATTTAAAGAAAGCTAATAGAAACCATCAAATTTATGATTTCCTACATAAGCGTTGCTCGGCGACAGAATGACGCCAGAGTCATTGGCCTACTTCATAGTCAAATCTATTTCCCAGGCATCACACGTGTGCATCGGCCTAGAATTGTCGGGCGAGTCCGAGTGTCCTCGTATGGAAAACAAGTTACTAGCACTTTCCATATGTGAAGACCATATAAAAAGACTATGGACTTTAGCTCATTAGTTTTTTCGGGAATCAAACTAGAAACCTTACTGAACTCCGGAAACTTGACGGTGTCCGTGGCTAGAAGGTTGATATCCCGATCGAGCATTCGGTCACGTGAGCCCAGATCCTTGGATCGGCCCTTGATCGTCGTAAGCACTCGTATAATCGGCATATAATTTTCTACCGGCTTCAGAAGCGCAATCAACGCGATACAAGCGTATAGCATCCGATCACGTGAGCTCAGATCGTACGATTGGTCCTTGATCGTTGTAAGTCGTGAACTAATATCAACGGTTTATCACCGGTATAGCATTGATTATCTTCATCTTATTTTAATCCATGTAATTTCATTTTAATATTGAATTGTATCACGAAAAAAGTGGAGATACAAACAATATTTTACCGCGAAAATATGCAGAGATTTTAAATTATATTTTACCGCGAAAAAGCGAAGAATTCGAATATTTTGAAACTATTTTACCGTGGAAATACGCGAAAATTTTATAAACAAATTTATATTTTATTTTACCGTGAAGACGCGAAGAATTTGAATACATAAGAATTATTTTACCGTGAGAAGCGCGAAGACTTTCATTTTATTTGAATCTACGAAGATTTAGAAACGCATAAACATTTAAATCGATACAACAAAGCATACTAAATAAATAAATCGATAAATTACTATCACATTAATTAACCACGAGAACGCGTCGTGAATAAGTGCCCTGTGTTACTGCTGACAGTCCTGACATATCACCCAAACCTGTTTAGGGTAAGTTAAAATATTTTAACCATTATCTGGTATTTTCTAGATTTATTTTGAAATATTTGTAAACTATATGCATGAATCATTTACTTTCATATTCAATATTCTAAATATTGCCATTTGTAACCCTTCTGTACTTTGAAGATATTTAGTCCTTAATAAATAAATACTTGTTAACATAAAACATTTGAAAGCATTATTTCTGACAATTTCACTTTAACTGTGAGATACTAGCTTCCCGAAGCTTTTCGGCAGCCCACCTTTCTTTATCCCTTATTTTCTACCTGTTTAGCCGCTCATACAGATAGATCACAGTAGGGGCTACACAATCTTACGTTGACCGCTCGACGTTTGATTGTGAAATAAAATCAGTCACTCAATAAATTGGAAATCGTTTTGGGTTATTAGGGGACATCCATTAATTACGTGAGCTATTTTTCGATCAGTTTAGACTCTCTCCCCCCCTTAGGTAAGATTTAGTGAGATTTGCCTGGACCCCCCCCCCTACCCTCACGTGAGATTGACAGTAAAAATATTTTAAACTAAATTTATTTTCACTATTTGGGAAAATAATAAACCGTTTAGGTGGAGGTGAAGAGAGGAGGAAAAAGGGGGTAGGGCAGGCAAAACGGGGTATCCTAAAATTTTATAAAAAAAAAATTTTTTTTCTTTTCGTCTAATTACTATAGATCCGATATATTTGCGTATTTTTACTCAACGCATGACACCTAGAGCAAAATGGACCAGCCGAAAATTATGAAACAATGATCCTTTCAAATTTTCACGTCAAATTAAAAAAAATTTAATATATTTTCGCATTTTTAGCCTTACCCATAATACCTGGGGCCAAATGGACCAGGCGAAAATTACAAAAAAATTGAATTCAATGAAATTTGATCAACTTTCAGGAAAAACAGATAAAAACAACACTTTTTTAAAATTTTCACTCAATTCATAGAGATTTGTTTACTTCTTCGATTGAAAAAATTTATAATTAATAGCCATGAGATTTATATTTTATATAATAATATTAATAAATAATAATTAATGGCCATGGGATTTATTTGAGCGGGAAAAATAAACACTCAAAATAACTTTCTTTTAATATTTGTAATATTTTATATTTTTAGAAGTTGACGTGAGATTTTCGACTGTCCCCCCTTCGGTTTGAATCAGATTTGGTGAGATTTCATCGGACCCCCCCCCCCCTTATTCTGAGCTCACGTAATTAATGGATGTCCCCTTATCAATATTGTCTTCAACAATATTGTGTAGGCGCGATTTAAATATAAAATAGAATAAACTGAGCATTTGGTCACGTGAGCCCAGATCGTAGGATCGGTACTTGATCAATGTAGGTACCCTTTTATTCAATACATTTTATACGAAATTCGTAAAAAGTTTTCAGACGATGTGGGACAGTATTAAGCCATTGAAGTGTTATGGTGAAGTCTGACCACGAATAACACTCGTTTATAATAATTAATAAGGTTTGCTCGACTATTTTAAAGAGCCGCGCAAGAAGAAGAGCACCAAAAAGCTCCAGGCAAGGCAATGAGATTGAACGAACAGGAGGAACTCAAGATTTGGAACCTATCAATCGATCATGGACCACACCATTTTTGTCATTAGAGCGCAAATATAGACCACCACCATATGCCTTCTCATTAGCGTCACTGAAGCTGTGTAACTGTACATCAGTGGAGTCGGCTGTGGTAATGCATCGGCTGAACCGCAAACCCTCGATCAGGGTAAGTGGTTCTCGATGCAATGTCCAAGCAGTATAAATTCCATGGGGGCCGGATCCGTTCTAATCGACGCCGGCCTACCACAATAATTGCGTTATTATAGCATGCAAGATAACCGGACCCAATAAACTCAGAAGTCAAACAATCGCGCTATTTCAGATAGATCGCTGCGCTTAGCGACTGCTGTAGCCATGATCTTACTTACACTGTAGAATATAGCATCTTCCTTAGCGTTTCAATGAGTACCCAATATTTTGATTGTAGTATCTGGATTAACCGACATGTTTGTGATGCTAGGATGGGCATCACAATCAAGTATAAGAATCGGGTCATTAGAAGCCCATTTCCTCAAGTTGAGGCCAGCCTTTTTCATTGTGCTGTTCAGTTCGTCGCAAATAATCTCAGCCGCATGACGCGTATCTTCACCAGTAAGCAGATCGTCAACGTAAGAATTTCGATTAAGGGGGTATTCTGGTCTACAAGCCTAAATTTTAGGTGTTTTTCAAAGTAGGATAAAAAAAAAATGAAGAACATTTTTATCATCCAATTTTTTATATGATTTTTATTGATATTAAAAAAATGTAAAAAAAAAATTAAAAATAATAAAAAAATTAAAAAATCCTTGAATGACAGGCCGGTGAAGTGCGGGCCACAAAAAAAAACCGTGCTCCCTCGTTGACATGATTCCAACCTTTGTAGTGATCTAAAACAAACAAATCTAGAAAATTCTTCATTATTAAAGATGTCGCTATCGCCTGGAGCTTGGCCAAGAAAAAAAAACATTTTTTGACAAAATGGCGCCTACTTAAAAAAAATAGTTTTGTTTACCCCGTTTTTTTGACCTTTTCGAATTTTTTAAAAATACTTGAAATTAAAATTTTTCAAAATCCGAGGTTGGGGTGATGAAGAGATATATAAAGAAGATTCTCACTAAATTTCAAAAGGATCGGTAAGGTAGAACTTGAGATATCATGTCAACCACTTCAAGAAAAGTAGTTTTGAGAAAAACGCGTTTGAAGTTTGAGAAACAATTTCAGTAAAATAACTCAGATAATATTTAATACTCACTTGGGATTAATTGGCGATCCCAGGTCTATATATTGGGCTTTCCTCTCGAGAAGAACGAGTCTGCAAGTCGTCCGGCAACATCTACCGATCAATGTGTGATATGCTGCACTCGGCCAGCTTAGATGCCGCGTCACAAAATCCTATGTATCTCCGAAAATAATTTGAATTTTGAAAAATCCGTTTAAGAGCATATTTTTGAGAGTCTAAGCTCAAAAAATATACAAAAAAAAGTAAATCGATTTTTTCAAATTTCAAGACCAGAATACCCCCTTAAGTATAACGGATGCGCGAGGATGTGATTTACCCTCATCATCGGCGAGCTGATGCAATGATAGCGTCACTAAATGAGAGGCACATGCAGTACCGTGTATGACGGTGTTAAGTGTGTACGTTTTTACGGGTTCAGAAGGATCACTGCGAAATAATATTTTCTGATATTTTCTGTCTTCTGGATGCACTAAAATTTGACGATACATTTTTTCGATACTGGCTGTAAGGACGAAAATATATGAGCGATAGTGAGTAGAATAATAAATAAATCATCTTGAAGTTTCGGACCCACCACCAAGGTATCGTTCAAGAAAATTCCGCTTGAGGTTTTGGCGGAGCCGTCTAAAACCACTCGTTTCCGTGGTAATACTATTTATTTATTTATTCATTTATTTATTCAACTTAAACCCAACAGCCTAGTGGCCAATAACAAGGTCATTTACAAAACTTATAAACTTAGATACAGCATATGTAGCGGTTACAATATATTCATAAGTGTAGATATTACATAATACAATCTGGACTTAAATTATGCAGTCTCATAGAAGCAATAAGTTCTTAAAGAGCAAATGAAGAATAAAATGATACAAAAATAGCAAAAATAAAAATAAAATAAAATAATTTTATAACCCAGCACTATACTGCTTTATCAGCATAATGCGTAATGTAGAATCCTTGCGCTGAATCGCATGAGCTATCTGCGATAGACATATGCTTTAAATCGATGTATCCATCCAGAAATGCAATATAATCAGTGGACATTGTTTTTTCTCGAATGAGCCGTTTTTCCGGTGAGTGGAAACGGCGAAATGCTGAAGTATAGGAATCACCTATCTTCAATTGATTGCTATTAAAAGGCAGTCAAAATACATATCGGCCAGATGAGTCCCTTGTAGTGTGAGATAAATAATGATCTTCACACAACCTTTCTTCAGGGGACAAATCTTTAGGATTAGATAATTCCTCTATTTCCCAAATCTGAGTAATATTAGTCAGGGATTTGCTGACTCATTGCGAGATGACAAGACATGTTTGGTTTTTTAAAGGAGTTGTTTAATCTGCCAGCAACTATCCAACCGAGCTGAGTGTTCTGTAACACTTAAAAGTTCATAGAATAAATCAACACCTATGAGAGCATCTACTGCGGATGGCTTGAAGAACTCTGGGTTGGCCACGACAATGTTCTTGGGTATGTCCAGATGGGTCGAATCAACTGCCATAGAAGTCATTGCTCTACTAATCTGCGGTATTATTAAAAACTCGACATTTTTCGAAAATTTGCTAAACCGAGACTGAATTATTGCCTAAGCGGAATGCGTTATGTTTCATCCAGCTTTAAAAAACGAGTGGTTGTTTTGGTCATAAATAGTGTATTACACATCTAGGGAAGTAAAGTAAGAAATGTCTCAGACCACATGTACTTGTTGGCTAAGGCGAAGTCGAGGTCAACAAACATGTGATCTGAGGCTTTTTTATTTACTTCCCGAGGTGTGTGTAATATTTTTTTTTTCGACGGAGGCAGAAAGTGGCAACTTCGTTTTGCTCAACGGGACGGAAGTTGACGCTTTTCGTCTGGCGAGAAAATGGGTTTCAGAGCCTGCGTCCAAGAAAACACGACACGGCTTAGATACCGCTTGAACGTTTACTATGTCTATCAACGCCGTAGCCAATAATACCTCTGAAGAAACGAGAGTATGCATATTTTGGACCTTAGCGCTAGGCCTTGAAAAAAATGGTGGCGGATCCTGTTCCACAGATAAGTTCTGTGGCTTATCGAAATGCCGGAGTGTGTTGTGCCGACCGTCACACGTGCGGCATTCAATTTTCGAGGTACATTGACGAGAATGATGTGATTTACGCAAGTAATTAGTGTACCAACCATGTCTCTTTGCTAATTCATATCGAGAAAAGGGCCTTAGCTCGAGAAATTTGTCACAATTGTTAATATAATGATCATCGGTATAACAATGAACACACCGGCCTTGAAAGATTGAGTTGGCAATAGCCTACTTCGGTGGCCCAGAGGTCTTAGGTTTGGGCGTAAATTTTTTAGCGGATGCTTGCGAGCGCAGACTCTCGACGTGAGCTCGCTTCGTAATAAATGTTATCATTTGATCGATAGTGAGATTGGAAATACTACTGGAGTGGTCTTCCTATCGTTCTTTAAGTTAATTATACAATTTATTATGCAGCATGACAACTATTATCGCGTTTCATGATTCAATGGGCTCTCCTAACATTTTAAGAGCACGCACATTTTTGACAACATGATCTACAAAGGCTCACGTGGAGAACTCCTTAGACATTGAAGGTGTATCAAGCAGAGCTTGTATATAACCTTCCCGAATAACTTTTCTATCGTCATATCGTTCTTTGAGAAAATTCCAAGCTACTTCATAATTCCGAGAAGACGATTCGATAGACACAAATACATTGGCTGCTTCTCCCGTAAGAAAGCCCTTCAAACAAAATAGCTTCTAAATAACGGATGTGGAAATATTTTCGTGTATTAAAAAGCTAAACAAATCATAAAATCCCAACCACGAATCGAAAGAGCTGTCAAATGTTAGCAAGGTGATGTCAGGCAGCAACTGTTTATTAGCGACAATGTGATTATGAGATGAAGCATTTGAATGATTAGCCTGGGAGAACGTGACCGTAATTGCAGGATCATTCATTGAAATTACCTCTGGTATTTACGGCGCCTGATTATCATTATCTGAAGGAGTCACAGTCAAAACTATGTAAGGGTTTTTCCTAGCTTCCTCGTACCAGGAAGTTCGGACAATCCTTCTTAAAATGCTCGTGTGCATGCTATGCACCGGGTTTGGAAATGCCTGATATAGCCAAGTACGCGGCTCGATTTAGGATCGGGCAAATTGGTTAAAATAATTAAAGAATAAATATAGATATAAATTTAATTGTTTTATTGTCATTTTTTGTCTCTTTATTTAATATGAATAATTAAAGCTAGATTCTTTTGTAAAGATAATTAATTATTTTAGCTACAGAAACTTAAAAGAATCCTACTGCGCATACGCGATACTCTTCCGTCAGGTGCCCGATATTTCTATTCAAATACCCGCGATTCCAAACCTCAATTTTAACTTTGCTTTATTATTATAAATTAATCTTTTGAATTATTAATAACGGCTTTGAATTTAATCAGAAAATTCGTCAATGACGAGAAAAATCCTGACGATAAGTATTCGCTAATAATAAAAAGTTTCTGCATGCACAGCGATTAAATAAATTAAAGAAAATTAAATTAAATTAAACATAAATAAGTAAAGCTTATGAAAGACGATTGAATTACCCCACGTGTTTGACAAACTGAAAGTTATAAATAATTTCTAACCTTTACAACAATTCACATCAACTTGCCCCAAGTGCTTGGCCATGAATCCTGGTTTCCTTGGACAAAAAACTAGACTGTGGACAGACAACGACCCAAAAACTTTCCACCACAAGCAAAACTTGATCAAAAGGCATCTGCCTGACAATTAAACTTCATTGAAAAATTAAATTTAGAAAAAAAGACTGCTGCAGCCTGAGCTACTGCTCGACTCGGCTTCCAGGTTACGATTAAATTTTATCTGGCGTCTGGTGACAAGGTGTGCCTGATCTACCCCCTGCGTTACGCCACTAAATTAAAATACTTCCGGCGTAAGGGCGGGTGCGCAAAATAAAAATGGCGCGAAATTTAATTTTTGCTGATCTGGCAGTTGTACACCAGGTCACCCCATCACAACCCCCATCACCAGACTGTGTATATTCATACATAATTTATATATGCTCATATAAGAAATATATAAAAATCATATATGATTACATAAAAGCTTATATGATCTTATAAAATTCTTATAAGAATGTATATAGTTTTATGAAGATTTTATAAAATTAAATGTAATGATATATTAACCCCCCGTGAAAAAATTTTCTGATATGGCCTGATATGGCCTGATTTGGGCGGTTCATATCAGGCCTGATATGGAAATTGGCCATATCAGACAATATATGTACAGATAAGATTTGATATGTTCTGATATAGACATATCAAACTATATATAGTGAGATTAACATTGTTATCTGGGGAACTAAATTTATAGATAATTTTATGAAATTGTGTATAACTTTGTAAAGTTGTATATCCAATAATTGTCATAAAAAAAAAAAAAAAAAAGAAAAAAAATTCCAGTCAGGTCATGGGTTCGAACCCGAGTACTTCTGATTCCAAGTCTGATCTATTAACCACTCTGCCAAATCACAAACTTGATATGTAAGGTTGATTATATCTATTTGGATAAAAATGAAACTAAGAAAATTAAAGACATCAGATAAATGATTGATTTGGTAACTTGTATTTTATTCAATTGTATTATTTACAGAGTAACGGGCCCATTAACGGTATACCCACCGGTAACGGGGCAAGAACTACTTCTTTTGGTAAAAGAAAAAAAGAAGTTAAAGATTGTTAATCTTACATGGAGAAAAATGTTGGCTCAAAACCTACCAATTTCTATTATGCTGTCGACCAAACTTGAAACAGGAAGGAAAACATGCAAAAAATTACTATGCTCATACGAAAGATTATTATGCTCGTACGAAAAATTATTATGCTCATACGAAAAATTACTATTCCGCATCATAATTATTATAATGTGTGAAAGTAATTGCAATTACATCTCATCGATAAGTTTCTCGCGCGTAGTAAGTTTTACGATACAGCATACTAATTTTTTGTATGAGAATAATAATTTTTTGGATGCATCCCTTCCTGTTTCAAGTTCAGTCGACAGCATAATAAAAATTGGTAGATTTCGAGCCAACATTTTTCTCCGCGTAATTAAACATTTTTTAATTTGAAATCTCAATTTTTAAAATTTAAATTCATTACGAAAATTTGAAATTCTCTCAGATATTTAAAAATTGATCTCGATAGCTTATTGGAAAAATTTTCAACAAAGTTTGTATACTTTATACTATTAATAAATGCGGTAAATTAAACTATTTAACAGACTTCGTAAGATTTTATGAATCATTATAAAATCGGTTTTTCCGGACAATGTTACGTTATTTGGTCATTTCTGAATTATTTTATCAAACGTATGTATACGGAAAACTTGAAAAAACTAGTATATGTGCCCATATCAGGGCATTTCAAGCCATATCAAACCTGATCAAGATTTTTTTTGACAAGCATATTAAAATATATATACCCTTATCAATTTATATCAGGTCATATCAAGACATATAAAAAAACTTATATACAAGCATATCAAGTCAGATCAAGACATATCAAATCTGATATCGACATATCAAGTTGATATGGACATATCAAGTTGATATGGCCAATTTTTATATCAGACTATATCAGAATATATTAAAATTTATATATGGGCATATCAGATCATATCAGGTCAGATATGAATGTATCAAATTTTTTGATATGGCCATATCAGGTCATATAAGGCTTGATCAGAAAATTTTTTCACGGGCCGGGAAAAAGTTGTTATATAAACATATATGTTTATATATAATTTATATATGATCTGTAAGAGATATATAAAAACCATATATGATTATATGGAAACTTTCATAATCTTATAAAATTCTCATAAGGATTCATATACTCTTATAAGGATTTTATAAAAATTGATGTGATTTTATATAAAATTATATATTACTTTATAACATTACAAAAATAAGTTTCATGTGCTTATATATAATCACATATGATCATATAAGAGCTTATATGATCTTATAAAATTCTTGTAAGAATTTATATAATTTTATAAAAGTTGATGTGATTTTTTTTAAAGCTATATATGAGTTTATAACATTACCAGATCAGAATTTATAACATATATAAAGTTATACATGATTAAATAAAAATTCATATGATCTTATAAAATTCTTATAAGAATTCGTATAATCTTAAAAAATTTTCATAAAATTACACATAACTTTATATTAAGTTATATATAACATTATAAAATAACAAGACCACGCTGTCGATGGTTATACATAACCATGCATGATCATATATGATCATATGAAATTTTATATGACTTCAAAAAATTCTTATAAGAATTCAGATAATTCATAAAAATTTATGTGATTTTATATAAAGTTATAAATAAATTTGTATAATTACAAAAGAGTTTAATAAGGTTATATAAAATCATATATGATTATTAGGGCCAGGAATTTGGTTTTTTATAAAACGAGAGACAGAAGATAGAGAGAGACAAATAAGTTATTTTTTTGTTTCTCGCAATCGAGTGAAGACAGTAGCTAATAAAAAATAAAGATAGCTAATCCAACATAAAAATATGTTTAAAAAAAACAGAAGGTTAGCATGCAGATTTAAACCTGCTTGTAAATAAATACAAGTCTGTACTGCTCGGGTGAGTAGAGAGTGTAATGTATGGCACGGTGTTGTAAAAAATTTTTAATAATTTCAAAGTGGTACAGTATGCAAGCTGTAAATTTTGGTCACGGTCTCGCTGAAGATCACGCTGAAGGTTTTACTGCCGGTCTTGCTGGAGATAGCGCTGAAGGTCTTGCTGGAGATCGCACTGCAGGTATTGCTGGAGATCGTGCTGGCTGTCTCGCTCGAGATCGTGCTGACGGTCTTGCTGGAGACCGCGCTGAAGGTATTGCTGAAGGTCTTGCTGGAGATCGCACTCGCAGTCTTACTGGAGATCGCGCTGACGGTCTTGCTGGAGATCATGCTGACGGTCTCGCTCGAGACTGCGAGTGCGATCTCCAGCAAGACCGGCACCGATACCTTCAGCGCGATCTTCAGCGAGACCTCCATCGCGATCTCAAGCGAGACGGTCAGCGCGATCTCCAGCAAGACTGCGAGTGCGATCTCCAGCAAGACCTTCAGAACGATCCAGCAAGACCGTTAGCACCATCTCCAACAATATTAACAGCGAGACCAGCATCAATACATTTAACGCGATCTCAAGCAAGACAGCCAGCGTGATCTTCAGCGAGATCTCCAGCGCGATCTCAAGCAAGACAGCCAGCGTGATCTTCAGCGAGATATCCAGCGCGATCTCCAGCAAGACCAGCGGTAATACCTTCAGCGCGATCTTCAGCAAGACCGTAACCAAAATTTACAGCTTGCATACTGTACCACTTTGAAATTATTAAAAATTTTTTACAACACTGTGCCATACATTACACTCTCTATTCACCCGAGCAGTACAGACTTGTATTTATTTACAAGCAGGTTTAAATCTACACGCTAACCTTCTATTTTTTTTTAAGCATATTTTTATGTTGGATTAGCTATCTTTATTTTTTATTAACTACTGTCTTCACTCGATTGCCTGAAACAAAAAAATAACTTATTTTTTTTCTCTATCTTCTGTCTCTCTTTTCATAAAAAACCAAATTCCTGGCCCTAATGATTATATAAAAGTTTGTATAGTTTCATGATTTATATATTTAAATTTCTATGGTCGTATGAGCAGGTTATCTTAAAACAACTTATAATTTTGTAAAAAGACAAATGTGATGAAGTTTGATCATATTTGGTGCATTATTTATGTAGGGTGTATCAATTTGATTATTTGATTTAAGTAATATGCTATGGATTGTAAATACTACTAAGTGTGAAGCAAACTAGAGAAGCAGACGACGGACGTGCGATCTTCAAAGTTGAACAGCATGGAGGCAGTACATGAGTTGGATGGGTGACTCCTTAGCAAAATAGCAGTTAACCAATACTATATTTTTTTTTTAAATTCGTTCATGCATGATTATATGTAATTACATGTCATCAGATCCTGCCAATTTTTAGATCTAATCATATATAGGTTATTATATGTGTAACTAGACAAAATCATTTTTTTTCGGGTATACATATCTTTATATGATTATATAAGACTTTATATGATATTATAAGATTTTATATGATTATATAAAATTTTATAAAGTCATATAAGTTTTTATAGGACCAATTTTATTATAAAACTTTCAATGAGTCACTTTTATATGATTTATATATGATCATATAAGAACTTTTCTTCCCGGGTGAGTTTATTATTTTATTTAGATACGACTTTGGCCTCATACACAAACAGCGTTAGGGAAAACCCCCGTTTCGGCTTTCCAAGTTTAATTAATACGCTGCTCCCACAGGTTGATTGGCCCTTTCGCAGTGGGTTCCTCGTAATGGATGACGAGGACATCCAGGTCCTCTTCCGGATCATTTCCTCCCAGACGACACTCGGTGACGGTCTCAGAAAGAATGTCGCTCTCCGATACGCGTACACTCTTATCTTCCGCACGTACCGGTGATGGAGACGGTGACGTGAGACAAACGATTGATTGTGGCGGGTCTGAATCTCCCGGACGGACATAGCCGGCTCTAGCCCAATTGAAATAAAATTGAGGCTTCGGTTTTGGCGGCTGCCGGTAGCACTCATGTGCAGGTGCGTAGATAGGTTCTGGTGCCGGAGGGCACGTCACAAGAATCGCCAGCAGATTTCCCTCAATCAACTCACCGTTGCCAAAACGTATGCTGTGTCGGTTCCGACGCCCCAAGTGGTCGAAGGTCCTGGCCTGCATTGGATTCTCGTAGCAGTAAGGATGGTCAAGGTAATGCTCACGGATAAGCCAATCTCTGGTAAGTCTCTGTAAAAATATTCAATTAAATTATTTCGATCTTAAACTCCTTCGTCAAATTTTGGAATCTGAAACATAGTGTTTGCCAAGGGATTTCCTTTTATCGTCTTTTAAAATTACAATTAACGGACTAATTATCTGATCAACTATAGTGGGTCCCAAAAATTTACATGCCAGACTCGCGCTATATTTATCTACTTTTTTACTTAGCTTTCTATTAGGAGAATAAACTTAATCTCCTACTTTAAGAGTAGGAAGATCCTTAATACCTTAAACATGATACTGAGCTTGCCTTTCGCTCTCTTTTCTCATAATATCCTCTACTTTGTGCCTCAACTGATCTAAACGATTTACTCGCGCGTGCCAAGCTAGATTTTCGAGCTCTAGATCGTCAATCTCGGAGTTAGTAACCTTTCCCGATAACCTGGGCTCTTTACCGCGTGCGAGATAATAAGGAGACATCTTGAGAGATGTATGGTATGAACTGTTGTATGCGAGTTGTAACTCACCCAAATGTTCATCCCAAGATGTCTGATTTTTATCGATAAAAGCCTGAATCATTGGTTTCAGGATTCTGTTTATCCGCTCGACAGGATTGCCTTGAGGGTGAGTGACAGCGGTAGTCGTCAGCTTCACACCAGTTTCAAGAAAAAAAATCTTTAATCAATTGGTTAATAAACTCGGTACCATTGTTGGTAACCAGGAACATGAGACAACCCCAACGAGAAAACGCGCGATAAAAACATTTCTTAATGTTCTGACCAGTTTGCTTACGTAACCGGAAAACTTCGATGAAACGTGTATACAAGTCTTGAATAATTAGGATGTACTGATAGCCATTCTTGGAACGAGGAAGAGGCCCTGTGATGTCGGCAGCTACAATCCCCCGTGGCTCCATTGGTTGACGGGTCCTCATAGGTCCTCGTGAGGAAGTTTGTTTATACTTAATTTTCTTACACGTTTCACAGGCTTTGACGTAAACAGCGACATCTTTATACATGTCGGGCCAGTAGTACTTGAATCGTTGATTTGAGAAACCCCATAAGTCATCATTTTTACGAAATTGGGTTTTTTGCATTTTTGTGTTCTTTGGGTATCCCTCCATCGAAATCAATCAAAATATGCATCAAATCAGCGTTTAAAGTTCAAGCACGCCGGTGATAAATCTCTCGTTTAGTTGAGAAATCCCATAAGTCAACGACTAATGGGGTTTCTCAAATAAACATGGAATTTTAGATTTACAGAAATTACATTCTTTTTGTTTTTTCACAGAAAAATATTTTTTAAGTACAAAAAATAATTTCAAACAGAAATCGGCACCTAAAAAAATTAATGATTATTATTATAATTTACGTGTATTATAGTTCCAATACACATTTTGTACGTCATTCTATAAATATACTAAATAATTAACGGAGAAAAATTGAAAAATGAACGATTTTTTTACTATTCTTACCGTTTTGTTGAGAAACCCCATAAGTCAATTAACTTTAAATCATTGTTATTAATCGTAGTAATTAACAATAAAATTTTGAATCGTCAAATATTTTTTAGGGGTGCTAATATTACTATTATTCACTAGCTGACCCGGCAGACTTCGTACTGCCTCAATCGATTACAGAGCAAAATGAAAAAATCACCTTTGTTTAGATTTTCACTATATACAATCGAAGCATTACCGTACAATAGACGGTGTGGCTTAATAAGTTAGAAATTTAATTTGAACGGTATATAGTATAGTGCCGGATAGCTCAACTGGTAGAGCACTCGGCGCGATACTGACATGGTCTGGACTCGATTCCCACAGGGGCTATCTATGAGGCGTTTCACGCCAAATCAGACACCATTTCGCTTTTGAACCTCGGATTTTTTTGAAACTTTTTGATAGCTTTTGAAACTATTAGCATAGGATAAAGGAGGCCTTCATGATTTTTTGCAAATTTTTACCTTCAATCGTTTTCGAAATATCGAATTTTGAAAAAGGAAGAGATTTTTCTTTCAAATGCCTGTAACTTTGCAAAAAGTGGTTTAAACAAAATTTTCAAAAAGTCAAAAAATGTTTGTTTTTAGATATATTTTCGATGAACAATATTGAATAAAATTTTAGAACTACGCTTCTATTGAAATTTTAACTTTTAAGAACATATTGTCGATTTACAAAAAACACGTACTAATCGATTTTTCTCATAATTTCTCACAGCTAACTGTCACCTATTCTACAGTGTTTCCAGCTATGCTAATAATGGGACAACGATGTGATCTATTTTTATTAGATTTTTTAAATTTTATATTTCAGTTTTTTTTTTTTAAGAAAGTTGTCGTAAAATAATAGCATGCTTAGGATTCACTGTTAATAATTATCTGACACACAACTTTCATCAAAATTTTCAAATTTTTTCCCACAGAAAAATAATTACTGATTAATTAATTAATAATAATTTCAATTAATAACAGTAAATATTAATTAATTAACTTAAATTAATAATTAATTTTGAGACATTTTTCTTAAAAAAAAATCTGGGCATCGGTTGACCCTGCGGGCCAGCCCCAAAACTTCCCGCTGTTTTCGAGCTCAAGGAGCTCAAAAACATCGTTGTAAATACATTTTCGAACTCTTCGAGCTCGAAAATACTTTTGTATGCCATTATTTTCGAAAAAAACAGTTTTTAGCATTTATTTCTCCCGCAATAACTCTTAAACGAATTATCCGATTTTTAAGTTTGAGGTGGCAATCGACGCGTTTTAATAGATTCTAAAGCTCATTAGATTCTTAGATTTTTTGGTTGAGTCGTTTCAAAGATATTCGCAAAAAACTGTTTTTTCCTATTTCTTTCTCCAACGATAACTCTTGAACGAATTATGCGATTTTGGTGTTTGAGGTGGCAATCGACGCGTTTTATTAAGTTCTAGAGCTGATTAGATTTTGAAGTCGATCGTATAAGTCGTTTCTGAGAAATCAATAAAAAACTAAAAAAAAAAAATTTTTTTTTTTCGTAAATGGCCAATATCTTCGAGTCTACTTGGTCAAATGATCTGAAATTTTCAGAAAAGTTGATGGCCAAAAAGCTCTTTCGATTGCCGCTTTAACCATCCAAATCGGTTTATTAGTTAAAAAGTTATAAAGAGTTTACATACATACATACACACACACACACGCACACACACACACACACACACACACACACACACACACACACACACACACACATACAGACATTCGGACATCATTCTAAAAATAGTCAGAATAGCTTCCTAGGACCTCAAAACGTCGACATCTGATGAAATTTCGATTTTCGCAAATCGGGGTAAAAACAATAACTTCCCGAATTTTTCGAAAATCGTCGATTTTCTTAGCGGGAAGTTAAAAATCGGAACATGAAATTTGAAAAATAAAAACAAAAATAGATCCCATTGTTGTTCGATTATGACCATAGCTGGAAAAGTTGAAGAATAGGTGAGAGTTCGCTGTGAACAAATTATGAGGAAAATCGTTCAGTACGTGTTTTGTCGAAAATTTATGCAAACAAGTTTAAATTTCAATAGAAGCGTGGTTCAAAAAATGATTTTGATATTCTTTATTGGACAGATGTCTAAGAATGAACATTTTTTGTCTCTGAAAATTTTATTTAAACCACTTTTTGCAAAGTTACAACTGTTTGAAAAAAAATCTCTACATTTGTCAAAATTCGATATTTCGAAAACGGTCAGGGGGAAAAATTTGAAAAAAATCATGAAGGTTTTTTTCAACCTATACTTAAAGTTACAAAAAAAACCGCGGTGCAAAGCTAAATGGTGTCTGATTTGGCGTGGAACTCCCCCCCCCCCTATATTTTTCTCAATTTATCTAGAAATTGCCTGAATGAGAAGGTTTGCATGTTTAGGTTTCTCTTATATTAAACTGGTTTCCGCTATGTAAAAAATCAATTTAATATAGTGGAAACCTAAACATGCAAACCTTCTCAATAAAACAATTTATAGATAAATTGAGAAAAATGTAGATAGCTCGAACTGGAAATGAAGTCCAGACCATGTCAGTATCGCGCCGAGTGCTCTACAAGTTAAGTTATTCGGCACTATACTATATTCCGTTCAGTTTGATCGATAACTTATTGAGCCACACCGTCCATCGTACGGTAATATACCAATTTAATATAGCGGAAACCTAAACATGCGAACTTTCTCAATAAAACAATTTATAGATAAATTGAAAAAAAATATAGATTGCTGAACTGGGAATCGAACCCAGACCATGTCGGTATCCCGTTGAGTGCTCTACCAGTTGAGCTATCCGGCACTATATTATATTCCGTTCCATTTGATCTATAAGTTATTGAGCGACACCGTCCATCGTACGGTAATACACCAATTTAACATAGTGGAAACCTAACACGTGAACTTTCTCAATAAAACAATTTATAGATAAATTGAGAAAAATATAGATAGCCCGAACTGGGAATCGAACCCAGACCATGTCGGTATCGTGCCGAGTGTTCTACCCGTTGAGCTATCCGGCACTTTACTTAACTCATATTTATTCACTTTTTAAACCTTTTTTGGTGTTCCACAAATAATTGAAGACCAAAATTAGCCAAATCGGTTCAGCCGTTCTTGAGTTTTAGCGAGACTAACGAATAGCAATTGGTTTTTCTTCGTATAGATTATTGATTTATGATTTTTATGCTAACGTATCTCAGAAAAATGTTCCTTGCTTCTCCTGAAAAATTTACTATTTTTGACTTATGGGGTTTCTCAAATAAACGATTCACTTGGTCTTAATACGTCGGTACATCTTTTCTCGACCCAGATGTCCAGCGTCATGTAGCCCTTCTCAATTAACTCGGCGATTCTTTATTACTCTACAGTTATTACAGGACTTCTCCTATAAGGACGTACCTGTATGGGCTTAACCACGGGTTGAAGAACGATCTCATGTTGTACTAAGTTAGTCAAGCCTTGTTTCGGAAGCAGTTGAAATTTATCCAATTCCACTTTCAGAAAGTTGTCGAAGTCATCCTCCTGATTAGATGTTAATACCTGACATCGAGCACGTTGTTCATTGCAATTTATTTTCTGGAACTGGTAGAGTTCTTCCGTGCCATCAAATCTCCACGTTTGATTTGCGCAATTAATTTTGACACCAAAGTGCAAGGCAAAATTCATACCTAAAACGATTGAGTGACTTAGGTCATTCATGATGCTGAGATACTGTTCTCCAGCCACTGAACCAATTTGAATTATAAAAGGCGTACCGCCTATCGTTTCACACGCTGTGTTGTTGGCAAGGAGAACACCTCGTCGTTGTGTGTCATCTTCTTGTAGCTCACCTGAACTGAATTCACGTATTTTATCATACACAGTTGAATTTAGGTATGACCTTTCGCTGCCTGTATCAATTATCCCATTTAACTGGATCCCAAAAGCCCAGACAGACCCTGGTATCCTGGCTGTCATAACTGGCGGACGTGAGCCAGTGCCAGGTAAAAATCTAGAACGGGAAGTAATTTTATTGATAATATGAGAGGGCAGGTATTTACCTCTTAATATTCCAAGCAGGAAAGCCTTTCGAGAAGTATCAGGTGACGTTGAGACGCTGAGAATTTGTTTTGATTCATAATCAAACTCCAATCCTGAATCCAGTTCGTCCTTCTAAGGTTCTTCCGGTTCTTCTGGATTAACTAGTGGTTCCAATTCACACAAATAGGGCGTGCCCTCAATATTCATAGCGCTTGTTTCTTCTTCTTCGTCGACACCAACTGGAGAAATTTTTATCTTACGCGCACTTATCGGTATATCTTCACATATCGACGTTCTAATTAGCAAAGTGTCTAACTGATTATTTTTCGTAGGTGATTGTGTGCAATTTTCAGATACTAATAGTCAGAGAAAAAATAATTTCAGCAATCTTGACATAACTACTATACATATACTAGCTATAGAATTGATTTTAAGATGAAAAAAATTTTAAACTTTCCTTTTTTCGCATCAATAGAGGATTTTCTGAAATGGAGTTGGACCATTTGCTAATTAGAACGTTGATATATCAATTAAATTTTCCAACATTCTTGAACTTTCTGTAGATAATAAATCATTAATGTTTCAGAGATCAGAATAATTTAAATTTAATCCAATAGACTTGAAGGTCTCTGGCACAGTATTGTCGTCTGGGGACCGTTCTTCTACACTCAAGACTTCCCTTAAAGGTACCTCGTCAGTATTTAAAATATGTAAATCCTCAAAAACGCTAAAACCATTAACATTTTCAAATAAATTACAAAAACTACTGAAACAAGTTTCTGAGGATCCAAAACTATCATTACTATTAAAATTAGTGAAACTATTTACTTAAAACTGATTTTTATCGGCAACGAAATTATCACTTCTACTAAAATTCGTATTTACAGGAGTCTGTTCAATAACAGGACTCGATACAATGAAATTATTCATACTATTTACAATAAGCTGAGCCTCTATTCTACCAGCTTTACCACTCTTATTTTTATTAATTTTATCTTTAAAGAAATTCTTTAAACGTTTAACGACGAAAAATTCTACGACATTTGATGAGTCTTTTTTTTCCAAACGACAGGGAACGTGATTATCATCGTCTGCCCTTGAATTCAAATTTTCACCTTGCTGAGAAGCGGGAGAATCAACACCAATCTCATTATCTATATCATTTAAATACTGGTGACGTAAATATCATCGTCAACCCGTAGACCATCAATGTTAACAACTTCCACACTTCATCCCTTACGCGTGTATATATATGTGAGTACACATACATATATATGGATAAAAATAAATATACACTAATAAAATAAGTCGGATAAATTTAAACTCAATGCTTTAGAAATAACTTAAATTTTAAATACATAACAATTAATAAATAATATACGATTTATAAATTTAAACAAAAAATGATATATATATTTGAATCGTTTATTTGAGAAACCCCATAAGTCATAAATAGTAAATTTTTCAGGAGAAGCAAAAAACATTTTTCTGAGATACGATAGCATAAAAATCATAAGCCAATAATGAATAATAGTGATGTTAGCACCCCTAAAAAAGATTTGACGATTCAAAATTTTATTGTTAATTACTACGATTAATATCAATGATTTAAAGTTGATTGACTTATGGTGTTTCTCAACAAAACGGAAGAAATAGTAAAAAATCTTTCATTTTTCAATTTTGCTCCGTCAATTATTTATTATATTTATAAAATGAAGTACAAAATGTTTATTGGGACTATAATATACGTAAATTTTAGTAATAATCATTAATGTCTTTAGGCGCCAATTTCAATTTATAATATATTTTGTACCTAAAAAATATTTTTCTGTGGAAAAACAAAGAAAAAATAATTTCTGTAAATCTAAAATTGCATGTTTATTTGAGAAACCCCATTAATCATTGATTCATGGGGTTTCTCAACTAAACGAGATATTCATCACCTGCATGGTTGAACTTTAAACGCTGATTTGATGCATATTTTGATTGATTTCGATGGAGGGATATCCAAAGAACACAAAAATGCAAAAAACTCAATTTCGTAAAAATGATGACTTATGGGGTTTCTCAAATCAACGATTCATTTATATAAATTTGAGAATAATTAAAATAACGATAAATAATTAAGCGCACCATTTTGTAGAAAAGAGACCATACGCGAAGGCGAAACATTACATAGGAGTGGGCGCGAATACCGTGCTGTAACCTGAGTACCGGGCGGAGTAAAACAGTAGAGTAACGCCCAGAATAAAATAAAAGAAACGCCTGCAGCGAGGGTAAACGACCAACTTACGCCTGCTGCTATCCTGATACATAAAATCGAAAAAAGAGTATTCAGAGGGCTGTAATACCCCCAGAATTGATAGTTAATTTATCGAAAACATTAAATTCAATAGTAATTTCATTTTTATAAATTTTTATCTATGCATTTCGGAAAATATCTATAATTTTATCATTTATTAATGCAATAAATTAAACTGCCGATGGCAGTACTTTTTATTTTATTTAAATAAATATATTTATGTTTATAAACTGCTGATATGAGATATCAGATTTATTGAAATAAACAAAGATTCGGAGAAAACTTGGATCATCGATAAAATTTTTAATGAATCAACAATAAACTCTGGGAGAGTCTTTCTGCGTCTTTTCCCATGGCCCCTACCATGGTGGTCGATCTAAAATTACATGGCAAATAAATGTCGCTGCACCAGCTAATGAAATCAGTCAGAAAAACTCATCAGTCCGCGATGTAAATCCGTTACCGTCGGGTGTAATCCCGTTCTCGTCGGGTGTAACCCCGTTTATTTTTGTTTGAAGTTTTTTTGTTAAAGTGCCGGGTGTGACCCCGTTTTTGAGTTTTTACAAAGTACAGTTTTGGGTGTGATCCCGTTTTTATTTCATTTGGAGATTATTTTCAAGGATTTCAATTTTTATTTAAATATTTCATTTGAAGATTATATTCAAGGATTTCAATTTTAATTTTTATTTGGAGATTTTTTTTAAGGATTTCAATTGTTCATTTGGAGATTTCCAATATTTCAAACTACGGATTTCAAAGTTTCACGGATTATTTCAAGGATATATTTAATCACAGTGAATAATTTCAATAAGTTCGGTTAATGTTAAAACTAATAATCACTTTTTTCTCTTCGTTAAACGCTAAAAGGGTGCAGTGATTTTCTCTTTTACTTGTGTTGTGAATATATGGGCAATTAAAACAAATAAATTAAAATATTACTCGCGAAAAATCTATAAAAATTTTGTGAATTAAAACGAGTCTGTGAAATTTAATTTAAGATTTTATTTTCTAGTTACCTGCAATAAAAGGTAATGATTTGTTTATGAACGTGTGTTCCCTTTTGTTTTTTGTTTGATTTCAACGGACAACTAGAAGAAAATTTATCTAATAACGAGTGACTCAAATGACTATATATTCGCTACAGAAATTTTAATATTTCATAACTATTCAATGAAAATAATTTTTCGATTATTTTCATTTAATATTAAAATGAAATATATTTGAATAATATATTTCATATCTTTATTCAATGAAAATGTTATGTCCGGATGACATAACTAATTAATTAATTAAATATTAATTAATTAGAATGAAATATTTTTACCCTGGCGGTCAAACCAATAGGTAGGGAGTCAAGGCTAGGAAAAACAACCACATCCATGAATATCCTTAATAAACAAAAAAAAAGAGCTATCCGGCCTTACCCAGAATGAAAAGGTAGATTTCTTATAGATGTAAATACAATAAAGCTACAATAGTGTAATTAATACTTTTTTTGTAAGCTTAAACATGAATTTTAAGGAAATGGGTTATGCCTTATTATTTGGAAGTTATTAGACGACTAAGCTGCAAAAAAAAGTTTTTTGTATTTTTTGTGAAATTTTTGATATCATCAAATTGTTAGAAAAGATGTTCCAAAAAATCAAGTATTGCAGTGAAAATTAAAGCTAACCGTTCAAATTTTAATATACTTTTCACAGAATTGAGTTATCATTTTCAGTTCAAAAGTTATTTAAGGATAAAGCCAGAAAATTCATTTTTATGAAAATCAAAAAAAATTTCAAACACCCACAACTTCCAAACTAATCGACCGATTGGGCTCATCTTCGAACTTGATCAAGGTAATCGTTCAATAAATAAGTGTATAAAATTTCATTAAGATCCGTTAAGAATTGCGGGCGCTATCGTGATGACAAGGCACGTTATATATATATATATATATATATATATACACATGCATACATATATAAATTTTTGAGCGGATGGTATTTTTTGACTCCACGCAGTAAAATAAGATATATGGTGGCAAAATTTTTCGATAATTCGATCATGAGGGTCTCTGCAATAGGCCAATTTCTAAAGAAATCTACCTAAAAATTGAACATTGGTTTCAACTCATAAACTATATTCTGAATTATTACATAGATTTTTACTACGATACAATTTATAAAATAAAAGGACTTACATTAGTGAAGAGCGCTCCATATTTTCGCTGCCGATATTAAAACCAGAAAAATGCTAAGGATCTAGAAGGTAACTTTTTAAGGAAACTAGGAAAACTAAGAAACTCAAGTTGAGTCAATAACGTTGAAACTGTAACTGACAAAACTACTCTTAGCACTTCTTGGCTCCCACATAACAGAAAAATATGGGCGTTTTAACCCATGAAAACCTTGGGGTTGGGGAAAATTCGGGCCAATAGAAATTTTCCCGGGGCTAGAAATTCCCCTTCCGTTAGGGCCCAACGTTTCGGGAGTCGCACTAGTCTCCCTCCACGTTGGTCCAGACCATTATTTATCTAGATAATTATTTTGGTTTATTTAATTATTTGTTTAACCCTTGTTATTTGTTTACTTAATTATTTATCTAACCCCTTTTTATTTGTTTACTTAATTATTTATTTAACCATTTACGGAGCTATTTATTTAACTAAGAGTTGATTTTAATTATTTCTAAAAATTTAATTCTTTATTTCCCAGTCCACAAATTGATTCTGTTATTATTTCATTTTTTGTTCTGTGTTTCCTTTTATTTTAAAAATTCATTGGCTAATTTCGAGATTTCAATTCGTTCTTATTATTAAATTTTCTATTATCTTATTTCTATTAGTTAATTTTCTAACTTCATTTTATTTTAATTATTTTATTTTCGCTTTTATATATTTTTTTCTTTATTAATTTTTTGTTTAGTTGGAACTAAGTGAAACCTTCATCTTTCTATTCCTTGAAATAGAATATTCAAGTATAAACCTCGGTAATTCTTAAAAGACTCTTAGTTAAATGTATTTTTAAAGTATTTTTTTTTAATTATTTTTACTTAGGTCTAGTTATTGTAGAGAACCTTCCTTTTAAAAGTGTAATGGGTAATAAAGTTGGACAATTTACGAGCCTGGGCCTTCAGTTGCTTAGGACCCACGTAAGCTGTTAAGGTTTAACTTTAGTCTATACCGATGCACGGTGTGCAGTCGGATTCCGAGAAAAACAAGTGATAAAAACTAAACGATAATACAGTTGGAGAAAATATCTCCGAATCTATAAATTTCCAGGCCGGAAATGCATCATAAAATAGAGACTGAAAAAAAAAAAAAGGTTCTCACAAATATTTCTTTATAAAAGACAAAGTTATTTCCGAAAGTCCGATAAGATATAATGCGTATGTACTAGAACTAGAATAAAATATCAAAAGAATAGTATAAAATAGTGCATATGAGAAAAGGAAATTAATATTGTCGGCGGTGTACGCCCGACATAACAAAAATAATTTTTCTATTAATTAAATGTGAATCTAATTAATTAATTTAAGATATACTGCAAATATTATAATTTTTCAATATGAATCTAATTAGTTAATTTTAAATAAATATTTATGTATTTACAAAAATATTATTTTATAAACTTAAATAATAATTTTACTAATTTTCAATATTAATTCAAACATGAATACAAATAATTTAATTACAAATATTTTTTGCTAATCTGAATAGTTCAATATTATATTATGAATTTAAATAATAATTTTATTATTTTTTCAATATTAATTCAAATATTAATCTAAATAATTAATTTAAATTATACTACAAACTACTATAATTTTACTATTTGTAAATATTAATTCAAATACGAATTTAATTAATTAATTTAAAAATATATATTACAAAATATTATATTATGAGTTTAAATAATAATTTTTCGATGTTTTAATATAAACTCGAATATGAATTTAAATAATTAATATTATGTTATGAATCTAAATGATAATTTTACTATTTTACAACACTAATCCAAATATGATTAAATGAAAATATATTACAAAAACATTATTATATGGATTTAGATAATAATTTCAATTTATGAGTTATTAAACAATATTATTTTTTTTCAAGTATTACTTTAAATAATTAATGTTAGTTTGAGAATTTAAAATATATTTTACGAAACTAAATAATAATTTTCATTTTTGTATTATGAATTAACAATTATCTGAATAAGTATTTTCCAATTTGTGAACTTAAAAATTTACTATGAACCAACACTATATTATATAAGAATGATCATACTATGAATTTAAAGAACTATCTTATATTTAACAACTGAATCATCAATTTGAATAATTTTAACTTTGTGAATTATTAAACAATACTATTCTCATATTATTTTCAATATTATTAATTTTAGAATTTAAAATATATTACAGAAATGTTATTTCATAAAGCTAAATAATAATATTAACTTATAAATTATGAACCAATATTATTCAAAATAATAAACTAAATAAATAATTTTAATTTTGTTAATTTTTACCAAATATTTAACAATCAATTATGTGTTTAAATAAATTTAAGCTACGAAATAAAGTCTAAAATTGTAAAATTTCACATCCATGTTTCCCCGTGAATCCCCCGAAACAAGTTATTCCAAGAAATCTATAGATTTCTAAAAATCAAAATCATTATCATAATAAATTATCTAAAATTTCCACGGGGCCATAACACTTGACCTCTTCGATGACTAGAGGTTGTTTCAACGACTCATTATCAATACAAATTTCAGTACCAGCTAATTCCTGAAGAGCTAGGAATTCCGGATTTCTCCTTAGGTTTAGTTACTGACTTACTAAAAGATTCAGAAGATGTTGATCTGAATAATCTCTTGCTTTCTTCCATGGACTGTGTGGCTTCGTGAAGAACAGATAAAAAAGAATCGTAGTCATGGACTGATCTTGCAAATACCAACATTCTCAATTCACTTGGCAAGTGATTTTGAATGCAAGTAATTTGTTCTTGCTCAGATGGAGGTGAGCGAATTTCAAAGTATTTCTGTTGCATTCTGAAAGTGAAATCCACCATGGATTCACCCTCAGCCGGCTTCATATGTACTATTTCCATCAGTACTTGAGTGTCAGTTTTAGATGAGCCGAATACACGCAGGAATTCCCTTTTGAAATGCTGGTAATCAGTCCAGCGCAGAAAATTTGTGTCGAACCACTGGACAACTTTACCTTCCAATAAATAACTTACTATTCGAATCGCATCAGATTCCGCCCAGCCTTCACGATACATTCTGGCCTCGACTGCAGCAATAAACCCATTTTTGGATAGATCTCTCTGTGGATATTACAGTGTCCACAGCTTGAGGTGCTGCCTGACATCACTCCATTTCCTCTCATCTTGATTGCTGTATTCTCGTCTCGAAAATGCCTCAGGATCATTCCCCCGACTTGATTGACCATTCATAGGATTCCCTGTAAATCTATTGATAAAGTTATTATTATAAAAATTTTGTGCAGGTGTGTCTATATAATCCCCAAAAAAAACCTCATCTGGAAGATTATTTTCATAATTTCTAGAATCATTCATAATACCCTGACATTGTGGAGCAGGTATGGCTGCACGACCCCCCCCCCTCCCCCCGTCGCCAAAATTGTTGGCCATTTGGTAAACAGTTTTAGCCACAGAAGGTGCAGCCATATTTGTATTGTTCAACCAAAAACGTTGGAACAGGTTCAGTACCTCGCTCATTGTCATAGATGGTTCACCACCTGTTCGAACTGGTACTGGAACAAGGCCAGGTAATGAAGTGAAACCTGGAACCAACACGGCCTGAACGCGACTGACATCTTCATTTATAGGGTCATTTCCCTGGTTGAGGATCGGATTCAATAATAGATTTCTAATTACCGATTGATCTCTTTCAAAATTTCCATCCTGATGGTCTGCATTCAAATTCATATTCAAATTTCCAGAGTTTTGATCTTTATTATTTGGATTTAAATTTTGATTTGATTTAATATTTGAATTTTGATTCAGATTTAAATTTAAGTTTTGATTTTCGTTTGAATTTACGTTTGAATTAGAGTTTAGGTTCGAATTTGAATTTTCATTTGAGTTTAAATTTAAATTTTTTAAATTTCCAATAGGATTTGAATTTGAATTTTGAATTAAAATTAAGTTTAAATTTTCGTTTGAATTTGAATTTTGATTCTGGTTCTGATTTTTATTTAAATTTTAATTTGAACTTGAGCTAGAGGATTGGTTTGGATTTAAATTAAGACTCGGATTTGAATTTGGATTAAGATTCGGATTTGAATTTGAACTGGAAATTTGGTTAGAATTCGAAATTATGTTATTTATCGTATTTGTGTTACCCATGCTGCTGGTTGTAGGGATGACCCTGGTAGACGACGTTATTCCATTTATTCAAGAAGTAGTCACTGTGGCAGTAGGCCTCGCCACAGTAGCTGTTATTACTCTCGTCGACGTTACTGTTCTTGTTGTCAATAGTGCTGGTGGTGAATGTACAATCCTTGGAAATGGCGTCAACATAATCTGTATGTTGTCATCCCTTTAGCTATTTTATCTTAACAACCGATTAATACTCGGGTTGGTGCTTGACATCTTGTTGATCTTCAGTTTTATATTTTACTCACACAATGTGCATCACTAATCACAATCTCACAATAAAAGATTATCCACTTAAGTAAAAGAAAGAAAAGTATCCTGATTCTCAACGAGGGTTAATCCCTTAATGACACACAATTTTTTCTGTTAAACTTAAGTCCTATTTTACAAAGACTTTATTTAAGCTTTCAATAAATATGACAACCGCAATTATAATAATTATAAATATAAGACCGTAATCCGTTTTCAATTTTAAGTTTTTATTATTAAATTTTATTTTATCTTTTCGATAATTTTATTTATAATTTTTCACAACTATTTTATTTCACAACTATGAATAATAAATTACACCACAGGATTTTCCTAGATTTTATTTAGTTATTTATTTGAAGGTTTTATTTTCTTCACCAACAAATAATTTATTTATAAATTTCTTTAAGAATTTTAATTTGAACGTTAGCAAATTTCTGTATTAAAATTGTTTATTAAAATTTTATCATTGAACTAAAACTTTCATTGTTCACAAATTTTATTTTCACTTAGAATTATCAGCTTAATTGTATCCTGTAGTAT
Organism: Microplitis manilae; assembly: GCA_030273425.1. Classification (NCBI taxonomy): domain Eukaryota; kingdom Metazoa; phylum Arthropoda; class Insecta; order Hymenoptera; family Braconidae; genus Microplitis; species Microplitis manilae. The sequence goes on from CP092722.1 coordinate 15,933,286, forward strand.
CAATTTATTTTTACTTCCGGCCGAGCAATAAGTCATACGCGCTAAGCAATATTATTTTTTCCGGCGCTTTTTCTTTAGATTTTATAAGTACAATTGAATCGTTGATTTGAGAAACCCCATAAGTCATCATTTTTACGAAATTGGGTCTTTTGCATTTTGGTGTTCTTTGGGTATCCCTCCATCGAAATTAATCAAAATATGCATCAAATCAGCGTTTAAAGTTGAACCACGCGGGTGATAAATATCTCGTTTAGTTGAGAAACCCCATAAGTCAATGACTAATGGGGTTTCTCAAATAAACATGGAATTTTAGATTTACAGAAATTACGTTCTTTTTGTTTTTTCACAGAAAAATATTATTTAAGTACAAAAAATAATTTTAAATTGGAATTGGTGCCTAAAAAAAATGAATGATTATTATTATAATTTACGTATATTATAGTTCCAATGATCATTTTGTACTTCATTTTATAAGTATAATAAATAATTGACGGAGAAAAATTGAAAAATGAACGATTTTTTCACTATTTTTTACGTTTTGTTGAGAAACCCCATAAGTCAATCAACTTTAAATCATTGTTATTAATCGCAGTAATTAACAATAAAATTTTGAATCGTCAAATCTTTTTTAGGGGTGCTAACATTACTATTATTTATTATTGGTTTATGATTTTTATGCTAACGTACCTCAGAAAAATGTTTTTTGTTTCTCCTGAAAAATTTACTATTTTTGACTTATAGGGTTTCTCAAATAAACGATTCAATTACGCGATGAAATTTTAGTAAGAATTTATATTTTATATTTTATATCTTTGCAAATTTTTATATAAGTAAGTTATTGATAATTCCCGGTATATGTTATATATTTTATAAACTAGACACTTAGTAAATTTTATGTTCCAGATCTTACAACATTTTATAATTTATTGAGGGTTTTATTCCTAATTCGTCAATGTTACGTCCTGTCGGTAACATTTATAAAATTTAGGGAAATTGTTAGAATTCTTAGAATCTTCTAGGAATCTACTGATCCCAGGGAATATTCTATGGTTAGACTAGTTGCAAGTTGAAATCATAATTTCATGTAAATGCACCAGGCCTACTTACTTCGTAGGCCCTTATGATGGTTCTTAATAATATAGAAGAGTCACAGTGGCGTGGATCACTCAATAATGATTACCTCAGGAACTGGAGTTACTGGGTAGTATATCACTTCCGTTACTGTTGGATCGTTTAAAAGCCTGGAAGCGTAGAAACCAAACCTAGGATCTCTATCGTTGACCCAGGTCAACGGAAGAGGTATTTTCCCAATGTTTATAGGGATCAACTTATAGAAATTATTTAACTCAGGAATGGGTTTAAGGTAGCCAGGACAACCTGGGCACTTACAGGCTTTGGGTTTTAATTTTAATCGATTTGACGTACGCTGGGAGGTTTTCAGTTAAATAATGTAATAGTAACATCAGATTGGACTTATACCTCAAATTTTATTATGGACAAAAAAAAATGTTTGAATTGACAGAGGTGATTAAACATATATATATTAGGGTGTGCCATGTTGAGGTGACTTTTTTTTTCAACAAAAAAACAGGCTGGAAACTCTCAGGAAGGTGAAAAAAGAAGCCTGTTAAAAGCGGAGCTCTTAATATTAATATTTAAAGGTGCCTCTTTCTAATTTTCCATTTCCCATTTAAATAACATGGGAAAAAAAATATTTTATTTTCTTATTTTTCTAGCTCGGCATTCGCACCTTATATAAATAAGTCCATAGCCTAATCTTATAAAGAATTTAACGCTCTACAAAAAAGGTCTCTTATCGTTTTTTGATAAATTCATCCATTCAAAAATTATTTGAGCTGGAATTCCAATCTATAATAAATTTTTAGATCTTTTTACTTTTCCAGCAAAACTATCAAACTTATCAAAAAATGTTATAGAATTTTTATTATAGACAATTTTATTTCCTACAAATTATTCTCAATGAAGTTTTTAGAAATTCCGTATTGCTTTCTAGTTATTTTCATTTTAATGTTAAGTTCTCAGAATAAATTAGAAGACTATTATTTTTACGAGCTTCGCTTCAAAATGGAAATAACTAAAAAACTATGCGGAATTTCTGAAAACTTCATTGAAAATAATTTGTAGGAAATAAAATTGTCTATAATAAAGATTCTGTGACATTTTTTGATAGTTTTCTAGAAGTCTGATAGTTTTGCTAGAATAGTAAAAAGATCTGGAATATTATTATAGAATTGAATTCCAGCTCTAATAACTTTTGAATGGATGGATCTATAAAAAAGTGATAAGAGACCTTTTTTGTAGAGCGTTAAGTTCTCTATAAGTTCATGCTATGGACTTATTCATATGAGGTGCGAATGCCGAGCTAGAAAAATAAAAAATAAAATATTTTTTTTCCTACGTTATTTAAATGGGAAATGGAAAATTAGAAATAGTCACCTCTAAATAATAATATTAAGAGCTCCGCTTTTAACAGGCTTCTTTTCTCACTTTCCTGCAAGTTTTCAGCCTGCTTTTTTTTGTTGAAAAAAAAAGTCGCCTCAAAATGGCACACCCTAATATATATATATATATATATATATATATATATATATATATATATATATATATATATATATTCATACTGTATAGGTTAAATTCTAATATCCTTCACACCCCTCTACTGAAAGTAATAATTTCAATAGTTTGTAACACTCGATATATATCAATTGCGATTTAATCAATTATATTAACATTCCCTATTATATTTTTATTTTTCTGTAAGATAAGAAATACTCGTCTACGCCCACCCCGCGGTGATAAATTTACCTTTCTCAGGTATCTCTGTGAGTGCATGCACGATGACCATGAACAGGCAGAGATCGACAGATGGGACAATATTGTATATACCTCTCTCTCTCTCTCTCTCTCTCTCTCTCTCTCTCTCTCTCTCTCTCTCTCTCTCTCTCTCTCTCTCTCTCTCTCTCTCTGCCATCCTTTTTCAAACCAACTATGATATCTAAGAGTATACTCATCTTGCATTCACACCTACCTGTGTACTTTTTGTGACAATATACGTACAAGAGAGTGTGTGTGTGTGTGTGAGCATAATACCCAATAGATGAATGATGAAATCACCGTCTAATTTATCAGGGACGCGTGCACGTGAGCACTGAGCCTCTAGCGATTCAGCGGTAAACAAATTTTACGAGCTAAATGATTTACCTTACTTATAATCCAAATTCAATATTTCGAGTTATTTTTTTTTTTTTTTTTTGATTTCGAAAATCTCTGAAATACTTACTAGTAATACGGATTGCTCAATATGTTTACTTACTTGTTTGTCACATAAAATGACCTCCAAATTCGGAATATATGCGCATTATATTTTTCTTACGGGACAAATCCTTTCACCAATATTAGACCTACAGCATAGATTACTCATTTGTTCTTCACTCAGGATGACTCCCGAACCCGGAACACTTACGCATCATGTTTTTCTACACCCTGTTGCTAACTCTAAGCTTACAACATAGATTACTCATTTGTTTTTCACGTAGAATGTCCTCCAAACCCGGAACACTTACGCATCATCTTGTTTTTGACCATTTTGAGATGTACTTTTATTCCCTAAACCCACAAACTATTGCTACACCATGGATTACTCATTTGTTTTTGACGCTCTGTTAGATCATCACATCGATGATCCAAACCAGAAAATCAATAGGAACCATACAATTTCCACAGCCAGATCTAGGGTATATAAACTGCCGAAAATCTAATGAAGTCAGTCAATCGCTAATCAGGACTAATCTCGGTCGGATCTCGGGTTAATCGCCGGTTTCGGTCTAAAATTCTATTAGTTCATAATAAAATTAGTTCTAAACGGCTAAGCCGATTAGTACCGCGAATCAGAATCTGAAATTTTCATCATTGTCCACGTGACGGTCCACCGCCTAGGCAATCGGGCTCCTTGGTCATATAATCAAATTTTAAATTCGTTAAAATCTCGGTTGATTCGACTCACCCCCAAACCAGGATCATCGGTTTCGTGACGGTCCATAGCCTAGGAATCCGGACTTCTAGACCGACTTCCTAACAAAAACAGAATACTCGCATTCATACTCGATGGATAGAGGAGTGCATCAGCTTGGGGCCCTGTAGCTCCGAGTCTGAACAAAATATTTGATACCGCTGAATAAAATCACGAAGCCACAGTGCTGTGTCCCAGTGTAATTGAAAATAAGGACCGTAATTGAAGAATTCGTGATCATAAATTCAAATTGGTGAAAAGTGAGAGAGTGTGATCAGCGAAAATTGTAAACCACCTCAAGCTGAGTGGTAAGTCCATATATATCGTAAAACTATAACACACCTTTGTAAAACAATATTACAAGAATATAAAATTCTTCGTTTTTTAAGAAACATCTTTCTCTTATACCTCTTACTCCAACATTCATCAGTTAACGGGTGCAGAAAGAGACAGACGTTAAGAACGGGGACTTCTTGAGAGCCCATATTCACCTACCTGTTTTCCTTTCGCTTTAATATCCCGGACCTATCCTAAAGCCACGCAGGTCAACGATCGGGATAGTCTATCGTACTTCCGCTCGGTACGAAATAGACTGATTTAGTATTTAACAACATTACAGAATAATTAACATTCTCACACTAGCCACGTGACGGTCCTAATAGGCTCCTTGGTTGAGTTATAGAATAATTATTTTAGGTAATTTTGTACTAAATAATTAAATAATAAAAACCCTTCGCCCGTCACCTTCACTCTCTCCGATCGTGACAAGTTGGATGAGGATGAAAAGAAGAAAAAAAAAAGGAAATTTTCTTTTATTGTTATTGCCAACGGCTTAAAATACGAATTTGGGTGACAAGGTTCACAATTATAAAAACAATCGAATAAATAAATTTCACAAATTGATTTATAATTTTGTGAAATAAATTCATTTCAAATTATCAAAATAATCAAACAAATTTCTAGATACAATATTATATTAAAATAAAAAAATATCTAAATATCACCATTTTTCAAAATTATTTTAATTAAAATTTTCCGCATAAACGTTATATCGAAGAAAATTGAAAGATACTAAAATCGCGAGTCGCAAAATTATTTTAATTTAGTTATTTTATAAATTTTCCAGCTAAATTTTATCAAGAAAGATCAAATAATTTAAAATCGCAATTCACAAAATTCCTTTAATTTAGTTATTTTATATATTTTCTTTTTTTTTCCAAATAGCTTTTACCGACATGATAAGATTTGATAATCCCAATTCCCAATACTATTTCAACTAACTATTTTATAGAACCTTCCAAATAAATTTTATTAAGAAAATGAAAAGATTTAAAAACAATCACAATTCATAAAAATATTTCAAACCAATTATATAAAAAAAACTTTCCAAATAAATTTTATCAAGAAAGATCAAAAGACTTAACTCACAATTTACCAAATATTTCAAGCTAATTATTTTAAAAACTTTCCAAATCAAATTTATTAAGAAAGTGGAAAACGATTTTCAGATTTTATTATGAAAATGAAAAGATTTAAACTTATTATTATATTATTTTATAAATTTCTCTTTGTATGACTTTTATCTCTAAAAATCAACTGATTTAAGAATTACAAATTTTATAGAATTATTTTATAATTTTTATGGATTATTTTTCCAAGATCATCAGCAGATCTTTCTCATTGCATTCTGTCGCTCGACTGCTAATTATTTTTTCTAACTGCTTTGTTCTCCTCACTAATCCCCCCACTTTTTCCCCCCTCAACTTCTATAAGTGGCGTGGAGGTGGTGAGAATCAACGCCAAGATGAGGTCTCAGCCTTTTTGTTTCGACTGCAATTTTGGTTATCTCGATACTTATTCTTCTAAGAATTATTGTTTATTTAAAATATTTAATTTCGTTTAAATCGCTAAAATTTTTATTACCAAGTTATTTAATTTAATCTCGCCAGCAGTAAATATTGTTTAAATTATTAATGTAAAAACCAAGGAATAAGTTCGATAGATAGCACACGTGATACAATAATTTTATAAAAGTTTATAAAAAAACTGTTCAGGGTGCTAAACATCAACCTATTCCCTGTTTATAAATATTTAAAAGAAAATTCTTAAGGGTGAGATTGGATCTCTTAGACGTTGGTTCTCATCAGAATGTATTAAGCGAGAATAAACTCCGAAGAGCTTCTTCTCGTTTTATCTCATACTATCCTACGACAATAATCATGTTGTAATAGCTTATGCTACGTACTCGTATATAAACGTATGCGTCCAAATGTATAATATATGAATGCACAATATATAGTGCATTATACACACACGTATTCATATATATGTATGAAATGCATACATGCGCATATATTTAAAACTAACATAAATGAAAATTAATAGAACAATTACAGATATTGTTAATATTCGGCCTGGCATTATGCACCTGGTCCATATACAATAATAATATAAGGTATATAATAAAATAAAAATTTCATGAAGATTCTAGTGGTGCCCTGGATGTTGACCTTGGCTGATGATTCACTTCCATGCTCGTGGTACGATGCAACCCAACGTCGTCTCATGAAATTTCTATTCTTAATTGCCTCGGAATCTTCAGGTAAAGGGTTAAAGGGTGACGAGGACGTAACAGATAAACACGTGTTTTTTTTTTTAGAATAATTCCCCTTGATACCAAAAATTCTACAAATTTTATTTATTATTTTTTCCGATTTTCAAATTTTTCCAACTAATTCCAAAAATTTGCAACTAAACGTTGGGCGCCATTGTAAGGGTTTGCCTTAGCTTTCTCGTACCAGGAAGTTCGGACAATCCTTCTTCAAATGCTTGTGTGGATGCTGAGCACCGGGTTTGGAAATGCCTGATATAGCCAAGTACGCGGCTCGATTTAGGATAGGGCAAAGTGGTTAAAATAATTGAAGAATAAATATAAATATAAATTTAATTGTTTTATTGTAATTTATTGTCTCTTTATTTAATATGAATAATTAAAGCTAGATTCTTTTGTAAAGAAAATTAATAATTTTAGCTACAGAAACTTAAAAGAATCCTACTGCGCATATGCGACACTCTTCCATCAGGTGCCCGATATTTTTATTCAAATACCCGCGATTCCAAACCTCAATTTTAACTTTAATTTATAATTATAAATTAATTTTTTGAATTATTAATGACGGCTTTAAATTTAATTAAGAAATTCGTCAATGACGAGGAAAGACCTGACAATAAGTAATTGCTAATAATCAAAAATTTCTGTATGCACAGCGATTAAATAAATAAAATTAAATTAAATTAAATTACTGACAAGTGCTGTATGAATTAAAATAATGGTCCTCGAATTCAGTTCTGTGAGCATGTAACTCATCAGATTCTTCTTCTAATAATTCTAATTCATCTTGATACGACAAAAAAGATTCCCGAGTCTTTTCTACTTCTTTGCACCTTTTTTCGAAAGCAGCTAAGTCTCCCTCTAGATCAAAACGACTAAAAAATTTTCATATTCAAATTTTAACAAGTCCATTTGCATCCAAATAAGTTCTCATCGAATTACAAATATATCGATATACGTAAATCACCTAGTGATGGCCAGGGCCTAAGTCCTCGAGCAAGTGTTTGCTGGCCCTTTTATATGTTAATTTTGAAGGGGCGGAACTACCCCACTGTCGTCTAAGTTCAAATAGAATTCAATCTAGGGGGCTTCTAACATGGTCACAAGTGACTGAGGAGTGTTAATAGATGGCCGTAGAATCAGTTAGATTTTTCGCACGATATTTAAGTCGTAAAATCAGAAACGCACGGTTACATTCCCCGTCACCAGACTTGAAGATCGGGTGCAACTCCACTATCCAGGGCTAGTTCTTTAAAATAGTAATTTGGTCTTTACATGCACGTCCATGACAAATTCTTCTACCTAATTCCTTCGAAAATAACTGTTACATAATTCACAATACGATAATCGTCGTTCAAAATTTTCAATTACACAATTTAAGTATACCATAGTCAACTCACAATATACGATAGTCAATTAACAATATATGTTGAATGAGTAGCCTGCCAGTGGTAAAGCTTTTGTACTGAAGCGAATTCTTTACGTTAGAAATTTGGTGGCCTTGAAAAAGGTTGGTTTGGTCCTGAAAAAGACCGTTGAGTTCTGTACGTTGGAGCTTGAGATGTCTATGAAAGTGTTCGATAATGGTCCTCAAAAGAACCGTTGGTTTAGATGAGTAGTCTTACGAAAGACCCGGAGGTCTAGTTGACTAGCCCTGAAAAGAGCTAGCACACCGTGAGAGGTAGTTCTAAAAAGGACTGATGGTAGTTGAGAAGTATCTGAAGACTTTTCAAGCCTTGTGCGCTTGAATAGGGTTGGTTTTGATCGCTGATAGCCTTGCTCCTACTTGTAGAGTATTGCGTGCAGTAGAACTGGTCAGGAATGAATGCTCTGCCGCAATTCAATTTCAAATTTGTTTATTGATATATATGTATAGCATCTACAATATTGTTTACAGTATTACATATTGTTTCTATTGTACATATAGTTGGCGATTCCTGTCCTTAGGACTCAACTCGCATTACAATTTTATTTATTATTTTAAATTTATTATACAGAAATGATTTCGTTTATTTTTAGGAAAAGTTAAAAAAAACCTAATCAGATTTGTGTTTAGTTTTAACGATAACAAGAGTAAAATACTATATTAATAAAATACATAAGTCATAACATTAACACTTTCTAACTAACTTATACCTAGGTTATATGCTCATCAATTAGCTTTTGGTGCGGCATTTTGAATTTTTGCCATGGATTTTTATCAATTTCGCAACAAAGGTTACTTAATATTTCGATTTGTTTTTAAGAATTCTCGTAGAAATTCGTTGTATGCTGGAAGACAACATCTTTAATCAATGGTAGACCCGCTTTTTCATGTGATTCTTTAATACTAGTGCCTGGTGCGTCGTTTATAGCCATACGCAGGCATTTATTTTGAACTCTTTGTACTCTAGCATAGTTACTATCGTATGTGCTACTCCAAATGGGTGATGCATACAATAGTATCGTTCTAATACACATGTTATATATAATTAATTTATTTTTTATCGAAACTTTACTATTTGTATTGATTAATGTATGTAATATAGATATGGCTGCATTTACCTTTTTAATGATTGTTGATATATGCTTCGTGAACGAAAGTTTAGTGTCTAATGTTAGACCTAAATACTTCGCACCATCAGTCAACTCGAGAGGTTGTCTGTTCATTTGTGTGACCCCGGCCGGAGACTTCTTTTTATGTGAAAATATCATAATCTCAGTTTTGTTTACATTTATTTTTATTTTTCATTTGTCATAATATTGTCCCAAAAGATTAATATGTGATTGTAGATTACACACGATTACATCCTTGGACCATGATGTCGTGAGTACACCGGTGTCATCCGCATATAATGTTAAAACAGTTTTATCATGCTTAGGGATGTCATTGATGTACAGCAAGAATAACACCGGTCCAAGGATGGAACCCTGCGGAACTCCCGCTGCTATTTTACGTTTAGTGCTAAAAGTGTCTCCGGTCGAGACCACAAATGAAAGTCGGGTAAGATAATTATCAGTAAATGGACATAAATATGTAGGTATTTTATTGGCAGGGTGCGGAGTATAAGGTGGGGACAATCGAATCGATTGCAGCGCTCGCAGTGGATGAAATACGCGTTAAATCGCACTTGTCTTGTGAATAGTCAAGTGAAAGCAGTGTTAAAAAATGAGAACAAATAGTTGTTATGTTGTTAATTGCAAAAATACTGGCAACAATAGTAATTGCAAGTTTAGCATATTTTTATCCATGATATTCATTTTTGGCTAAAAATTACTACGGGGAATTTTTTTAATTACAAATTTTTAACACAAAGTTTTTAAAATTATTGATTTTTGAAATTTTAAATTACGAATAATTGAAACCACTTTAATTTATTTACTTCATGCTAATTAATATTTTTAAATTCGAAAAAAATTGTAATCATGATTATTTTAACTTATTTGTTATTATGACCATTATTGTTGTTATTGTTGCTATTACTAGCTAACCTTATATCGTTCAAAATAATATTTATTTTTTATTTATTAAAATATTTTATACTTAATTTTTTGAGCACAACCTGATTAATTTTTTTCTAAGTTTCAAATGTAGTGTTGCACATATATTTCGCGATCCTTAAATATTTTAATTATTTGTTTTAGATCAGCTGCCAAACAGTGTCGAAAGCTTTCTCTATATCCAGTAGAAGCAATCCGACACTGCGATTCTTATTGAAATTTGTTCTGATGTATTCTGTTACTCTCAAGAGTTGTACTGTACTCCTGTTCTTTTGGAATCCAAATTGTTCCGCGATTAGGATTTTATTTTTATCGAGAAAATCTCTCAGTCTATTATTGTTGACAATTTGTACTATTTTTCCAAGGGTACAAAGCAGACTGATGGGGCGATAATTTTGAGGAAATAATTTGTCTTTTCCTGGCTTATGGAAAAGTAATACTATTGCCTCCTTCCATAAGTCAGGAAAATAGGATAGTGAAGGACATGCATTAATTATATATAGCAACTGTACTATACCCTTTTTTGGTAAGTGTTTCAATACAATATTTTGTATTTTGTCATGGCCAGGAGCTTTTTTTGGCTTTGTTGACTTTATTGCCTTAATAATTTCATTTGGTGTGACCAATGGAAAGGAGCCTGCATTTACTTTGTTTAATCTAAGTTTACGATATGTATTGTTTACTTTTTTTGGTAGATTTCATAGAAATCTAACTATTGTATTTGTCCTCATGATGGAATTTTCGAAAAATTTTGCTATTTCTGAACTCAGCTCGACGAGCTGAGTCAGAAAATACATTAGGTTCAAAAGTTTATATATGTATTTATATATATATATATATATATATATATATATATATATATATATATATATATATATATATATATATACGATATAACGCGCCGTTCTCGAACGATAGCGTCCACACAAGCGTCTACACCGATCTTAATGAAACTTAGTATACTTATTCTATAGACGATTACCTTGGATAAGTTCGAAGATGAGACAATTCAGCCAATAAGTTTAGAAGTTATGGTTAATTGAAATTTTGTGAAATTTTCAAAAAAAAAATTATTTGCCGCTTTAACTAGATGTTACTTCTCAACGGAATTTTTTTCTAATAGAAAAATGGTTTTAAAAATTTACAAAATATTATAAAAACTAATTTTACGCAAGTTGTGGCTCTGATTATTACCACAGTTCTAAACCGATCGCTTTGAAACTTGGCATACATATTCTGTGGGTGACTACCTTGATCAAGGTGGAAAATGAGCTCAATCGGTCGAATACTTTAAAAGTTATAGCATTTCAAAATTTAAAAAATACCAAAAATTCAGATTTTTACTTATTTTTTCTTCAATATTTTTTGAATGTTATAACTTATCGACTTCCTATAAATTTTATCTGAAAGCTCTTCAAATTAGCTTTCATTTTCATGCTTATATATGGGCCTAAACCAATGAAATCTCGCATCTTACGACTCATTAAATGAAATTTTGCTGTTGCATTGGTCCTCCTACTTTTAATAGATTCCATAGAATCCTAACTACTGTATTTATCAGTAAATTTATGAAAATGATCGAATTCATATTATTGCTGTGTAAAACTCATAAAATCTAAATATTTCAATTCAAGTGTGCAAATTCAATTTTTTTTTATTGACAGTGTTTACAACTGGTTTCAAGTATGACACTTAGATCTATCATAATGGGAATTTCAAGTCAAATCATTTTATTTAATTTTGTATTAACTATCAAACCTATAGTAAAAATCACAGAATACTTATTCGTAGATAAATAGATTCTCTTTAACTTTAATTTTTGTTATTCCGATAATTTACTTAATTTTCTCATTTTAGTTCTTAAATTTTTTGCTTTCAATTTTAAACTTTTTGTCAATTTTTTTTCAATTTATAACCTTAAGAATCTAAGAATGTCGAAAAAAAAATTTATTTTGTTATTAACGTTCATTTGAGAGGTTGAAATAATCAAATGAGAAATCTACTTCCATTTCGGCTGCCGAATGTGCTTTTTTTTATTTCTGTTTCTAGATTACTTAAGTCTTCTGTCAGTCTATGCGTATCCTCGAAAACATCAGCGATTGCATTTGCTTTGGTATCATCGTCGTATGCTAAACCTGTTTTGGTCTGTAGGGTCGGAATTTTATTGTTGGTGTTCTTATTTAGCTTCACTGCATTCCATAAAGTGTTGTCCTTTATATTTAAAGATTTTAGTTTTGATTCAATGATTTTATTTTTATGCTTTTTTATTTCGAGTCTGACTTGGTCTACAATTTGCAAATAATTATTTTTGTCACTTTGTAGCCTAGATCGCTGGTGTTTTCGACGATAGAGATTGCGGAGCTTAATTAAATTTACTATTTTAGGAGGAAATTTTACATTAGAGCTGCTTATTGTAGTATGAGGTATTGTTGACTCTATTGAGTGATTAATATGTTTAGTTAGTAACCCAACTTCGCGATTAACGTCATCCACTGTGTTAATTTTATTATTTACGTTTATATCGTTATTTGATTTTATTTTAAACAATTGCCAATTTGCACGTTTGTAATTAAGGATTTTTCTGTAGATAGGCGAGTAATCGCATTTACTTAGGGTGAACAGAACAGGGAGGTGGTCTGAGTCGAGCTCATTTAAGCTCTCGGGCTTATTAATGTTTAATATATTTTTAACTAGTGTTATGTCAATGATTGAAGGTGAGCCTCCGTTGCTTGGGATTATCGTAGGCATGTCTGGGTATAAGATATTTATTGGGTTACGTTGGAGAACATTATATAAGATTTTTCCATTTGGGTTTGCTCTTTTACAATGCTACAGGGAATGTTTAGCATTTAAGTCCCCTGCTAGTATCATTTTATTATTAAGTTTGAAAATATCTGTGATGTCTGAAGCTTGTATTTTAGTTTGGAGAGGATTATAGGCTGATACCAAAACAATATTGCCTGGTATTCTAAAATTATGAGCTTCTATTCTGTTAGTAGCGATAGGGAATTCGGTATGCGGTATATTATTCTTAATGAATATAATTACACCACCACCATGTACTGATCTATCCCTGTCCTTAAAGTAGCAAGTATAACGATTTAGGAAACATTTATTTATTGACTTAAGTTTTGACTCATTAATTAGTAATATGTCAATATTATATTTATCAACTAAGTACGGCAATTCCTGTATTTTGCTTGATATTCCGTTAGCATTCCAGTATACGATAACTAATTCTCTTTTATTTTTACTGCCATCGATAAAGTCACTGATAATTAAAATTTTTGAGATATCATCAGGACAGTCCTTTAATTTAATATTTAGTTGTTTTACAATAATAATCAATTGTTTGATATCGCAAATTTGTTTAAGTTTACCTATTTCTATTATCAGTTCATTGAGCTCTAATACTTGTTGGATTTTATTATAATGATAAGGTGACTTACTTTGCTTATCTATGTCATTATTTTCACTTACACTAATACTATCACTAGCGATGTTATGACCTCTTGAAGCTGTACTGCTGCTGGTATGTGTAGTCCATTGCGGCTTTTGTATTGTGTGCCTCGTTCCAGTGGTGATATTTGCCCATGTTGATTGCACGTTGATGTCTTGCGTAGTTGGAATATTTATATTATGAGTCATTTTTGTTGGAATATATGAGTCATGCAGTCTATTTATTTTTGGTAGCGCCGGATACTGGTTTTGATGTGAAGTAATTACTTTATCAATGTTGTTGGTTTTCTTGCGTTGTAGTTGGTGCTGTTCGACTTTTTTCAGATGTTCAATGTACTTCGGACAAAGTTGGTGGCTCGCAGGATGTGGTCCTTGACAGTTAGCGCACGTAGCTGGTATGTCTTTTGAGTTTGGACATTCACTGGTCAAATGAGATAACGGACATTTGACGCGTTTCGGTGGATTGTGACAATTAGAGATGCCATGCCCGAACTGTTGACAGCGGAAACACTGCGTTACTTTTTTACTATTTCTTTATTGCTCCCACCTGACTCTGAAGGAAGCTATCGTTTTGATTTTCAACAACTTTGTGATATTGTCTGCGTTGTTTACTGTAACCAGGTAGATTGGTAGAACATCAGGATTTTGCGTGACCTTTTTCATGGCAGCAAATGCTTCGGCCTTTCGTCCTTGAGGCTATACGTGTGATATGATACCTCGAATGTTGTTAAATTAGTTTTGACTCGCGCAAAGTCCTCTTTATTGCTCGTATAAATATTAATGCCTAGAGGATTGATTTTAAATGTCACTTCACTTTTACAGTCTTTTCTGACTTGTTTTAGAAACGCGGTTACATCAATAATTTTTTTATCAACTATAATAGGTGGAACTTTTTGGTTGGCTTTCGTTGTATTAGCAGTATTGTCTTGTAGATTAGTACCAGTATCATTTGGTGACGTACGCTTGCGTTTAGCAGGTTGTATCCAATCCACAGTATCCCGGGTGTCCATGTTGGCTGCGTCCAATTTACTCATTGCTCTGCAGGTTGCAGGTTTCGAAAATCATCTCTCGTTAATACAATAATATAATTACAATTACACTCCGAAACGTTCAAGACGAATTCTAAACACTCTCTTCTTATCTTCGGATCTTTTCAATCTGTCTTCTATGCTCTGCCGCTTTCAGATCCCCTTCTTTTATACCTGTGAGTCGGCTTCTAGAATGTTCTCAATGGAGTGGAATGAATCGGTATCCGCGCTCCAATAAGATGGCTGGCTTTCGGGGAGAAGAGGAAACGTTAAGAGCTGGCTAATGAGAAGTCTTGGTTGAGGCTGGAGAGGGTAGAGTTTGCATCCATTGGTCTTTGGGGTGCTGAGAGCGAACGATCTGTCTCCATGGTCCGCGCGAGTTGAATGACTTACTTTTGATCACTATACAAAAGTCGATTTACAATGTACAATATACATTTCACAATAACATAATTTAATACACAAATTCTTTTTAGAAATTCGCAAAATTTCATTACAAGTTTATTATAATACGGTACGATTTCATTTTAAATATCAATAATTTAAATTCAAATCATTCGAATTTTCTAGGCTTCTACCACTACTAATTACGTTATCAACATTAAAACAAATTAAATCCTCAACCACGTGATTTAAATTATTTTCAACCGCAACTGGGCTGCGCAGGTCAATTAAATTGATCTCAGTCCCAAATTTATTATCAATATTATCCATAACGAAGCTCGCTGAATTTGCCACTTGATTTTCTAATACAGTATCGCCTATTTGTTTACCACTGGTTGGAAAAACTGGGCCGATAGTACGATCAAAGCCGCCATCAGGTCTCAACATAAAATTTTGATAACTAAATTCTTCAACCAGACCGACAGTACTCTCTAAGACGCCTTCAGTCTCTAAAATTTCATTTGAACTATTTACTATAATTCTTTTAAATTTATTTGGTTTGTTCAACCAAGCTTCGTGTGCCCCGTTTTTTTAACATTTTCGAATTTTTTAAAAATACTTAAAATTAAAATTTTTCAAAATCCGAGGTTGGGGTGATGAAGAGATATATAAAGAAGATTTTCACCAAATTTCAAAGGGATCGGTAAGGTAGAACTTGAGATATCATGTCAACCACTTCAAGAAAAATAGTTTTTAGAAAAACGCGTTCGAAGTTTGAGAAACAATTTCAGTAAAATAACTCAGATAATATTGGATAGTCACTTGGGATTAATTGGAAATCCCAGGTCCATATATTGGGCCTTCTTTTTGAAAAGAACGAGTCTTCAAGCCGTCCGGCAACATCTACCGTTCAATGTGATTTGCTGCACTCGGTCAGCTTGGATGCCGCGTCACAAAATCCTATGTATCTCCGAAAATCATTCAAATTTTAAAAAATCCGTTCAAGGGCATATGTTTGAGAGTCTAAACTTAAAAAATATACAAAAAAAAGAAAATCGATTTTTTCAACTTCTAGACCAGAATACCCCCTGAATTGATCTTCTACTTTTCGCGCCCTTTTTTCTCGGGGAATAATAGGGTGAAGCTTGTTTTTTAAACGATCAGTGTGACTAACACCGCCAGCACTGGTCGTTTGAACCTTGACACAATTAGAGTGGCTATTTGCATTATTTATATTATTATAATTATTTTTTTAGTTCCTTTTTGGCTATCGTCCCGATAGGGCCACGTGCCACATATTGTAATTACTATTAAAGTTATTATGACGAACTGGACGATTAAAACAATTATTACGATTATTTTGATTGCCATTGACTAAAACTATTTGAAGTTCTACTCGAGTTACCCGTATAAAAATTATGAAAATTTAATTGCCGATGGCTCATATTAAAATTATTTTTTTTCATGTGTAAGTTATCGTTATTCTCATTATAATTAGTTGATATGGGAATATTACACTGACTAGAGTTGAAATCTTTCGAGAACCCGGACCTGGTTGAATCCCCGTGAAAAAATTTTCTGATCAAGCCTTATATGACCTGATATGGCCATATTAAAAAATTTGATATATTCATATCTGACCTAATATGATCTGATATGCCCATATATAATTTTAATATATTCTGATATAGTCTGATATAAAAATTGGCCATATCAAGCCATATCAACTTGATATGTCCATATCAACTTGATATGTCCTGATCTGACTTGATATGCTTGTATATAATTTTTTTTATATGTCTTGATATGACCTGATATAACTTGATAAGGGTATATATATTTTAATATGCTTGTCAAAAAAAATCTTGATCAGGTTTGATAGGGCTTGATATGCCCTGATATGGGCACGTATACTAGTTTTTTCGAGTTTTCCGTATACATACGTTTGGTAAAATAATTTAGAAATGACCAAATAACGTAACATTGTTCGGAACAACCGATTTTATAATGATTCATAAAATCTTATGAAGTCTGTTAAATATTTTAATTTACCACATTTATAAATTGTATAAAGTGCACAAACTTTGTTGAAAAATTTTTCCAATAAGCTAACGAGATCAATTTTTAAATCTCTGAGAGAATTTCAAATTTTCGTAATGAATTTAAATATAAAAAATTGAGATTTTAAATTGAAAAAAGTTTAATTATTATTAAATTTTTATGTATACTTTTTAAAAATTATAAGTTAAAAAATCTTGAACTTTTTTTTTTTTCTTTTACCAAAAGAAGTAGTTCTTGCCCCGTTACTGGTGGGTATACCGTTAATGGTCTCGTTACTCTATAAACAATAACAATTGAATATAATACAAGTAACCAAATCAATCATTTATCTGATGTCTTTAATTTTCTTAGTTTCAATTTTATCCAAATAGATATAATCAACCTTACATTTCAAGTTCATGATTTGGCAGAGTGGTTAATAGATCAGACTTAGAATCAGAAGTACTCGGGTTCGAACCCATGACCTGACTGGATTTTTTTTCTTTTTTTTTTTTTATTTTTTTTTCATGACAATTATTGCATATACAACTTGACAAAGTTATACACAATTTTATAAAATTATCTATAAATTTAGTTCCCGAGATAACAATGTTAATCTCACTATATATAGTCTGATATGTCCATATCAGAACATATCAAATCTTATCTGTACATATATTTTCTGATATGGCCAATTTCCATATCAGGCCTGATATGAACCGCCGAAATCAAGCCATATCAGGCCATATCAGAAAATTTTTTCACGGGTCATTATTCGCTTCAAAACAATTTTGTCTAATGTGGCCTATTTCAAAGCAGAAGTTACAGACATCTACTCTAATATTATTACACTGTTCAAATACGTGACCATTTTGTCCACAATTAAAACAAAATTTTTGGTCCAGATTACGACCAGCAGTTGCTTCACTATACAAGCGAGATATAACAATTGAGTTGCCACGGTTATTCGCATTGAACGGGTACCGTACCCGATTATTTTGAGATCCATACGATGAGAAATTATCTTGCGGGAACGTTTGTATTGCTAAAAAGTGCGGTTTTCCATTAGTTTTTGAATGCGAATTATCCGATCACTCAAATGCGCGTTTATGTTCCTCAAGTAACTCAGCAGCTTCGTGTAATACCGATAAAAAATCATCATATGTATGTATTGACTTAGAAAATACCAAAGTGGAAAGAAGAAAGGTGAATAATTTTCGATACACGTAACCTGTTTTGATTTTGGAGGAGGGTTACGCATCTCACCATATTTCTGATGTACCCTCACGAAGCGTCATGGCTTCGAATGAAGCCAGAACACTATTGGCTGATAAGTTGTCTTGCGGATAACGTACGGGCCATGCTCGCACGATTTCTCTATTATCGCGCCATTTTCGCAATGAGACCGCCATGGCGTCAGGTGTTACTGAATTACGCGCTCTGGGTTGCTCGACGAATTCTTGGTGTCCTTCACCACCATTATTAATCAGATGTCTTCAGTAATTTCTATAAAAATTATTTCCACTCTTATTAACGGCAAATGAATTTTCCCGTAATATATTATTATTAAAATTATCGATACCATTATTATCGTAGTTCTTTATTGGATAATTGTTACTACTTAAATTATTATTTGCGTTAACATTTATATTATTATTTGAATCACTGTTACTTTCATCGGCTGTATTGCTGTGGATATTATTGGTTCTACTGGTACCAGGTTGTACATTGACCGAGGGGGGGGGGGCTGAACATGTAGCCCTAGCGTCTTGAGTCAAGTGTCCTGTACTACGGTCCCCGTCGCCAAAACTGTGAATTACGGTGCGAACAGTTTGTGAATTGAATTGTACAGGCACTTGCGGACTATTTACCCGTTGAGTGTTAATGCCTAAGGTCAAATTTTGTAAGCAATTTAAAATTTGAGCAAGAGCAGTTTGTGCAGCTCCTTGATCAGCTTGAACGGAAACTGGAACGGTGCCAGGAAGAAGAGTGAAGTCCGCACTGGGCTGAGTTTGTTGTACAAGTAACAGTGGGGAGTATTCCGTAAATACTTCGTCCTTAAACGCTTGTAAATCATTATTGTCAGCTAAATTATTTATTTGGTTATTTGAATCAATTGCCTCCAGTTCACTCGTTTGAATTAAGCCAGATGTAGTTGTAACAATGATCGGTGTAGCTGTGATGGTAGTCATCGTAGTTGTGGTCATCGTAGTGACCATAGACTTAGTACTTGGTACTGTTGGTAGCATATTTTCCAAGCTACGCTTCACTGGCGGTCTATTCTGAAATGGTGTAACAGCAGTGACGACCAAACTTGAGGTATCAGCAGAAGACCCGATGTCGTTGAGTTCGCTGTTACTACAGTAGAACTGGACGTGACTGTACTCGTAATTGAGAGTGGTGAGTGTACTACCCTGGGTTGGTTTCTATCGTTAGACGATCCAACTCCTTCAAAAATTACTTCCTCACTTTCCCACCTACCAAACTGTTGAACCGTACGCTTGGAATTTTGACGTGTCAATGGCCGAGTGTCACTCATAATATATTTTGACGATTATTGAGACTTAAATTTAATTTATTACTATAATATCTGGTATATGGTATGCAGCTTACGAGCCCCAATAATACTTAAATGTGGATAAATATTAATTACCGGTTACAAATTCCAAATAACTTGAAATATTTTCTTTTGTCATCTACTAAAATTCAAATGTATTTATTTGTTTCCAGATTATTATTTATCAGTGTTACTAAGTGACGACAGCTAGCTTCTTTAATCCCTAACAACGACATTCTTTGTGAAATTAAAATTATTTTATTTTCAATTTCTTACAATGGTTTAAATATTAAACCAAAAATTTATTGTAATTTATTTGTTTAAAAATTATTTCAAAAAGAAATTCTTTACGATGGCTAAAATTTTAAGCCAGCAATATTATTTCAATTTATTTGCTGTTTGTAACTAAGTTCTTTACAATGCTTAACATTTAAGCCTCAAATTTTACTTTAATTTATTCAATTTATTTAATTACCTTGGTTGAATTTACTTCAGCGGTTTGTTCCATTATTTACTTAAACTTAAGTCTAGTAAACAAATTATTTGAAATTGATTTAATATTACTTGTGTTAAGCTATTTTATTTATAATGATTCATTTACTTAATGAATTTTACTCACGACTTATTTTTATAATTCTAACGATGGTTTATTTTGAACCAGCTTTGACTTAATAAAATATTCAGTATTATTTGTATTATAAATTTAACTTATGATTTTACGACAAAATTTGCTTTTATTTTTTTATTCTTTTATTAAATTAATTATTTATTAACATAAAAATGACTGTTACTGTTGGTCTATCAAATATCCAAATTTTATCGACTAATTTATTTATGTATAACTTGAATTAGTTTAGCTTTTTTTTTCACAAAGAATTTACGAAGAAACTAGAAGTGATTTTATTCTGTCTATCTCTTGACTTAGTACGATACTTATTGTTTGCGTTAAAGTTGTTAAGACAGTACCCCGTAAATCAAAATAAAATCTAAAGTTTTTTTCCCCGCAAATTGAAAATGTAGTTACATACATTAATTATTTGAATTGAGACTGTGCTTATTATTATTTTCGAACGGATTAATTCATTAATTTAATTATTATAAGTAAAAAATAAAATCCTTTTGACTCAAGTATTTTTTTTCATAATGTAGATCTGACAACGTCGCTTCGAACAGCTGTTCACGTTGATTTAGCTGGAAAATGTTCAGTTGAATTTTATTTATTCCGAAGAGTAAAAAATATTTTATTTAACTATTTAATTTAAAAAATTTATAATCGATTTAACAATGATTGATAGAAATTATTTTCACTATCTTAAGATTATTTTCCTCCTGCTTAATATGTATAATATTTTTTATTAATATGTAAAAAATAATTTGATTAATTTTTTCAGATTACCGTAATTACAAATTTAAAAATAAAATTGAAAATTGTCATAAAATATGATATGCATCTGCAGAAATAATCAGTTATGTTTAAAATTTTAAAAGTTAGCGCTTTTTATTACTTGCGACGTTGCCGCACTCGTCTGAGTCACGTGAATAGATTATTTTTCATTACATGGCGGGAAATATTTTTATGAATTTTTCGTGCTTCTCATTAAAATATCTTTGAATTAATTCGTCAGAACACTTTTTAACTATTTTTAACGTATTCTACAACAGATAATTATTGGAGAGAAAAGTTTTAGTAGATTCCATAAAAATCGAACTGTTGTATTTGTCCTCATGATGGAATTTTCGAAAAATCTTGCTATTTCTGAACTCAGCTCGACGAGCTGAGTCAGAAAATACATTAGGTTTGAAAGTTTATATATGTAT
Source organism: Microplitis manilae (assembly GCA_030273425.1). NCBI lineage: Eukaryota > Metazoa > Arthropoda > Insecta > Hymenoptera > Braconidae > Microplitis > Microplitis manilae. The sequence goes on from CP092722.1 coordinate 15,954,693, forward strand.
TTATATATATATATATATATATATATATATATATATATATATATATATATATATATATATATACATATAAGCGAAATACCACTGACTCATCACCAGATCTCCGAAACTATTGGACCGATTCATTTAAAATTTGGCATAGGTACTCCTTTTTCACTGTAGACGAGAGATAAGAAGGGATTTTGCGCAATTCCTAGCCAAAATGGATTTTTCGATAACCATCACGTATGCTACCCCATCCCTCCCTCTCATTTTTCCCCTCCGCTCCCGTGCCTTCCTTCCTATTCTCGATCTCTCTCTCTTTTTTTTAAGGGGGTAAAATATCATTTCGATTCTCCACTCTACGAAACCATCAGTGGCACCTATCAATTATAGAACTCAACCCCACCCTACCCTTCCCCACAACCGTTGTCATGGTAACCGTTGCCATGGTTACCGTTGCCATGGTTACCATTACCATGGTAACCGTTGCTTTAATAACTGTCAAAATGAATAAATTGTAACAACAAATTCAGTTGTCAATTAAATTCAGAGGAATCATTAGAATAAAAGTAAAAAGTTATCAAATACTAATATTCTATAAATCATCTACAGTATTATTCTATATAATGTTAGGCAAATATATTTTGATTTCAAATTTTCTACCAGGTCGATTCAGTCTAAACTATTGGTTAGTTAATCATTTTTCTTCTGAAAGTTATAGGTCAAAACTAACCCATAATTGTAAGATTCTGAAATGGTTTAAAAAAGTAATATTATAAAAAAAAAAAATATAAAAACGGTTGGCCCTAAAGGCCATCCCTGCAACTTCTTGTTAATTTTAGTAGTTGAGCTGGGGGAGTTCACCCCCCCCCCGATAAAACAGATTGTGGGTTCTAGTCCGGGCTGAGTTACCGACGGAGGGCAACCTACCGGCGGTCGGTGTGTACTGGCGATCGGTAAGACCTGTTTTACCGACGGTGCTCGGATTGACAGTCGGTGAACTCTGATTTGGTCGATGGTAAGCACTGTTTTATCGTCGATATTAATATTGCCCGTCGGTAAATTTGGTTTGGCTGTCGATTACGTTGTGCTGGCGGTCGTCAAGATCTATTTTACCGACTAAAACACGCTTTTAAGGTTATGCACGATGGTGATTGCGTAAAAAGTAACATACACGCATCTTTTACAAACTAGATTGGGTCATAGGCAGCCTACCAGATTAAAGGTGGTTGAGTAATTCGCATCACCCCCAGAGCTGGCACTAGCTGCCTACCATCTACAGGTTGTGTTAGTGTGTGTACTTACAAGTGTAATTATTTCATGTCTTATATATTGAAACTGAGGTATGGACAAGTACATGCGAGAAGTATGCGGAGAGGATGCCATCTATTGGTTTAATTGCCCCCACTCCCCTCTTTTTTACTAGATGACGTCATCGATTGCGTCATTCGACAAGTTTGAGCTTGTTTGCGAGTTGTAGTGGGGGCAGACAAATAGTTTCAGAGCTCTCGAGCTCTCAGCACTCAGTCTATGCAGAAACATTCATGTAAACAGTCTGTGAAAAGTTTATTTCAAAAGTTGCTTATAATATTTATTGGATTTATTTTTTATAAAACACGTAAGTCATAATCTCATAATACTTATACATTTCGAATAAAATATTTATCAATGTATTAACTAAGTTATTAAGTAATTAATTGAACATCTATTTAGGATGGATTTGAAGAAACTCAATGAGATCAGTAATTTAGAAAACATTTTACCGACCAGAAAATTTAAAGAATTAGAAGTTGGCAAAATGTACAAAATTACCGAATTAAAAATAATTCCAACGCAGTATGGGCCCAGAGTGGTTGCTGCTCTTGATCGTAAATTTACAGTCTTCTTTCCAACACGGACGAACAACCAATTAATTGCCGATGAGGACACATTTAAAAACCTTGTCAACACTGTCGAAGAACAGCATCTTTATTTAAGATTTCATGGAAGTAAATACAGTCAATTTGAATTTGCTATCTGGTCAACATAAAATGTACTTTCACTTCATAAAATAAAAAATAAAATTAGAAAATGTAATTACCTATTTACTGATTATTTCATAGGCCTGAGCATAGTGATCTTATATTTATAGTTAAGTTTTAATAATTATTGTATACAACCAGGGACAATCAGAAAAAAAAAATATGTTCGACTGAGCATGTGCTTTAAAATGTATTATGGTTTCGATGAAGTTAATGCTCAACAGAAGTTTGAGTGAAAGTGTCATTTTTTACGCGGGGGATAATTTCAAACAAAGTTGGCTTGCGCATGCTCTGTACAGTGCGCGGTATTTATGGATGTTAGAATCCTGAGCATGTCTTTTACGGTGAGGGGGTAAAGTGGACAGATAGGTTAAGGATATCTCAACACACACACACACACACACGATGTATTAAGCATAGTGTTATTGGTGATTTTTTTAATGACAATTATTGATATTTAAAAAAAAAATATTTTATTCCATTTATTTTCTGAATAGAATAAATTAATATAAAAATACTTATTACATACATGGAAAAATATAAGGAAAAACAAAAAAAATATTTATTTTCGTACATCACTCAGATTAGCTAGTAAATTTAATTAACATAAAAAAAAAAAAAATGATGCATTATTACGAAAAACTATTAGATTTGATATAATTTTTTAACAGTTAGAATAAATTAATAGAAAAATACTTATTGCATACATGAAAAATTATAAGGAAAAAAAATATGTTTTATTTCATACATCGATGAGATGAAAGAGTAAGAATAAATAAACATAAAAAGACTTAATGCAAAATTATAAAAAAAAAATATTGTGTGTGGGTGTTTATGGAGTCTCCGCATCCGATTCACTCACGTTTGTAGGACTCCACTCACCACAAGAGTTATAAAAATTATCATCATTTTCTTATAAAATGATTGTATCGTCATCAGAATCGTTGTCATCGGTCGTATTCAACAACCATTCGTGTACCCGCTGTTGTTGTTGTTGTTGTTGTTGACGCTGTTGCTGTTGTTGTTGATCTTCTATTTGCTGACGATTCATTTCGTACTGATCAAAAGCATCGTTTATGTTTCCATACAACTCTGATATTTCACCAACAACACAATAATTCGTTGCGAGTTCAATATCGTCGTCATCAATTTTTTGCATGCACCATGTTAACATCTCATTTTCGATTGTCAATATCACTCTATCATTGTGAATATTCAAAAGACAACCCTCCCAAGATTCATTACTTTCTCGAAGAGCTTCTAACTGCACTTTGATGTATTCAAGTGTTAGTTCAGCATTTTCCGACCATCGCCTAGGCCATATAACCGAATAACTCAAAAAGTTTTCCCATGACGACGAACCTGTAAATTCATTTACAATGATAATATTAATAAGGAGAATATTTATAATAATTATAATAATAATAATAATAATAATAATAATAATAATAATAATAATAATAATAATAATAATAATAATAATAATAATAATAATAATAATAATAATAATAATAATAATAATAATAATAATAATAATAATAATGATAATAATAATAATAATAATAATAATAATAATAATAATGATAATAATATGATAATAATAATAATAATAATAATAATAATAATAATAATAATAATAATAATAATAATAATAATAATAATAATAATAATAACAATAATAATAATAATAATAATAATTATAATAATAATAATAATAAGAATAATAATAATAATAATAATAATAATCACTTCGAACATTGAGTTCACCATCACTTTCTGTCGGAATCATTTCTGGCCATTGATTTAGCAGTAAGTTCCCCGTAAAGATATATTTCGACGCAGTAGGCTCCACATCCCCAGGAACTTTCAACCACCAAGTTAATTTTTTTGTAATGATGGTTACAGTTAAAGCAAGGTCTCTTACGATAATGTCGCAACCATCAAATTTTTCGCCACTGAGGATGGCGAGGCGAAGCTGCGTCGAAATCTCATTTTTTAATTCCCTTTCTGGAATGTTTTGGAATTGTACTGGAATTATGCATTCATATGCAAGAATGTTCCCCATCTACGTAAAAAAATTTACTATTTTAAAAACATAATTTTTCTGTTAGATATATCCTATATAAAGTGCAAAAACTTTATTTTCTTTCAAAATTTTAGATTATTTGAACATCTTATTAAATAAATAAATAAATTGTGTTTATTTTGTCAATTCAATTTTATATATCAATTATGCAAACACTTTATGCTTGAAATATTGAATTATGTATTAATTATTTAATTAATTATTTAATTATTTAATTATTTAATTAATTATTTGATTATTTAATTAACTCAATTATCACAAACACGCTAGTTTATTTAATACGATGTTTAAATAATTTATATATCGATAAATAGTACATCACTTACTTTGGATTAAACAAAATCTCGTTCGTTGTTTTTTACGTCTTGAACACTTTAGAAAAAACGATTTCTTTGTCTTCTGTGACAACTTTTAACGAAAAAAAATCTCCTCCTCCTCTTCCCCTCCGCATGCATTTGGCCCTATGAGGGAAATTTTTAACCGACTATCTAATGGCGGTAAGATACCCACGTGCTCGACCATGCTGCTATGTTGACATTTCATAATAAATGTAATTAAACAATTATCCACATTAATTATATAAATCCCGAGTGGACCAACCGCCGCCATTTTGGGTCTCAAAACATCATGGCGTCCACAAAAACTCGGAGATAATAGAACACTAGGTGATGGATGAGGGCAAGTGTGTATAATGGCATGTCTGAAATCCTAGTGCTTATATAAGTGGTGGTTGCCCTTATGGGTCTGTGGGAAGAAATTGTGCCCACCACTAACCATGCGCATTCTGTTGACCAATACAGGGAATTGGTACCATGGGAGACCCATTCCAAGCCCCGCTTCGACCAGTCTCTCTATTTCCTGAGATGGAAGGAGTGTGGGTCGATTTGCGGTAGGATTCGTGGTGGCTGTGCGTGAGGCACCCACATGCACTGCATGCCTAACGGGTACGCTAATGTGAGCTTATGCTCATATTTCGCTTTTATAATATTATGGTGGAAGATAGGCGATTACGCAGCGCGAGTATGCCCAAAAGGGCGTGGTATCGGCCTTCCGTCAAACGGAGGTGGACGGTCATGCCGTTCCGTTACATTAATTAACTAATTCATTATATAAAAGGGTGGTGGTTGCCCTTGTTATGTCCAATTAATTTTTTTTTTGTTAATTTATTTTATTTCATAAATAAATTTATGAAACTCCTCTTTACAAAAGCACGCGAAAACGCAGCGTCAGTTTTACCACCATTTATGCGTATAAAAGTAGAGCGACGATTCTTGCAATAACGATTGACGAATAAATAAAAACTTGTCGTCATTTTCCACCAATGACGATAATTTAATTACTCCCATCAAACATCAATCAAAAGTTTTTAAATAGCCTGAGCACCATGGCTCAGGGCCTTAGTTGTTGATCAAATTTTCAGATCTCGAGTCCTACGATCCGCTAGTACGGTTTCGTGGTTGTTGATCAGATCTTTAAATTTCGAGTCCTACGGTCCGCGTAAACGGCGTCGATAGCCCGTAATCTTATTGCAAAAATCTGTCCTAGAGGAAGCAATAAGTAACCGTCCTTAATAAAAGGTACTAGGCCGATAGTCATATCGTGTAGCGGTATTATTTTATTAACAGCGGTTTATCTTAAATTTAGATTCAGTTAAGTTGTAAATTGATAAAGGTACTAGGCCGATATTTTCATATCGTGTAGCGGTATTATTTTGTTATTTACAATTATTATAAAATTCCGTCCGGCTCGATCGAATAGTGACACAAAAAGCAAGAGTAATTATTGTCCGATCTCGGGTCGAGATAATCTGCGCATAAGAAGCCATAAGGCTAAACAAGGACGCATAATATATTCTAAAAGTATATTAAAAATAATAATCATCAATTAATTGGTTTTGCATCTTTAAAAGTGAAACCCATTGTAACAATTATAGTGTATAAGTGCTGTAATTGAGAAGTTGAATAAAAAGACAAAAGATCATAATCTTAACTGAGTGAGTTCATTCGAAAATAGCATATAAGACTCTATCCTACTACCCCAGCAGCGCCCATTCAACCAAGTCCTTCTGGAGGAGGCCGAGTGAGCTGCAAAGTTCTGGAGGGATACTGCCTGCCTTGCTAGAAGAACAGACTCAACTCAAGGTAAGTGAGAGATAACTTTAAATACCTTTTCTCTCTTTTGATCGACTAATAAATGCAACGTAACCAAGCTCGAAGGCGTTTGGGTTCACACTCTTCGAAAAACCCACTATAAATAATAAATATAGGAAGTGACAATCTTCCTCGTATTCTTTACTGTTGTCCGCAACCTCCATATCGCTCGTTAAATTTTTCTATCGCTACCAAAGGGAGAAATCCCGGATAAATAATTTAAAAATACAGCGGCGGACATAACATAAAGAAAACTGGTGGCAGCGGTGGGATTTGAACGTGTTAATCCTTCTCTTTGAGAAATTGCATTTACCTTCAAAAATCATTTGTTCACGTTTTCTTTCCCCAAGACGGGGTTTCTTAGAAAGAAATTTTTTTTTTATATACCAATTTTATTACTATTTTATTAAAATTTCATTTTTCTTCTTTTTGAAAATTAAATATTTCAACATCTAAATTATTTGGGTCGGTATATAACCGAACCAGACCCTACTTGCTGCGAAATTCAAAAATTTTTGCTGAGTCGGTAACCTACTTTGTGCTACCGTCTTGGTATCATTTCGACACCTTAAAATAAAATTTTTTTTTTTGTTTGTGCTAATTATTTATCTCTTTTCATTGCTGAGTTGAATATGTGTCACACTTTATTGTTTTGCAATAAAGTTATGTTTTTTTTCTTTTCTTCAGTAGTGGCCTGTCCAGTTAATGACATTCTTAGTCATTTATAAAATTGCTGACTATGTACCTCAGGTTACATCAGTCAGAAAACCAGGTGACTGTTTGAATTCAATATAAGGCTATATTGTTATATAGCCTCATCTTTCATTATTTTCTTTTATTATACTTTTCAAAATTTTATCTCCATCTTTAAAGAATTCCCTTGAAAAACAAAAACAATAATGGACAATAATAAACCTATAGTTTTGCCAAATGTCCAGTTGCTTATGGAAAAAATCGAATCATCTCAAAATAAATTATCTTTAAAGTTTTTATCCGAACTACCGGAACTTGATAGTAGACTTTCAGATTTCAAACGAGCTCTTGTGAAGCTCGAAGACGTAGTTCGAAAATGGATGCCGTATATCCATCCTAATCACCACAACATTTTCATGGTTAGAATTTTTCAAAAAATGGCGGGCCATATTCGTAACATTTTCAGGTATAATTCTATCCGATGCGTCTATGACATTCTCTATGCCATGAGAGACACACTTTATGATCCAAAAACGTGGCAAACGCAACTAGAAAACGCTTACATAGAGGACGAAGATAATATAGCAGTATTTTATTACAAGTTGCGCGAGATGATCCGGGTTTGGCTGTCCTTTACCCCTAAGAGTGAGGTCGAGTATGTATCCGAAAAAGCAGATCGTATTGCCTTCCACAAATTCTATGAAAATTTACCTAATCATATGAAGCGTATTGCGGCTAGAGAGGCTCCTCAAACACTGGAAGAACTTTACCTCGCAGTTGAGCAAAAAGCATTATTCTATGAACTTCCTTATTCTCCAAGCCGTGAATCCTCTGATTATCGTTGCTATGAGAAAAGTGGGGGACGATATCTTAACGATTATCGAGTCTCTACTAGTTCCATTCAAAAACAGAATCCTATAGTTGATACTACTAGTGTTGATATCTACTATTTTCTACAATCTCGGTGTTTAAGGAAAGTCGAAGTTTTACAGCCTACTGTAGTTTGGGAATCGCTGGAAGATACTCCTTCTAAATCATATAATCCCGAATGTATAAGAAAGTTTGCAAAAATTATAAAGCCTAAACGAAAGAAACGAAAAATGCCTTACGTGACTTTGAAGATTTCTCAAACATCCGTTCAAATTATTCCAGAAGCAACTTTCTTCGAGGAATCTCTTTCTAACTTGACCAATCCGGATATTACTGTTCTCCAGCCAAGTTATACATTAGTTGAAGAAAGGTCTGAAAGTGTTCAAATTTTGGAAAAGTCGTTAATCCTTTCAGATACAAAAAACATTTCTCTAAAAAAATTGCCTATTAGTCAAAATTGTACAACATTAACAGATTCTAAATTTAAAATTTTTGATGGAAGGCAACCAAAAGTTAAACTTCTTTTCGATACAAGGCATTCAGATATTATTAATTTAGGGATGTGTCAAAAGGGGGACGATAAAATTAATGCAGACTCCGAAGCAATTCCAAGACATAAAAAACCTTTCGAAATTTTGAAACAATTAAATAATCCAGAACAAATTTTTATAAGCGACAAAATTTATTTCTCAACACTTCTTAAAGTAATGTGGAAGGAATTCTATAAAAATAAATTTTATTTAATGCCTTTCAATGATGCAAAATTTTTCACAGTAGTTCGAGATCATCCTTACGAATTGAGTGTTTTTGAATCTTGTACTCAGCTCTCTATTTCTCAGCCTTTATCTTTCAGGAGAGGGGGGGATGATAAAATCTACGCATTGCGATTACGGCCTCCCAACAATAAATATCTTCAAGACCACAAGACCCAGTAGCATTTTTCGTAAGAGATAAACAAAGTATTTCAAAATTTTCGTTGTCTAAAATCTTGCCAGTTCTAGGACAGAGGGAAAATTTTATAACTAAGAAATCTCATTTGTTGTTCATTTTAAAACTTGTAAATTTATTTTCAGGTAGTCCAGGTAAATTCGTAACCCAAAATTATTCTAAAATTTATTTTCAAAATTCGTCAAAATTATTAAACAAAAATGTGAGAGCCTCCCCAATCCTTCTGGAAGTTTTGTGGAAAGAAATTTACGAAGAAAATTCAGATTCAATACCAGATAAGATTTACAAGTATTTGAAATCTATTTCAAATTTTTCTTGTAAAATTGATGGAATTGATTGTAATAATCTTGATTTGATTTCTCCTTCTATCTCTTTCAGGAGAGAGGGGGACGATGAGAAATCAATCTTCAAATTTTTAAGGTGGCGATTTAAATTTTTAAATAAAATGGCAGAAAAAAATTCAAGGATTGTGCGATCGTTATTTTTAAACTTCAAATTTATTAAAAGATCTGTTGGCTCTAGTAAATCTCTTAGTTATGGTTGGGTTGTAAGTCCAAAATTTTCAGTGTCGAAATTCTATACACCATTTAGGGAAGAGAAAATTGCAAAAAGAAAATTTAAAATTATTTTTTTGCCTTGGTTCGATTATTTGCTTGAAGAAACTCTGAGTCTTAAAATTCACCTTGTTTTTCGTAAAGCTCCTGATTTATCGTCGCAATTAAAAATTACTCCGATAGAAATCTTTACTTTCAAAACTTTCTTTTCATTTCTGTTCAAAATTGTCAAAACAAAAATTTTACTGTTAAACAAATTTCTATCAATTTGAAGATGCTTAAGATAAATGAGGCCTTAAAATTTTACTAATCCTAAGATATTAATTAAAACCTAGAAAACTCTTGACCGGTATTCTTTTTATCTACTAACCACTAACCCTTCAGTAATTCGCTTTTAGATTTGGTTTTAGAATCCAGGAAAAATATTACTAGATGTATGTTCATATTTTGGGGCTTTTGAACTTTATACCATCAACAACTGAGTGCAGAAGCAGAATATTTTACAAACTAATCAACCAATCAAAAGGAGGGATCCTATAAGGACACCATAATTTCACGACAAGAAGAAAAATATATCAATATATTACAATATAATGCAATGAGAAAACATTTCTTTAATATATATAAAAAATTTTTTTTATTCAAATGATACGATAATCTAAATTTTAACGTGTAAGATTGACTATTATTTGCAAACACATACTTTTTAAATTCGAATCGAATTACCGTAAGCGAAGGAAGTCTTACTTAGACACAGCAATTTAATTATAAATTAAATTCATTTTCGTTTGAAAAAAAAAAGGTAGATAGAAATAATATTCATAAATTTTTTTTTGATAACAAATTTGATTCATGAATCTCCCCAAATCCAAGAAAATGTACTCTTCTGAAAATCCTAATTCATTCTTACGGTCTGATAGTCGAAATATTTTGTTTTTTTTTTTTTCATATACAAGCATAAAACGCAAAAAAAAAAAAAAAAATTTCTTGAACCAATGAAAAACATAAATAGTCCAAAACACATACACAACAGTCGACCAGTAACCTACTGACACGCAGGTGTTAAGTAAGAAACGCTGACAATATTATTTTGCCACTGTGTGTCGAGCCATTGACACACATAGCTCACATGTAATTCTGCAGAGCTCATATAAAAAGGAAATAAACATTGCAAATCAGCGTTTCAAGGTTGCCATTGATAATTAAGGTCTGCTATAGACCAGAACACATTGTGTTTTACATCTCAATAAGAGATGTTAAAGTAAAGTCGAGAAATTTTTTTTTTAATAAGAACCTTAGTATTATTTAGAAGGTCTCACCATCAAGGGATTTAAAATCGATATCAGCCATTATTTTCCTTTTTTTTTTACTTTCCTATAATCGAAAATGAATCATTTTGTTTTTTTTTCTGTTTTAACTCTATTTTGCTCTTGTTTATCTTAGGATTTCCTTCTCCTACAATTTATACTATTTCTTTCTGATTAATTTTAAACGTTATATTTTTATAAATGCTATCTATCTAGTTTAAAAATTGAATGCGATAAATGCAGCAGTCTGGTGAAATCAGAGACAACATCAAGTTCCTTAGTCAGTAAATTTCAATAAAATGTAAACATTCAAAATACATCTTTGAAAAGAGAATATTTATATTAAAACAGAGTTAATCCTAACGAGTCGTGATTTTTGTTAATTATGTAGAATTAGAAAATTTATTGTGCGGATAAATTATACCAAAATTTGAATAAGGTTTTCATATTGGATGGAAAAAAAAAGATTTCTTATAATAAGATCTTTGTGAAACTTACTATAATACCAATTACTTAAGAACTCACTTCAATTCACAGTATAACAACTGTAAATTCATATCGAGAAATATGAATCTTTTCTTTTTAATTGAAAGGAAAGAACCTTAATTAAATAACATTTAATCACAAATTTGTCGATTTCTGAAACACTAGTATTTATTCCGACTATCTATTGAATTAAATAATCGAGAATAATTAGTTCCACCAAAAAAAAAAAAAATAAATGCAAATTAGATTTTGGAATTGTTAGATGCAAACATCTTTTTAGATTCTAAGAATAATTGTAAGCGTTATCGCGACCTTTTGAAAAAGAGGGGACATTTTGTTTAGGAAAGCAAAAGAGTTTTGCAACCCTCTTACTTTCCGGGGGATATGTTATGTCCAATTAATTTTTTTTTATTAATTTATTTTATTTCATAAATAAATTTATGAAACTCCTCTTTACAAAAGCACGCGAAAACGCAGCGTCAGTTTTACCACCATTTATGCGTATAAAAGTAGAGCGACGATTCTTGCAATAACGATTGACGAATAAATAAAAACTTGTCGTCATTTTCCACCAATGACGATAATTTAATTACTCCTATCAAACATCAATCAAAAGTTTTTAAATAGCCTGAGCACCATGGCTCAGGGCCTTAGTTGTTGATCAAATTTTCAGATCTCGAGTCCTACGATCCGCTAGTACGGTTTCGTGGTTGTTGATCAGATCTTTAAATTTCGAGTCCTACGGTCCGCGTAAACGGCGTCGATAGCCCGTAATCTTATTGCAAAAATCTGTCCTAGAGGAAGCAATAAGTAACCGTCCTTAATAAAAGGTACTAGGCCGATAGTCATATCGTGTAGCGGTATTATTTTATTAACAGCGGTTTATCTTAAATTTAGATTCAGTTAAGTTGTAAATTGATAAAGGTACTAGGCCGATATTTTCATATCGTGTAGCGGTATTATTTTGTTATTTACAATTATTATAAAATTCCGTCCGGCTCGATCGAATAGTGACACAAAAAGCAAGAGTAATTATTGTCCGATCTCGGGTCGAGATAATCTGCGCATAAGAAGCCATAAGGCTAAACAAGGACGCATAATATATTCTAAAAGTATATTAAAAATAATAATCATCAATTAATTGGTTTTGCATCTTTAAAAGTGAAACCCATTGTAACAATTATAGTGTATAAGTGCTGTAATTGAGAAGTTGAATAAAAAGACAAAAGATCATAATCTTAACTGAGTGAGTTCATTCGAAAATAGCATATAAGACTCTATCCTACTACCCCAGCAGCGCCCATTCAACCAAGTCCTTCTGGAGGAGGCCGAGTGAGCTGCAAAGTTCTGGAGGGATACTGCCTGCCTTGCTAGAAGAACAGACTCAACTCAAGGTAAGTGAGAGATAACTTTAAATACCTTTTCTCTCTTTTGATCGACTAATAAATGCAACGTAACCAAGCTCGAAGGCGTTTGGGTTCACACTCTTCGAAAAACCCACTATAAATAATAAATATAGGAAGTGACAATCTTCCTCGTATTCTTTACTGTTGTCCGCAACCTCCATATCGCTCGTTAAATTTTTCTATCGCTACCAAAGGGAGAAATCCCGGATAAATAATTTAAAAATACAGCGGCGGACATAACACCCTTATGGGTCTGTGGGAAGAAATTGTGCCCACCACTAACCATGCGCAATCTGTCGACCAATACAGGGAATTGGTACCATGGGAGACCCATGCCAAGCCCCGCTTCGACCAGTCTCTCTATTTCCTGAAATGGGAGGAGTGTGGGTCGATTTGCGGTAGGATTCGTGGTGGCTGTGCGTGAGGCACCCACATGCACTGCATGCCTAATGGGTACGCTAATGTGAGCTTATGCTCCTATTTCGCTTTTATAATATTATGGTGGAAGATAGGCGATTACGCAGCGCAAGTATGCCCAAAAGGGCGTGGTATCGGCCTCCCGTCAAACGGAGGTGGACGGTCATGCCGTTCCGTTACATTAATTAATTAATTGATTCATTATATAAAAAAAGTGATCACTGGCATATTTAATCATCAAATTGACCAGTTCTGACGATAATCATCACTTTAATCGTTATAAAATTGATACACAAAAATAATACGCGGGAAAAATTCAAAAAACAAGTCAGCTAGTTAAAAACATTTTTTAGATAATGTTTTATCAAAAATATTTTTGGTTAAATAATTATAAAAAAATTTTGTTAGATAATTTTGAGAAAATTTTATCAAACAAGATTATTTTTAATTCAAGAATTATGAATTAAAAAATTATTAATAAAAAAATTCAAATATAAATGAACTCCGCCATCTAACGGAGAAACATTACAGTAATAATCAATACATCTAATCGTTAGTGGTGGTAAAATAAAAAAATATACTTACCTTTTGTCTTAAACAAAATATACATATTCTGGTAGCCACCAAGTTGGCATAAATGACTGAAAATGACCGTAAGTTGTCGTTGAATTGTCATCAATTTATTACACTCAGCATGGTTGCAACATTATGTTGATGACACCTTATCATCAATTAAAATAATAATTAATTATGAAATAATAATTAATTATTATCTAGGTTATAAAAATGTAAACAATGATTGAATATCTTTTAAAAATAATAATTGTTAGAAAAAAAGTTGAATTGCATTAAATAAAATTTTATTGAATATTTTCCAAAAATGCAAGTAATTATTATTTTTCAAGAGCGGGTAATTTAAAATCGATACATCTGATCGTTAATGGTGGTGGTATTCAATCAACTTGTTGTCATCAAAATGTGACAACAAATTATTTCAGTGGGTAGATGTCAACTTATCATCAGTTTTTGACTATCATTATGCATGTAAATTATTTGATAATTCAATTAATTATAAAAAGTTAAACTATTTTCTAGGCTATAAAAATGTAAACAATCACTTAATATCTTTTAAAAATAATAATTGTAAGAAACAAAGTTGAAATGCATCAAAGTCAATTTTATTAATTAACTTAAATATCGATTTCTACATTTTCCAAAAGCATGCAAGTAATTATTTTTCCAAAACGCGGGAAATTTAAAATCGATCGTTAATGGTGGTGGTAAATTCAACTTGTCGTCATCAAAATGTGATAACAAGTAGTTGATGTCAACTTATCATCAGGTTTGACTACCAGAATGCATGTAAATTATTTGATAATTCAATTAAACGATAATAATTAATTATAAAAATGTAAACAGTTACTTAATATCTTTAAAAATAAAAAGAAAAGGGGGAAAAAATAGAGAAAAAAATTGAATAACATCAAGTTCAATTTTATTAATTACTTAAAAATCCAATTTTTTAAAATTATTACATTTTCCAGAGCACACAAGTAATTATTATTGTTGTTCAATTTACAGTGATATTCACAAAAATTATTGTTTAATAATTTTATATTCTTTAACGCGGGAACTTTGAAATCATCTAAATCAATTAAATTTTTTTTGCTTCTAATTAAATCTTGGATCCATAATTTTTTCTCAAAACCTTTCACATGAATATATTTGTAATTATAAGTGACTTGTTCAATTGTTTCTTTTAGCTTTAAATATTGCGTTTTTCTAGCATCCCAGGTAACTCCATGATGATTATATGTTACTCAGGTATTTAAGCGTTGACACTGATTAGATAATAATGTCCAATCACAAGGTGGTTTGAATAACGTACATGTCATTTCTTCAACACCATCAATTTCATGTTGGACTGTAATTGAAACAAGTTCTTTCACAATAAACTGATTGTGTGAGCCTTTAAATCCTTGCACATCTATTATCATTTCCATTTTGATAGCTCATATCTCGACAACAGACAATGAATCACTGAATTATTAAAAAATTCAGCACAGCTATTTGTTATTATCCCCCACCACACTATTTTTTAAGTTAATTATATTTTAATTTCATTGGTTAATTTTAAAATTGCGCATTAGAAAGTTCCAGAAAATTTATTTTTAGACTGATGACTCATTCGTCTGCAGGAATAAACTTGTTTTCTTTGTTTTATTTTATAACTGCGCAGTAGAAAGTTCGAGAAGATCTATTTCTAGACTGATGACTCATCCATGTGCAGGAAAAAACTTGTTTTCTTTGTTTAATTTTATAACTGCGCAGTAGAAAGTTCGAGAAGATCTATTTTTAGACTGATGACTCATCCATGTGCAGAAAAAAACTTGTTTTCTTTGTTTAATTTTATAACTGCGCAGTAGAAAGTTCCAGAAGATCTATTTTTAGACTGATGACTCATGCATGTGCAGGAATAAACTCGTTTTCTTTGTTTGATTTTATAACTGCGCAGTAGAAAGTTCGAGAAGATCTATTTTTAGACTGATGACTCATTCATCTGCAGGAAAAAACTTGTTTTCTTTGTTTGATTTTCAAACTGCGTAGTAGGTGACGTCATACCATTTGTCGCGCCATCTAGCGTTTTAGGTTATGTTGACACGTTATTCTAGGGGATTTCACTACTTTTTGTTTGGTAATGTTGGTACTTTTGGGGCGACATCTATTTTTTACGGCGTCATTTATGACGTCACAGGTTGTTCTGGAACTTTCTACTGCGCAGGTGATAAGCCGTTTCCCACCTATAAAAGAGGCGCGTGAAACCACACTCCACAAAAAAGAAGTACGAGTCTCTGAATGAAGTACGAATCTCTGCTGAAATATTCTCCGACGTTTACTGTGTTAAAGTTTTTTGTGAAGTTCTCTACAGTTTTTTAAATAATTTTTTTACAAAAAATTATAAACAATTTTTTAGTTTAAGTGAAGTGCATAGACATTGTTTTTAGTGCAACTGACACTCATTAGTTTTTAATTTTTTGTGCAACTGACACTTATTAGTTTTTAATTTTTTGTGCAACTGACACTTATTAGTTTTTAATTTTTGTGCAACTGACACTTATTAGTTTCTAATTTTTGTGCAACTGACACTTATTAGTTTTTAATTTTTGTGCAACTGACACTCTTTAATTTTTTTTTTTTTTTTTTAGTGCAAAAGACACATTTTTTTTGTGAACTATTGATAAAAACATTGTTTAAAAAATGGCGCGATTAGTTGATGCACTTCACGGTTTGGTGAATTCTGTTGCACAATCATACAATGATTTATAGTTAGAGTCAGTGAATGAAGAACATTGTCAGAGGTGCTATCAGGTGTGTGTTGAGACAATTGACTATTTCAAGACTATTTTGGCAGATCCACAATCGAGTGTTCAAATTAAGAGAAGCGTTCAAGCAAGTATAGTGCTTTTGTGCTGGTATGGCGATCAATTCGCTCAACTCAGCGGCTTGGCTACAGGTGGTGATTTGAGAATGCGTCATCGACTCATCAAGTGGCAAGATCTCGATAACGCTTTCTCGAACAACATTCGAACTGGATGTGTCACAAATCTTGCTCACACAGATTTGAGAGAATTTTTGAATGATTCTTGAGACTTAGTTTTCGAAAAAATCCAAGAAATGTTGGGGGATGTTGCCAGAGTGAAAATCAACGTCGAACTTGTATGTAAATTTAGAAATGAAAAAATTAATGACGTCGTTGATGAAACTAAATCTTTCAACACTAAAAGTCGGGAAATTACACCCACAACATCTCTCGCTGATTGGTATGCTGACCATGTCAACGAGAACTTATTAAAAAAGGTCAAAGAGTTCAATCAAAAGGACTTGGGGTGGAGATTACTTGAGATCCATAGCTTGGTCATCACAATGTCCAGATATGTTCCTCTACAAGCTGAAACATCAACTTTTGTTACACTGCCCAAAGATATCCAGATGAAACGTGCAGTCTTAAACATCGAGAACCACGACGAGTACTGCTTCCTCTGGTGTGTTGTGGCAGCGACACACGAAGCTCACACTGGACATCCAGACCGGACAACATCGTACCCTCATTACAGCAGCGTCCTTCAGTATGAAGGTATTGATTTTCCAATTACCCCGAAAGATATTCCCAAGTTTGAAACGTTAAATAATTCGTCAATCAATGTATACGGGATTGAGTCAGAATTTAATAGCTTCGGGAATAAAAAAAGTACAATTATACCTTTATATTTAAGTAAAAATTCTAAGTCTGATGTAAAAAAAATTCATCTTCTAATGGTGCAGGCGAACGCTAATGTGAATATGTCTAATGAGAATGATTATAAAAATTGTAAGCCTGTTTATTATTTTGCCTTGATTAAAAATCTATCGCGATTAGTAAAAAATCGAATTTCTAAAGCGCATTGCAAATTGTATTTCTGTGATCGATGTTTAAGTCACTTTAAAACAGAAACTTCTATCAATAATCACAATGATGACTGTTTTAAATTAAATAAAGTCCGTATGAAATTTCCCACTAATGAAAACAAAATATTAAAATTTAAAAACTA
Organism: Microplitis manilae; assembly: GCA_030273425.1. Taxonomy (NCBI): domain Eukaryota; kingdom Metazoa; phylum Arthropoda; class Insecta; order Hymenoptera; family Braconidae; genus Microplitis; species Microplitis manilae. Next base: position 15,972,199 of record CP092722.1, read on the forward strand.
TCGTAATAAAGACTCGGTGCCGTTTGTTGTCTACGCAGACTTAGAGTGTACACTAGAGCCTCAGGGGGATGATGATATTCAAAATCACGTTCCACACAGCATTGCATTTTATCGTCACTGTAATTATGACAATAATTTGTCGAAATTTGAAATTAATCGGTCATCTGATTGCGTAAAGTGGTTTGTTAATAAACTTGAAAATTTCGCATTTGAAGTTGAGCAGTATTTAAAAAATCCTGTACCCATGAAACCACTTGACAAACAGCAACAAACGAGTCATGATCGGTCAACTGTTTGTCATATTCGCGAAAAAACAATAGCCTCTGATAAAGAGAAGTGCTATGGTCATTGCCATTTTACGGGTAACTATCGCGGACCTGCACACATCTCATGCAATTTAAATTACCCAAAATCTCATGTAATACCGGTAGTTTTTCACAATTTATCTGGGTATGATTCTCATTTTTTGATTAAATCATTAGCAACTGTTTTTGAAGGTAAAGTCACATTATTGCCAATTAATAAAGAGCGATATATCTCATTTACAAAATCTATTGATGATATATCTGTGTCTTTACGTTTTATAGATTCATTTAGATTCATGGCATCAAGTTTAGAAAAATTGGCATCCTATCTTGATGATGACAATAAACAAATCACAAAACTTCATTATCCAGATCCGGAAAAATTCCAATTAGTTACTCGCAAGGGTGTATCCCCGTATGAATACATTACAAACATCGATAAGCTTAATGACAAACAGTTGCCCGATCAAAATTCATTTTTTTCTAAATTATCCAATACTGGTATAACTGACGACAATTATTCATTTGCTCAACTTGTCTGGAATAAATTTAACATCAGTACATTAGGCGAGTACTCTGATCTATATCTTAAGACTGATGTACTACTCTTGGCTGATGTATTTGAAAATTTCAGACAAAATTGTTTAAATAATTATAACTTAGACCCGCTGCACTATTATACAGCGCCCGGATTAGCTTTTGATGCAATTGTAACGGGGTAAATTTGAATTTACCGCGTTCAAGTTTAGTCATAATAAAACCTATAATACGACTTGTCGTCCGGAAGTGAAAATTTCCACTGCTTGGACGTCATCCCCAATTTGAACTAAGTAGTAGTCCAAAGACGCCGCAGCCGAGTGGGGAGAGAGTAATTATAAACTGGGACAGAGACGTGAAACGACATGAGTGACCGGAACGAACGGACCTAGTCCAGTCCAGAGTAGGAGTTCAACAGCTGAGGAGACGCTATCATAAGACGCCATACCAGACGCCGACAATTAGACGCTGAATATTATATCAGGTAAAATTAATTAATCGAGAGCTTGTGTTTTATTGTGGAACCAAGCGAGAATTAAATTGTTAAAATCTTTTATCAGATACCAGGCGGGTAGCCGGTATCTCATACGAATATTACTGATTGCGTCTGATTAAACAGGTGAAAGAGATTGAGGTTCAGGAGGAGATTGAGAGAGCAGGGAGTAAATTGAGACCAGGACAGAATTACTGGAACGAGACGGAAAATTCACGATTACCAGACCAGACCAGGACGAGACCAAGACGAACACAACGACGAGAAAGGAACCCGAAAAGTTAATTGTTGTAAAGGTATTTCTTTAAAATTATTCCAGGCAGGAAGCCGGAAAATTTTATTTAATACTTAGTCATACGTCTGGTAGCGTCGCGTCTTAGCGTTCATAAATTAATTAAATTTATAAATCAAAATTAATAAATTAAACTGGAATTGAATTGTATAAAAATAATTAGTTAATAAACTCCAGGCAGGTTGCCGGAGCCTTTACGTAGTTAAATATTTCCAGGCAGGACGCCGGAAATATTCTAGAAGTTTCCAGGTAGGTCGTGTAACTCACGCACCGGGAACCGTAAAATCTAGTCATCATTGCTAGTCATGAAAATTAATTAATTATAAGTAAATTTAGTAATAAATTGTCTCGGGAAAAGGAAAAGGGATCTGTGTTCAAGGTCACTGAATTAATTTAATTAATTAAAAGGAATAATTAACTAGATAGAGAATTAATCAATTAAATTAAGTAAATTAAGAATAATTATTGTGATAACAAAAGTACCTGAATTAAGGGTATAGAAAACATATAAAGAGTGTCGGGTGAAATCGAGTTTGGAGTAAAAGTAAAGTGACCGCGCGGAAAGAAAAGATGGCGGGTCTTAGCGGCAATTGATCATTAGGTGAATCGAAAAAAACGAACTGGTGATAAAAGTGAAAGGAATCAATTGATAAAGGAAAATTAAGATTAAATAATAAATTAATTAATAATTATTTACACTCTTCAAATTAATTAATTTATTAAAATTTCGGGTGAAACATTATGTTAAAATTAGTGAGTTAGGTCTTAATGGTAAAATTGTAGTTAATAAGTATCGTGAGGGTGAAGCGATTTTAAACAGAGTGTGTGAGTGTGTGATTAAAGTCCAAAGGTAGTTGGCAAATAGAGTGTGTGAGTGTGTGATAAAAGTCCAAAGGTAGTTGGCAAAATATTGTGTGGGAGAGTGTGTGATAGTGCCAAAGGTAGTTGGCCAATTTTAAAAAGGAAAATCATTGCGGGTTATTAATTGAATTAGGTTTAAGTGTAATCTTGCGGGTCAATTTTAATTAAGGAAAATATCGCGGGTTAATTAATTATAATGTTATAAGTTGATAAGGTTTATACAAAGGTTCATAAAAGTTATAAGGTACAAATTATAAGGTTTATAACAAAGGTATAAAAGTTATAAGGTAATAAGGTTATAAGGTCTTAAGGTTTATAAAAGATATAAGGTTTATAAAAGTTATAAAGTATAAGGTTTATAAGGTCAAAAGGTAAAAAGGTTGATTAAATAAATAAAGGTTTAATTTGTGAATTGAAGACATAAAATTATTTATAAATTATCCTTCCTCATCCTTCTCTTACAATTGAACAAATTACACCGACCCTGACGATCTAAGATCCGGCTCTGGGAGGCCGTTATCACTTCTAGTGGCGCCCTTAAAAAGGTAATTTGAGGACGACCAGAGTAACAGCTTAGCCCTGTTATACAATGCTGAAGTACACTAATGTGGAACTGGAACTATTGACTGACCCCGAAATGGTACTTTTCATCGAGAAAGGTATACGAGGTGGAGTGTCTCAGTGTACTAATAGGTATGCGAAGGCCAACAATCGGTACATGGGTGATGAATTTGACGTTAAAAAACCCGAGTCATACTTGATGTATTTTGACGTCAATAATTTGTATGGCACGACAATGAGTATGCCACTACCTAAAGGCTCATTTGAATGGGTAGATGAAAATGATTTAAATAATGTAAATAATTTTGTAAATACCAATGACACTGTAGGATATATTTTAGAAGTAGACTTGCACTATCCTCAGGAGCTACATGAGCTACACAAAGATTTACCATTGTGCCCTGAGCACTTTTTACCACCGGGTAGCAAGTCTACCAAATTATGTACAACTTTGTATGATAAAAATAAATATTCATTGTGAAAATTTAAAACAATGTTTAGATTTAGGAATGCAGCTAAAAAAAATTCATCGCGTACTCAAATTTGAGCAATCCCCATGGCTAAAGACATACATCGACAAGAATACAGACTGTAGGAAGGCTGCCCAGAATGAGTTTGAGAAGAATTTCTTCAAACTCATGAATAACGCAGTCTTCGGTAAGACTGTGGAGAATGTTAGGAAACACAAAGATGTTCAATTGGTTACAAGATGGTCTGGTCGATATGAAGCATCAGACCTCATTTGTAAACCTAACTTCCATAGTCTTACTATCTTTGACAAAGACATGGTTATAGTGAAAATGAAAACAACCCAGGTATATTTTGATAAACTCATTTACACTGGGCTCGCGATTTTAGATTTATCAAAAATATTTATCTATGATTTCCACTATAACTATGTCAAACAGAACTTCACAAACCAACAATCCAAGTTGATGTATACGGACACTGACAGTTTAATTTACCACTTTACAGTACCAGACATCTACGAAATCATGAAACGTGATATTTCAAAATTTGATACGTCGGACTACCCCCCTCAAAATTCGTACAATATGCCGATAGCAAATAAAAAGGTCCTAGGTCTGATGAAAGATGAGAATAATGGGAAAATTATGACTCATTTTACCGGACTTAGGGCCAAACTATATGCATACAAAATTATGAATGATAGCAACACTAAAAAACGAGCAAAGGGGATTAAAGGTCCGACGTTACGAACTATCACGTTTGATGATTTCGAGAGATGTCTTCACGATCACATTAACTTGACGAAAAAACAGTACTTAATTAAAAGTTCAAAACATCCCGTGAAAAAATTTTCTGATCAAGCCTTATATGACCTGATATGGCCATATCAAAAAATTTGATTTATTCATATCTGACCTGATATGATCTGATATGCCCATATATAATTTTTAATATATTCTGATATAGTCTGATATAAAAATTGGCCATATCAAGCCATATCAACTTGATATGTCGATATCAGATTTGATATGTCTTGATCTGAATTGATATGCTTGTATATAATTTTTTTCATATGTCTTGATCTGACTTGATATGCTTGTATATAATTTTTTTCATATGTCTTGATATGACCTGATATAACTTGATAAGGGTATATATATTTTAATATGCTTGTCAAAAAAAATCTTGATCAGGTTTGATATGCCTTGATATGCCCTGATATGGACACATATACTAGTTTTTCCAAGTTTTCCGTATACATACGTGTGGTAAAATAATTTAGAAATGACCAAATAACGTAACATTGTTCGGAACAACCGATTTTATAATGATTCATAAAATCTTATGAAGTCTGTTAAATATTTTAATTCAACGCATTTATAAATTGTATAAAGTGCACAAACTTTGTTGAAAAATTTTTCATATAAGCTAACGAGATCAATTTTTAAATCTCTGAGAGAATTTCAAATTTTCGTAATGAATTTAAATATAAAAAATTGAGATTTTAAATTGAAAAAAGTTTAATTATTATTAAATTTTTATGTATACTTTTTTAAAACTTATAAGTTAAAAAATCTTGAACTTTTTTTTTTTCTGTTACCAAAAGAAGTAGTTCTTGCCCCGTTACTGGTGGGTATACCGTTAATGGTCTCGTTACTCTATAAACAATAACAATTGAATATAATACAAGTAACCAAATCAATCATTTATCTGATGTCTTTAATTTTCTTAGTTTCAATTTTATCCAAATAGATATAATCAACCTTACATTTCAAGTTCATGATTTGGCAGAGTGGTTAATAGATCAGACTTAGAATCAGAAGTACTCGGGTTCGAACCCATGACCTGACTGGATTTTTTAACTTCCCGCTTAGAAAATCGAAGATTTTCGAAAATTTCGGGAAGTTATTGTTTTCACCCCGATTTTCGAAAATCGAGTTTTCATCAGATGTCGACGTTTTGAGGTCCTTGGAAGCTATTCTGACTATTTTTAGAATGATGTCCGAGTGTCTGTATGTATGTGCGTGTGTGTGTGTGTGTGTGTGTGTGTGTGTATGTATGTATGTAAACTCTTTATAACTTTTTAACTAATAAACCGATTTGGATGGTTAAGGCGGCAATCGAAAGAGCTTGTTGGCCATCAACTTTTCTGAAAATTTCAGATCATTCGACCAAGTAGACTCGAAGATATTGGCCAATTACGAAAAAAAAAAATTTTTTTTTTTTAGTTTTTTATTGATTCCTCAGAAACGACATATACGATCGACTTCAAAATCTAATCAGCTCTAGAACTTAATAAAACGCGTCGATTGCCACCTCAAACATCAAAATCGCATAATTCGTTCGAGAGTTATCGTTGGAGAAAGAAATAGGAAAAAACAGTTTTTTGCGAATATCTTTGAAACGACTCAACCAAAAAATCTAAAAATCTTATGAGCTTTAGAATCTATTAAAACGCGTCGATTGCCACCTCAAACTTAAAAATCGGATAATTCGTTTGAGAGTTATTGCGGGAGAAAGAAATGCTAAAAACTTTTTTTTTCGAAAATAATGGCATGCAAAAGTATTTTCGAGCTCGAAGAGCTCGAAAATGTATGTACAACGATGTTTTCGAGCTCTTTGAGCTCGAAAACAGCGGGAAGTTTTGGGGCTGGCCCGCAGGGTCAACCGATGCCCAGATTTTTTTTTTTTTAGTTTTTTACTGATTTCTCGAAAACAACGCATACGATCGACTTCAAAATCTTATCAGCTCTAGAACTTAATAAAACGCGTCGATTGCCACCTCAAACATCAAAATCGCATAATTCGTTCGAGAGTTATTGCGGGAGAAAGAAATGCTAAAAACTTTTTTTTTCGAAAATAATGGCATGCAAAAGTATTTTCGAGCTCGAAGAGCTCGAAAATGTATGTACAACGATGTTTTCGAGCTCTTTGAGCTCGAAAACAGCGGGAAGTTTTGGGGCTGGCCCGCAGGGTCAACCGATGCCCAGATTTTTTTTTTTTTAGTTTTTTACTGATTTCTCGAAAACGACGCATACGATCGACTTCAAAATCTTATCAGCTCTAGAACTCAATAAAACGCGTCGATTGCCACCTCAAACATCTAAATCGAATAATTCGTTCGAGAGTTATCGTGGGAGAAAGAAATGGTAAAAAACAGTTTTCTGCGAATATCTTTGAAACAACTCAACCAAACAATCCAAAAATCTTATCAGCTTTAGAATTTATTAAAACGCGTCGATTGCCACCTTAAACATCAAAATCGGATAATTCGTTTGAGAGTTATCGCGGGAGAAAGAAATGCTAAAAACTGTTTTTTTTCGAAAATAATGGCATGCAAAAGTATTTTCGAGCTCGAAGAGCTTGAAAATGTATTTACAACGAAGTTTTTAAGCTCCTTGAGCTCGAAAACAGTGGGAAGTTCTGGGGCTGGCCCGCAGGGTCAACCGATGCCCAGATTTTTTTTTTTTTTTTTTTTTTTTTTTTTTCATGACAATTATTGCGTATACAACTTTACAAAGTTATATAAATTTTATAAAATTATCTATAAATTTAGTTCCCGAGATAACGATGTTAATCTCACTATATATAGTCTGATATGACCATATCAGAACATATCAAATTTTATCTGTACATATATTTTCTGATATGGCCAATTTCCATATCAGGCCTGATATGAACCGCCGAAATCAAGCCATATCAGGCCATATCAGAAAATTTTTTCACGGGATGACGTGATGACAGTAGCACAGCACAAAATAGCCTTAAGCTGGACAGATGACAAACGACAACTTTTGGACAACTCAACCGACACATTGCCATGGGGATTCACATTAAATGATGATGATAATGATAAAGATGATGACAATGTTTTATCAATTAAAAAAAGAAAACTTTTGTAGAAAAAAAAAAAAAATGAAAAAATTTTTGTAAAAAATTAGTTTTTTAAGTATGGAAAAAAAGGATGTAAAAATTAGTCTTAAGAATATGTGTGTAAATAAATAAAACATTTATATACAAATGAAAAAAAATGGTTTTTTATTTTATAGATATAAGTGTATTTTTATAAGTTTATTTACAGATCAGATTGTTCAATCCAGCTGTTGTGGGAGCTATCGAAGCCGAGCCACTTTACGTACAATTTATTTCCGAGTTTTTTTTAATTTTCTCCACTAGATATACATCTGGATATTTGACTTTGCTGAGTTCTTCTGCATAAAATCCACCTTCAATTGGCTTATCCTGATACTCTACGAGCTTATACGTTGTTGGATTTGTTTTCTGCACTGTCTTAATTGTAAAAATTTCAGTCGTCCAGTTGGGTGTGTAACCTTTCTCAAACACATGCTTGTACTTGCTGATTCGAACTTTATCTCCGACTTTGAATTTATTTTTTCGTGCTTGTTGCTGAGCTTGAAGAGGTTTGTATATTCTTTCCAGCAGTTCTTTTTCATTAGCAGCAGTTACATCAGCAGGTTTCATTTTAATTGTCCGATGTTTGGTATTATTGTAAGTATCCAATAAGTCTTCTAGTATTTCAATCCATTTATAGGTACCACGTGCAGAAAATTCACGCCACATTTTATTTTTGAGTGTCCTGTTAAATCGTTCACATATGGATGCCTTCAAGTTGCTGAATGTCGAGTACATGTTGATGTTTTTACGTTGCATGAGTTCTTGAAATTCTTTATTATAAAATTCTTTGCCTTGGTCAACGTGCAGATTTTTTGGAACACGACCCAGTTGAGATATAGATTTCATTGCACTGGTGACATCACTACTACTTTTACTTTTAATTGGTACAGCCCAAGCATACTTTGAAAAAATATCTATGACAGTTAGCAGATATTTGTTTCCTTTGTTCACTGTTGCATAAGGAATCATTTCAACTAAGTCAGCTTGCCAAGTTTCATCAAGTGCTCGTATGTCAACATGACGACGTTGATAATTTCTGCGTGCTGGTCTGTGCAGCTCATACGCTATTACTGATTTCTTGTCCTCCTCCATTGTTGACAAAAATTCTTGCTTCCAATTCTTTTATTCGCTAGGTATTTCTACTGATTAAGTCTTTTTGTAACTTTAAACGTTTAATTTTAACTTCTAATTCTTGATTTTCTTCTTTTAATAGCTTCACAGCAGAGTCAAGTTTTACCACTTGAGAGTGTAAATGTGAAATGATCTCAGACTGATCATTCCTTATACTATCATACATTAAAGACAGCTCGTGATATACAAGATCACGTGTAAATTTTACAGTTGCTGCATCGCTATCTTCAGCAGGTTTGCCAACATGACACAGTCTCTTGCTCTCAACATCATACTGTCCGTCAACAGTTACTTGAAATCCTCGTCCAAGTGGTCCTGATGGTCCACTGATTGCAGCACCAGTTGGTAGTGAACGTCCAAATATATCGATACTCATTTTTTTTTTTTGCTCTTTTCACTTCAACAGTCAGCAAATAAGTGGCATAAATTTGACACAGCAGATGCTAATAAATAATCCCCGCTTCTCGTAGTACTTTGATTATTGATATGATTTCATTCAGAGATAATACTATCATAATTACTGGTTTCATCAAACTCTGTATCATTATTCACCGTTGGATTATCATCTTTAAATTCTTCTTCGACTTCTTGCTTGATTTCTTGTTTGACTTTATGCTTAGACGACTCGACTAGACTCTGCAGAGGTGTAACAATAGGCTTATACATTTCACCCATTGCCTTCTCAGCTGTCTCTTTACCCAACTTAAGCATTCTGTGCTTTCGTCGGATAGCATCACTAGCCTGAGATATCTGATGTAAAACATCTCTCTGCTTTGAAAGCTCCTCAGTCTTCATGTTGATGGGTTAAAGTTCACTTAATCTCTGATGACTATTGATCAAGTACAACTTAATTTATACTAATAAAACAGTCAAATCCTTTTCTATATCTACCACTATTTAGTTCACTGTCTTTGTCAATCACGACAAAAACGTATTAACCATCGACATCATTCCAACATGCAGAACACAAGTCTTTGAATAAATTGTATGACATGTCAGTATTTACATGATCATCATACACATGCTTCTAGTTCATTTCATCTTATCGAAAGAGAACTATCAAATTTGCATTGTCACGTATCAAATGCTTAGGAATACGTGTATAAGTCTGACAGAGATAAAAACTGTCAACATCTTTATGTCGACCCATACAAAAGTATGCTCTGATATGATCTTGTTTTTTACAAGCGACATCATCAAATATCATTAATGAGTTTAGTTTTGCATCTTCAGGTTTCAGTACTTCTTCATGCTCGTTGAATGTAAAAAATCCAATACCTTCTATTGGTTTAAGTAGTGATTCTAAAAATTTATATTTCGGTTGGTTCAGAGATTTTGAGTAGAGATAAATATTATCAAATCTCAAGCCATTGGGGTGTATGATAAGTGAGAGCAGAGCATTTGTTTTTCCACAATTTGATGGACCACAAAATATAGCACGTACACTGTTTGGCAATAAAGCACCGTGTCTCTTGACTTTTTTCACCCCCGTTCCTTGAACAATTTGATCAAAATTTATTACTGGTAACTTGGCTGCTTGACTTTTAAACTCCATGATGTCAGTTTGCGATCACAACAACAACTCACTCAGCGAACTATAAGTATCAGGTTTTATATCATTTTAAGTCAGTCATGATGCTGCTACTATAGAGAGCACATGTGAAAGACCAGTGGTCGAGGTTTTATAAACAGTCTAATTAATAAGCTACCAGTTGAACTACACATACCTGGATACCAGTACTGTGGACCAGGTACAAAGCTAGCCAAAAGATTAGCTCGTGGTCATCCCGGAATTAATCCTCTGGACGTTGCGTGTAAAGAACACGTTATCGCATATTCGTATAATCGCGAAAATTTGGCGGCACGTCACGAGGCTGATCAAATACTTGCTGAGAAGGCGTGGCAACGTTATCAAGCAAAAGACGCTGGTATTGGTGAAAAAGCTGCTGCGTGGAGTGTAAATAAAATCATGAAGATGAAAAAAAGATTCGGAATGGGTTTGAAGAAGAGAACAGCTGGCAAGAAAAAACCTAGTAAGAGAAAGCCTACTAAGAAAAAAACTGGCAAAAGAAAGATTAGCAAGAGGAAAACTAGCAAGAAAAAGACTAGTGTAAAGAAACAAGTAGCACTAAGACAAGTTGTCACAGCTGCCAAAAATTCCATGACTCCTGGAGGTGATCCAATAAAAACAGCGTTAAAAGGAGCTCGTCAGGCTGTTAAAAAATCTGGTGGGAAAAAAAATATTCGGCTACCACGAATTCTACCGGTTCCATCCAAAGTTGGTGGTGTACTACCATTTTTAATACCACTTTTTGCCGGCCTGAGTGCAACAGGAGCTTTGGCTGGGGGTGCTGCTGGTATAGCGAAAGCTGTAAATGATGCAAGTGCTGCTAAAAATCGATTGGAAGAGAGCAAACGTCATAATTTGAAAATGGAGCAAATATCCATGGGTAAAGGTTTATACTTGAGGCCTTACAGACGTGGTATGGGTTTATATTTGAGACCATATCCAGTAGGCCGAGGATGCAAGTCAAAAAACAAGTAGAGCTACCCTATCGACCACTTACAAACATCGACATTCTGAAATACGCTAAAGCTCTAAAAATCCCAAACTTTCGCGGTGTTTTCATGAGAAATGATTTACCTAAAACTGGTCCGAGAAAAAACGAATCAGCTATTATAAATCTTGATGATAAATTTGGACCTGGTACTCATTGGGTTGCATACAAAAAAAATAATGATAAAGTTGTTTACTTTGACAGTTTTGGTAATTTACAACCACCACAAGATCTTATAGAGTATCTCGATGTTGGTAGCGTAAAATATAATCACAGAAGATATCAGGATTTTGATACAATTGTATGCGGACACTTATGTCTCAAATTTCTCACAGGACAACTATAAATTGATGTGACTTTGTGTAGAGCACATCAGTCATGGCTGAGTCATTCACATTAACGTTAACGGGATCTACATCCGTGTTGGAGGCCAACTACTTCCCTCCAATTGAATTATGACCAAATAAAAATTATGTCCTGGGACTTGTAGAGTTATTAACATTTAATTCAATACCTAATATTGATGATGGTGCTAATAAATTCTATGTCTCTTATCCTGTGGATAATATTGATATCGAAAAAATTGATACAAATGATAAAAATAATGTTGATGAAAAGAAAATAGTCAAGAAAAAAAGAGCTAAAAAAAATGTAGCAATAATTACAAAGTTTGATGACAATGTCTCATCAGTAACTGAAAATAATGATACAATGAGTGAAAATATAGAAGCTGGAAAATATGAAACTGTTGAAGAAAGAGTCTTGACAATACCAACAGGAAGTTTCGAAATCACCGACATTGAAAAAAACATTCAAAAGAAATTACAAAGACTCAGCATCAGCATAAAAGCCAATAATAATGAATTGAGAAGTGAAATTAAATGTGATCAATTTGTAAATTTTACACCTCAAGACTCTATTGGTGGACTACTGGGATTTACAAACCGAAAGCTGACACCACATAAAACTCACTCATCAGATTTACCAGTGAAGATATTAAAACTCAATGCTCTGAGAGTTGAGTGCAACATTACATCAGGCGCTTACATAAATGAGCACAAAGTTCACACTATTCATGAATTTTTTCCGAGTGTACCACCAGGATATAAGATTGTTGAATTGCCATCTCACGTCATTTATCTACCGATCGCCGTACAAGCAATACAAAATCTCAGACTAAGAATTGTCGATCATGACGGAAAACTGGCTCATTTCAGAGGTGAGACGATAACCATAAGACTACATATAAAGTCTATAAAATAATGGGTATCGTGTATGAGACAAAAAGTGGTGCTGGCTATAAAAAGATAGCAGCATGGTCGAGCAACATCAGTCACCGAGTACCTCACAAGGTGTTAACACATCAGAACGCTCAGTTTCTCCAGAGCCTAGGACTAAAATTACGTGTAAAATTAAGAAAATAAAAATTTATTTTTGTTGTTTGACGTGTGCACGACCATGGCGGCGGAAATCTTAAATATTCAACGACAAATTATTTTTGATGAGTCAATTGCGCACTATGAAGTGCATGCTCATCTCCCGTACGCTTCATCAACATTCAACAACAGCGATGAAATAATTGCTGTTCAACATCAAGATTTGTGTCTACTTCCAAGTAAGAGTACACTACATGTGTACGGAAAATTCACAAAGTCTGATAGTACAGCTGTAAGTGCAACTACTCACATGGTCAACATGACAGTCTGTCATATGTTTGAAGAAATACGCTACGAGCTCAATGGTGTTGAGATTGATCGTAATAAAAATGTTGGTATCACAAGTCTCATGAAAGGATACTCATCACTGAGTCCTGCTCAACAAAATACACTCGAGAACTCAGGCTGGATTGTGGATGAAGCTGTAAACAAATCACACAATGACAATGGTTACTTTGATGTATCTATACCACTGAGTCTTTTGCTTGGATTTGCTGAAGATTACCATGAAGTTGTCATCAATTCAAAGCCTGAATTAATATTAATAAGATCGAATGCTGATTTGAATGCCTACGTTGTCGCCACACCTGCTACTGGAGCTCATGCTGAAGCTGTTAAAATTACGCTGCAAAAAATCGAGTGGATTGTACCATATGTGACTATGGCTGATAAACAAAAAATTGAAGCTTTGAATTATATCACAAGTGATCCAGCTATCTCAATCAGTTTCCGTGCTTGGGAGCTCTACGAATATCCTCTATTGCCAAATACTTCAAAGCACATTTGGGCAGTAAAAACTTCTACACAGCTCGAGAAACCACGTTTTGTGATACTTGGATTTCAAACAGCAAGAAAAAATGACGCTACTAAAAATGCCAGCGTATTCGATCATTGCAACATCAGAGATATAAAATTATTTCTAAACTCTCAGAGTTATCCTTATGGGAATTTAAACCTCAACATTGCAAACAATCAATATGCTCTGTTGTATGACATGTATATAAATTTCCAAATTTCTTACTACAACAAAGAACCTGAACCACTGCTAACGAAGAAGAAATTTTTGGAACAAGCACCGCTGTACGTTATTGATTGTTCGAAACAAAACGAATCGATAAAATCTGGACCAGTGGACATTCGTCTGAAATTTAAATCCGCAAATCAATTCCCTGCACAGACATCAGCTTACTGCCTCATAATACATGATCGCATAGTCGAGTATAATCCTATAAGCAGCATCGTACGAAAACTAATATGAAGACTGTTAAATTTGATCCAACGCCAGCTGTACATCACATGTATGTATGGAGATTTGCACACGAGCAAGCAAGAAGTGGCGAATGGGAACAAGCAGCAAGAGATCAAGAACGATTTAAACGAAGAATTGATAAATTAAATATAATTATTAAACCTGCATTAATTAATAAACTTACATCTATAAATAAATAAACTTTTTTTTCATATCAATATATAGTGTTTTTATTACTTATAACCTAAAATATAGATTTAAGTCTTACATAACCTTAAATATACTATAGATATTTTTCTTAACCTAAAATATACATTTTAGTCCTACATAAACTATAGTCTTTTTTCTTAACTTGAAACTATACATTTTAGTCGTACATAACCTCAAATACATAATAAACTATAGTATTTTCCTTAACCTAAAAATATACATTCTAGTCGTACATAACCTCGAATACATTAAAAACTATAGTATTTTTTTCCTAACCTAAAAAATATATACATTCTAGTCGTACATAACCTTAAATACATAATAAATTATAGATATTTTTCTTAACCTAAAACAATGCACTACAGTTAGAGCAATCTTTTTTAAATGGATATGCAAAGCTATCGGGGATATCATCGTTGAATATACACGAGTCACAAAAATTAAGGGATAGAAAAAAAATTCGAAATTTTTGGGTGATTTTCAACATGCTGTAACTCGGTGAAAAATGATCGTAGAGTAAAAATAAAAAAAGCAAATTGTAGCCTCAAGTTTCTAGTTTCCATATCCGGGCCTCAAATATTTTGATTATGCTCGGTTCCGTAGTAATCTTAAGAAAACTGACGAAAAAAAAATTTTCAAAATTTTTGCTCGTCTTTCAACAAGTCTATGGGCTTCAATAAATTTTTTTTGATAATCTGACCTTATGATTCTTTTAGGAAATTTCATGCCCTTCAATTTGGCGGCCGCAAAAAGTCTCTACGACTAGTTGGCGCCGAGTTATCATTGATCAAAGCAAAAAAGTTCATTTTGGCTTTGATAATCAATAACTCCGGACGTACTGGTCGTACAGAAAATGGAAGTAGGATTTTAAAAACTGGAAAACATTCTCTATAAGACAAAATTAGTCGCTTTTGATAAAAAAATTTTTTTTAACTGGTAAAAATTCGCATATTTAAGGATATTCGGAAATCTTGCTATAACTTTGGATATAATGGATGAACAAAGGATATCGTCGTTTTTTTTTCAACCTCAAAGTGTCCTGAAAAAACCCTGAAAATTTCAAAGCGCTGCGATTTTTCTTTCTTAGTGTTTCGAAGCTTTAAATTTATCGATTTTGCCAAAAATCTCCATGATTGGTAGTTTCTTGGTTTTTGGTCGTTTTTTCGATTTCAAACTGTTTTTTTCACCAGTCATCTTGATTTCTTTGATCAAAAAGATTGATTATCGAAAAAAATTAAAAGAAAAAAAATTTTGAAAAAAAATTTTTTTTTTTTCAAAATTTTTTTTTCAAAAATTTTTTTTTTTCAAAATTTTTTTATCGTTGTATCCGCAATGATTTATTATTGTCAAAAAAAATTCCTCAATTTTTTTATACTGTCGGTATGTGTGTAAGAAGCGTAAATTCGACCTTGCAATCTCCACGTAGTACGCTTTGGGAAACACTAATGCGGGCGGTCAAAAAAAATTGAGGAATTTATTTTGACAATGATAAATCATTGCGAATACAACAAAAAAAAAATTTTGAAAAAAAAAAAATTTTTGAAAAAAAAAATTTTGAAAAAAAAAAAATTTTTTTTCAAAATTTTTTTTCTTTTAATTTTTTTCGATAATCAATCTTTTTGACTAAAGAAATCAAGATTACTGGTGAAAAAAACATTTTGAAATCGAAAAAACGACCAAAAACCAAGAAACTACCAATTATGGAGATTTTTGGCAAAATCGATAAATTTAAAGCTTCGGGACACTAAGAAAGAAAAATCGCAGCGCTTTGAAATTTTCAGGGTTTTTTCAGGACACTTTGAGGTTGAAAAAAAAACGACGATATCCTTTGTTTATCCATTATATCCAAAGTTATAGCAAGATTTCCGAATATCCTTAAATATGCGAATTTTTACCTGTTTTTTAATAAACATTATCGCTTCAAAAAAAATTTTTTTATAAAAAGCGTCTAATTTTGTCTTATAGAGAATATTTTCCAGTTTTTAAAATCCTACTTCCATTTTCTGTCGACCACTACGTCCGGAGTTATTGATTATCAAAGCCAAAATGAACTTTTTTGCTTTGATCAATGATAACTCGGCGCCATCTAGTCGTAGAGACTTTTTGAGGCCGCTAAATTGAAGGGCATGAAATTTCCTGAAAGAGTCCTAAGGTCAGATTATCAAAAAAAATTTATTAAAGCTCATAGACTTGTTAAAAGACGAGCAAAAATTTTGAAAATTTTTTTTTCGTCAGTTTTCTTAAGATTACTACGGAATTGAGCATGATAAAAATATTCGAGGCCCAGATATGAAAACTAGAAACTTGAGGCTACAATTTGCTTTTTTTATTTTTACTCTACGATCATTTTTCACCGAGTTACAGCATGTTGAAAATCACCCGAAATTTCGAATTTTTTTTCTATCCCTTAATTTTTGGGACTAGTGTGTAATGATCCCGACACCTTTGATAGCCCATTAATTTTTCATTTTCTTTTAATTCATCTGGTAGTTTGTGCCAAACGATATCGATTTGCTGAGCTGCATTTTCGAGGATAAATGTATCATCAAGACATGCTATATCACGATCATCCATACACAGTAAATGCTTCAATTGATTGAAGATCTGAACTGACTTTTCGTAGGTTGGTTGAATTCCATACAAATGCCAGAACCATCTCTTGAACTCTTGGACATTTTGAAATGCGCATGAAGTACCCGATTTCTTCAAATGATAAGCATAATATGGACATTGATGTTTCAAGAAATCATTCTTTTGATAGAGTGAGAAAAATCTCATTTTTTCCAAGTCAATAATTGGAACAGCAGTGTCAATTAGATCTTCAAGCCATGTTTCCTTCCATTCACCTTGTACGTAAAAGTATCGTGCATGTTTGACCATAATTTCAAGAATTTCTTTCAATAATTCATATGGTAGCAAACCAGCTATCCATGATATTGAATGTTGATGTCCACAGTGATCAACACTTTTCAAAACAACCAATGTTCACATCTTGCAAGTCCATATGTACCCACTTTATCATAAATATCAACAGCACACAGTTTTTTCACCACAAACTTGCCATCAGGCATCTCAAAACCCACAAAATCAACGATTAGGTCCATGCTGTTTGTTAGCGATAAACAATAGCTTGGTTAGCATAAACGTAGTTTTATGGCAAGCCTGTTCGTATTCACAGCGATCTTTGAAGCTAAGTAATAATTTCTTCCAATGCTTCACTTGTAGATCAATTTCATTATTTTGTTTGGCCAATTTTTTTAATTTTTCTCGTTCTTCATTATGACGATCAAAGTCATTAACGTTGTCGTCGTCCATTACATCCTCGAAGTCGATCTGCGCATCATGAAAGCATACATCCGTACACACATGGGGTCTGGAAAAGAAGTTAAATTAATTGGTTATTATAATTAAACGACTATAATGCAGGTTATTAAAAAAAATAATTAGTACCTACCTTGACGAACGACTTATCGTGATTATTTCTCTGCTATACGCTTTTCCAGTTTCACCAACTTTTCCGTAGTTTTTAATAATTTTCTGGATAAAATCCTTTTGTCGTGGCAGCTTATACACGATGCTTCTAATCGAACACTGTGAATTATTTCCGTGTTTTTTGCGAACGCAATTATATCGTCAATAAATTCACCGATAGACTCTGGAGGAGGAACGTCACCGAAAAACCCTTCAATAAGATTTTCAAAACTTTCCGCAAAAGGGTAATTATTGCGAAGAAAAATCTTTTGACTTTCAGTTAATTCAGCCATAAATACAGGCTCTGGCACGCAAACTGTTCACTTCAACTCTTCTCAGCGTAGACTGACTGGGTGCGAGCTCTCAAGCTCAGCGCTCAGACCAGTATCCCCCACCCCAAACCATAAAACAAGTTCAAACTTGTCGAATGACGTCACAAACAAAGGAAAACCAGTTCAAACCTGTTAGATGACGCAATATTCAAGGAAAAAGTGGGGGGGGGGAACTAAACCAATAGATGGCGTGTTCATCGCGAGCTTCTCGCATGTACCCATACACACCCCAGTTTCAATATATAAATCAAGATGGAGATGTAGATGTACTTTGTGATGACGCTCAAGGCTGATAGACTGGAAATCGTCAGCCTTGATCGGCATCACGAAGTCTTTTTTGTTTCAAAAATTTCCCGCTAAAAACAGACGTCAAGCTACATCTAGTCGAAAACAAGCTCAATTCAACCGGCAAAGCTATATCATGAGCTCAAAATGGCCTCCATAAGCTCAAGAAGTACCCGAAAATGAGCTCAAGAATGATTTACAGTGGGTAAAACAGAGTTTACCGACTGCAGATACGTGCTTGCCGACTGCCAAATCAGAGTTTACCGACTGCCAATCCGAGGAATGTCGGTAAAACAGGTCTTACCGACCGCTAGTGCGCGGTAGGTTACCCTCCGTCGGTAACTGAGCTTATATTCAAGCGCTTAAAATTGTACTTACTCCGAGCTCAAAAATATGGTAAAAGTTCAATATAACATTATTTCTTAAATTCTAAAACCAGAATACTTTTGAATAAATTAACCGATTTTTACGCGGTTTGTAGCATTCGACGCAGTTTTACAGGCCTCATAAAGAGTCTTTGACTTTTAATCGATCGAAGTAGGAATTTCGATGTGATTCCGCAAAAAACATTTTTTCTTTTTTTTTCGACAGCGATAACTCACAAACGGATGAATCGATTGTGACCGGGCTAGCGGCGTTCAAGGTGGTTTCTTAATGGTGAGAGCTGATTAGTTTATGGAATTGATCAGTAGTCGTTTAAAAGTAATTCTATGAAAACCATATTTAAAAAATTTTTTTTTGTAGTATTTTTGAGATTTCTCAAAATATACCGGTTTGAATCGGTCTAAATTGTATTTAAAATCTAAGTTTGGTTGAGCCCTTTCGGATGGCACCAACCGCGATCAAAACAGTCGAGCCGTTCAAAAGTTATAAGAGGTTTACATACGGCCACACACACACACACACACACACACATACATAAAGATATACGGACATCACCGCGGAAACATTCGGGGAGACTTCCTAGGACCTCAAAACGTCAACATCCGTTAAAAACTCGATTTTCGAAAAACGGAGTAAAATTAATAACTTCCCTATGTTTCAGCGGGATGTTAACAATGTTGTGTGAAGTACGTGATTAACTTTGAATTGAAGACTTGAACATAAAACGATAATAAAACTATTAGAGATTGGAAAGAGTATATCAAATAATAATAATAATTATTTTTCTTTTTATTTATTTCAAACACGCTTTCTATAAGTTAATAAATCTGAGATTATTAATAATCATACACTGAAAAAAAAAATTTGCTACCGTAACAAAAGTCAAGATTACGCAGCTATGTGTTATGATAACAAAACTATCTTGATTAATGCAACGAAGTGACATTTGTTGTGATAAGTAAAGTGAAGTTGCTGTTTTAACAAATAATATGTGTTGCGGAAAACTTTTCGAATACGCATAGAATTTTTTCCATTTGATATTGCTAAGGCTGATAGTCAGTATTGGTCATAGTTGTAAACGTGATACTTAGTTCAATTTAGACAGACAGTCATTTTCCAGATAACAATTCTGAACAAATAAATAAACAATCTCGGAAACTTGGACAATAATAAAAATAATTTAAAATATGTCATACGGCATATTCAAAAAAGTTTAACATCTCGTTGTTATTGACCAAGTTCCCGAGATTGTTTATTTGTTATATTATATATATATTGAGTAATTGTGAACAAAGTTTTCAGAGTTGATTTTTATTAATTTACTAATTTTTGTATTACATAAGATTTATTTTAAGTCTATTAACAATAAATATATAAACATACAATCATATCTAACAATTAATTATAGAACAATACATATTTTCTAAAAGTTAACAAACATGATACTTTAAAACAATGAAATTTTCATTATTAACTGAGGTATAAATGTAGAGAGGGAATGGATCAAGTAAGTCTTTAATATTGACAAATATAATTTTCTCATCGGTTTTTACTTCGTATGCCCATACATGTTCATTAAACCCTAATACGTTAATACTTCGGCATACAAAAACTAATTCATTAAGATCATTAAGACTGATGATCAATTCAATTAAAGCAAATGTTGGGCAGAGATCTTTCGTTCCAGTAATTAGGACCATATTTTGAGTATATTTAATACTTTTATATTCTACCCATCGAAAAAAAATTTTTTTAGAATTATTTAATGCTTCATTTGAACAATTATAATTCGACCATGTTTTAGAATCCATTTTCATTCTAATACCAGTAATTTTTTCATCTGTAATAGATCTATTTGCCAAAAAACGATAATTTGAATTTAGTTGGTGTTTTATCGCGATAGACTTACAAATATTCACACGAGATTTATTAACTGATGCCGGTACTGTTAAATTTGTATGCTTAGATTCAGCTCTAATTGAAGATAAATGTGAGCAAGAACCACTTTCCTCACACGTTTTTTTGTAGTGAAGAGAAATATGGCCCTTTGGTTTCATAAGATGACCGGTCAAATGCTTATACAGCTGCCAGTGTCTAATTATAGTGGTATCAAACGCATTTATTTGATCTTTTGTAATTTTTTTAGCTAAAATGAAATCAAATATTTCTCGCAAAATAATATATAATTGCCAATAAGGGTTATCTTTAGACACTAAATCTCCAACTATTACTCCCAATAATCTAACAAACGTGGTTAACTCTGAAGCTGTCATTTTTAATTTATTATTTTTGCTCAAATCGTCATCTCTAATAAATGGAGGTTTATTTAGGGAATCAATAGGCCCATAATCAAACACTGCTAATCTGTCATTTAATTCCAATACAGAAAACTCGTAATATTTACTATTTTGTGATGTAATTGCACTCAAAATTTCTATTAAATCATCATGAGCTATCCCTTCCCCAAAGTCATGCATTTCATCGACAGAAAAATTCTCTACGGCGTGAAATGAAGCTGAATTAAATACACATTTTTCTCGTATACCTGTTAGCGTAATATTATTTGTTTTAAGGTCTGTTTTGTAGTTTTGTACAGTTCGAGTTAATTCAGGGGATAAAAAAATGGTATTTTGACATGTATGTTTGTCCATTTTACAAAATCGACAATAATAAGTAGCAGAAAACGATTCGGTAAAACCTAAAAGACGATGTAAGCCAAGGTTATCTCCTTGGATTAGACCCAATACAAAATAAACACGTTTTTCACCTTGATTTGTTAAGATTTTAATTCCTTTTTCTTCCAAAAATTTTATTTCCTTAATGAGCGGGCGGTAAATGCGAAATGTTCGATTTTTTTTATTTTTATTTAAACGAATTCAACTGTCATACAATAAAACAAGGAAATAATTTTCTAATTTTGACCGGCATTCTGATAGTAAACATGGGATTGATGCGTAAATGGGCATAACCTTTCCTGATCGAGAACCTAAAGGATTATTAACTTCCACGTCATCACCAGATAAAAAATATGGTATCACAATATCATCATCTTTGTATTCAGATCGTTTTTTAGCCCATGATTTACACTGAATATAGTTTTCAATTACTGTTTCATTATTTTTAAGTTGTTCCATATAATTTACCGTGTCAGTTAAAGCATTAGGTTGCTGAAAAAAATTTTTGAATGTTGCACGTGATGGTATAAATTGTCCATATATGTCAATCATTTTACCCTTAGAACCTTTTTTTGACTTTGAAATAACATAAGTCCGATCAATAATGTACGATTTCGGTTTTATATAAAAACCTGATTTTTCAAAATGCTTTAACCGTCGATGTTCTGTATCTAAATCCGTAAAAGTATTTTTTATGTCATCAAACATTTTTTTAATTACATGAATATTTTTGTCGGAACAGTTTGAATTAATAAGAGTATTCTCTACTTTTGATTCTAATATACCTATAAAAGAATCACCCAAGAAAACCTTAATATCATCGATAATATATTGTACAATATTTTTAGACAAGCGAAGATTAGCGTACATTTTTGCTATAAGTTTTACTGCTGCTTTATTAAGGGCAGTTTTAAAATCATTCGCTGAAATACCCAGATTACTTGTATTTTGCTGAAAGTTACTCTGAGTATTATTGTCATAATTTAGATTTTCACTATTAGAAAATTCTCGAGTTTCGTTAGACGAATTAGTATTTATATCATTTACAACTAATGAATTTAACTGGCAATTATGTATTCTCTGTAAATGGTATTTGAAAGAATCTTTTGTGCTAAAAGTTGAGCAACAATTGAATTCGCCACAATTGTATACATTTTTTACACCTGGATGTTGTTTAGCGATATGAAAAATGAGTGTTTTAATACAATCAACTTGAATTGAACAAATACTGCAAGTAGGCATTTTAAATTAAGTAATTATGTTATTAACTGACTAATTATAGACAATAACGGAACTTTAAAATTAAGCTATTAATAAAATACAACAGATATTAAGTTAATATCTAAACTTATTAATTCTACTTAATTTTAGGGAGTAAAATGTTCGTATTCTCCAATCAATGTTTCGACGCTTATATAATGACTGTTGTATGTGTCATCATATGGCAAACCCCAAAGAACTCTTTGGAAAAACTGCCATATTTGTGCCGATTCAGGGGGATAAATTGCGTTGAGAGCGAAAATGCACTTAAAAAGTACAAAAAAAGCGTCTAATAGAGAATTGACTTCATAACGATAATCTGCGTGCAAATAGAGGAAGACTTGAGAAATGTTGTCAATTGGACCCACAACAACAATGAATGGTTGTAAAGTACACTTATATTGAGCAAGTTTATCGATTCTTCTTTTGACTATAGCTTCAATGTTTCCGACAACCTATGAAAAATTTTAATTTTATTATAAATATATATAAATAAAATAAAATCTCAAATCACGTAAATGTCAAGTCGATTGTTGAACGGAAGAAATTTTTCCGATTATTCATTTTTCCTAAAACAAAAGCATATAAAACAAATATTATCTGAAAATCAATTGGTTATTTCTAATCTCAAATTAATATGAACAAACATCAAATTTACTTTAGAGAACAGATTGGAACCAAAAAAATGATTTTGTAGAACTTAGTTTTCTTAAATCAAATAGAAAAGTTTTTCAATAGAATAATATTGAACCAAAAAATATTTCGGAGCTCAAAAACTTCACTCTCATTAAAAATTTATAGTATTTCATATTTACGTCTCTATTTTTATACAAGTTGAATAATCAGAGTATTTTTCGTTTAATTCATGTTCAACTTTTCAACTTTATATATTAAATTAACTTCTGCATGAACATTCAACTAGAAGGTTCACTAAAATTTGTGTTAAGTAAATATCATTAATAATAAACTTACTGATACTTGTACTAGAAATCCTCTTTGCATTTCTTTGTGAGTTGGACGAAAATGCTTAATAATTTTCTTATTTTGGATCGCATTACAAACACCAAATAATAAGGCCAAATGAGTTAAAATAAACCCCGTTTTTTCGTCTGAATTAACAAAGATAATTATATAAAATAATATACTTTACGACCTTTTAATTTTACAACATATGAGATAGATCGTTTTTCTATGTAAACTTACTTTCTCGTATATCATAAACAGAATCATCAAAAATATTACTATCGATTAATTTTTTATATAAAAATTGTTCCACTTTTCTCCAATTTTGCGTTGCAATCTGATCTCGATCAGGATATAAAGTATCAAAATCTTGTTTAAGCTATAAAATTATATTTTTAATATAAATTACTCCCATTCATTAGTGCAAGAGTCCAAGAAAACAAAATAAAAAGAAAGAAAGAATGATTGTTTTAACAGGAACATTATTCCATTCAAAAATTTCTTTTGAACTAAAGTCTGTCTAAGACATTTCGAGCGTTTTATAATAAACAAATTAGGTTGATTCGAGCCAGAAAATTAAAAACTAAGAAAATAATTTTTAAGAATATGTTTCTATTAAATGAAACGAAAAAAAATTTCGAAACATCAATTTGTATTTTGTTTGAGTTGATTTGAATTTATTCAAGAACTTTTTTGCTTGATTTAATAAAGTTAAGTTCTTTGAGATTATGTACTAAATTTTTTTTTTTTTAAATCAATTGACATTTCTATTTAGAGATGTCTAGCGGAAAATTGTTATTATTCTGTTTCAGTTGTTAGTTTCTTAATCATATTTACACTAAAAAAATTATTGTTTCTTCAAATGAAGTGAATACGACTATAAGAATTTCTGTCTCTAATTAATTAATACGTATCACTGAAAAAAAAAAAATTTTCTCAAGTATAAATACTCCATTTAAAAAAATATTTACTCGGTACTATACAACCAAATAATATTCTTAACCATAGTAAATATGTACTTCAACCGAATAATATTTTCTTTACTTGAGAATTTCGATACTTATTTCAGGAAAATATACTTGATTGGAGTACATTTTTACTAGGATTAAACAAATATTTACTCGGTAGGATACAACCATTTATATACTTGAAAAAAATTTTTTTTTTCTCAGTGTATTAATTAATACGTGATGAGCTACTGAAATGCATTTCTCAAAAAATCGCATTGAAAACATTAGTTAGATATAAATCGGTTAATTTGTTCGAAAAGTATCTTTGTTGAATAGTTTTTAAAAGTTTTTATAAACAAATTAAAGTTTTTTGTAAGTTTTATAAATTGTTAAATTCTATTCAAGCATCTATTACAAAGATCAATTATATAAAAATAGATATAATATGGAAAGCTCTGGCTTAATAAACCGCAAGAAGTTTCAAAAATAGCGAGCAATTTCAATGATTTTCTTAATTTTTACATTGATAAATAATCTGGATATTATTAATTTAACAATAGTAGCGTATTGGGTATACCAGTAAATAGCCCCTATCATCTTTGAATGCGAAAAATTCAGACAAATAATTATAAATATCAAAATCATAGTTTTGTAAAAGATTTCTTCTTTCATCGAAAGTAGCTTTCCAAAGCACTAAAAACTCATCTAAAGGTACATCAAGGTCTTTCAAAGATTCTAAACCCGATGAAAAAAGTTTTTGTCTAATCATATATAATTATGCATAATCATCTATACATGATTGGATCCAAAAATTGGCCAGGTCTAATTATATATAATCAGATCTGTTTATACATGATCATGCATGAATGAATATAGTCATTTTTAGAATCTCATTTCGAATACCTTTAAATTATTAATTAAGTAATTTAATTAGGATTTATTGTTTTCATCAATATAAATATTGATTAAATTTAAATAAAAAAAAAAAAAAAATTACTATTCGTTGACCACCACTTTACTACGAGGTCACCCATCCAATCAATGACCTACGCCGATGCTGCTTAACTTTGGTGATCGCTGGATTGTAGTCTGATCCTCTAGTCTGTTATGAACTTACAATAAAGGAAAGTTTATGGCATTACTTGACTCAAATAATCAAGTCAATACATCATACGTAAATAATGCACCTAATAATGAATTTGATTTTGTACATAAATGACAATAGAATTCATTAGATACATATAATCAAATCTATTTATCTATAAACTTATAAATATTCGTATATAAATCGATATCGATTAATACTTTTAAATTGCTGCCGAAACCTTTGAACATTTTTTAAGTATTGGGGATTTAAGTTTATTTGATAGTTGACAAAATAAAAATTTAATAACATTTATATTAAAAAATTGTCATATTATGTAATGTATATATATATATTAGACTGTTTCAAATTAGGGGACTATTTTTTTTTTTTTGATGAACATTAAAAAATCGAAAGGGTATCTTAAAATATGGTGACAGTTAAAATTTGAGCTCTTAATATTGGTATTTAGAGGTGGCTATTTGAAATTTTCGATTTTTCATTTAGAAGCATGGTAAAAAATACATAACTTCCGAAAAAATCAAGATACAAAAAATCTCTTCTCAACTATTTTGTAGCAAATTTACTGATCTACAAAAAAGGTCTTTTATGATTTTTGCATAACTTCAACCATTCACAAGATATCCGACGTCAAAGTTTAATAAAATTCAAAGAACTTGTTTTTGCTCGTTTTGAATTTTATACCATGTCAACCAATGAGAATTCAGAAATTTTCGATATAGTTTTTATAGGAAATTGAATGCTCTACAAAAAAAGTCTCTTATTATTTTTTGATAAATCCATCTGTTTGAAAGTTATTAGAGCTCGAAGTAAAGTTGGAGATCTTTTTACTTTTCCGGTGAAACTATCGGACTAATCATAAAATGTCATAGGATCTTTTTTGTGGGCAATTTTATTTCTCACAAATTACCTCTGATAAATTTTTTAAATTCTGCATTCTCTTCTAGTTATTTCTATTTTAATGCCAAGCTCCTAAAAAAAGTGTTCTGATCGATTTTAAGAGATCGACATTAAAATGGAAATAACTAGAATACAATGCAGAATTCAGAAAAAGTTTATCAGAGATAATTTGTAGGAAATAAAATTGTCTACAAAAAAGATTTAATGACATTTTATGATTTGTCCGATAGTTTCACCGAAAAAGTAAAAAGATCTCGAAATTTACTATAACTTGGCTTCAAGCTCTAATAACTTTTGAACAGATGGATTGATCAAAAAACGATAAGAGACTTTTTTTGTAGAGCGTTCAATTTCCTACAAAAAATTGCATTGAAAATTTCTGAATTCTCATTGGTTGGCATGGTGTAAAATTCGGAACGAGTAAAAACAAGTTCTTTGAATTTTATCAAACTTTGACGTCGGATATCTTGTGAATGGTTGAATTCATGAAAAAATCATAAAAGACCTTTTTTGTAGATCAGTAAATTTCCTACAAAATAGTTGAGAAGAGATTTTTTGTATCTTGATTTTTTCGGAAGTTATGTATTTTTTACCATGTTTCTAAATGAAAAATCGAAAATTACAAATAGCCACCTCTAAATATCAATATTAAGAGCTCAAATTTTAACTGTCACCATATTTTAAGATACCCTTTCGATTTTTCAATGTTCATAAAAAAAAAAAAATAGTCCCCTAATTTGAAACAGTCTAATATATATATATATATATGTATATATATTAGGGTGGCCCAAAAAAACCGACTATTTTTTTTTTTTCGATCTCGCATGAAAATTTGTTGGTTTAAGATGTTTGAAGAAGCCTCTCCAAAAACCAGCTCGATAAAAAATTTTTAAAAGGTCGCTCACGAATTTTGAAAATATCAAAAATGATTAAAATTCGGATTTTTTACTTCTAAATTTTTTCTTTCTCGTGGCAGCATAAGTTTACATTTGTAAAATTATGACAATCCTGAAAATTTCAGCCCAAAATTTAAATATTTAAACGGTGCTCAAGAATTTTGAATATTAACTGATAATATGTGATTAATACTTTTAATTAGTTTTTGTATTTTTTTATAACTCAATTATCGTCATTCCACTAAAATATAACTTTTGCATAACCAAAAATATACAGGACAGTCTTAAACAATAAAATTTAGTAAGTTTTAAATAAGCGAAAAAACCTGAAAATTGAATTAAAAAATAAAAAAGTGTATAAATAACTTATTATTTTCATTTCTCGGGTTATATTTTCATTCATTGTGATGCAAATTAATGGTGAAAAAATCGAGAAGCTTTATTATCAATATTCAAGGGTCGCTCGAAAACGTTCAAACGACAGCACTCGGAAACATTCAAAATTCTTGAGCGAGGTTTAAATATTTAAATTTTTGGGTAAAATTTTCAGCGTAGTCATGATTTTACGAATATAAACTAATCCTGCCACGAGAAAAAAAAAATTTTGAAAAAAAAATCCGAATTTCAATCATTTTTGAAATTTTCAAAATTCGTGAGCGACCTCTTAAAAATTTTTTATTGAGCTGATTTTTGGAGAGGCTTCTTAAAACATCGTAAACCAACAAATTTTTATACGAGATCGAAAAAAAAAAAATAGTCCGTTTTTTTGGGCCACCCTAATATATATATATATATATATATATATATATATATATATATATATATATATATATATATATATATATATATATATATATATATATATATAACTACATATAACTTTATATCAGTCATGTCTGATCAGATCTAATTATATATGGATTTGTATCAGTCATGTCTAATCAGATCTAATTATGTATAGACTTATATATAATTAGATCTGATCATATATAGACTTATATATGGTAGTAAATGGAGTTGACAGCCAAGTATTATCATGTCTAATTATATATAGAGTCATATATAATTAGATCTGATCATATATAGACTTATATATGGTTATATATGGAGTTATACCAGCCAAGTATGAACATATCTAATTATATATAGACTCATATATAATCAGATCTGATCAGATCTAAATATATATAGACTTATATATAATTAGATCTGATCATATATAGACTTATATATGGGCTAATAACAGCCAGGTATGATCAGATCTAATTATGCATGGGGTCATATATAATTATATATAATTATATATGACCCCATATATAATCATGCATGATTATATATAACTTCATATATGATTATATATAATCATATATAATTAGACAAAAACTTTTTTCATCGGGAAGTTATAGTCGAGTCATCACTTTCACTTTCCACAGTTTTATTATCTACAGTAAAAAAAATTTATTTTATTAATTTTTTAAAGAATAATAAAAATATTTATTATTAAAATATGAATCAGCTATTTTGTACACAGAAAGAAAGATTTATTTGAACCGCGAAAATTCGAAAATTCGCTGGAAGACACCTGAGGTTATTTGAAGCCAAAACAATAGTTCATAACACAGAAAAATTTTTCTTGAATATCAAAAAAATTATACTTTCGCCAAAATTTTTTTGATTGATTAAACCTTTTTCTCAATCAAGAAAGATTATACATCGAATAATTTTTTTCTGTGTAAAATTTTCTTGATAATTATAATACAATCTTAAACTTTTTTTTACGAAAATTTCTTATTACCTTCAGTTCTCTTACGCTTATTTTTGTTAATGGAAATCAAGCCAAGTTTAATCATTTCTCGTCTCGTATTTGACCACCGTCGATATAATTTGCCATGACCAGCTACGAACTGTCTATTCTCAGTGATCAAAATGTACGTCAACTATCAATTCAAAGTTTTATTGAACAATCTTATTAGACTTGCAAACAAATATTTTGTTCTTAAAAAACATAAGACCCTAACTAACCTTGTTTTCTTTGGGAAAAAGCTCTACAATAGCGTTAGCTATTTCTATAAAACGTTTTCCTGATATGCTGCAAAAATTACAAAATTTACGAGAATTCGTGTCGAATTAAAAGGCAAACATTACTCAAAAAAACCTAAGAAATAGTTAAAACTTAGGCTATTTATGCAACTTCTCGCTATATTCAAATTCATATGGTCTAAAAATATTCATAGCAATGAATTTTGAAATCTCTAAACTTTTTTAGATCTTTGGAGAGCGTTTTTTGATTTTTTTGAGTACTTTACACTTTACCTCTTAAGAAGAAGTGAATGTTAATTGACACAAAAAAATAATTAGATTTACTAACCATTTGTCAAGGCTACTTTTAATTTTGTCGTCAATAATTATATCGACGAGTTTATTCCGATCGTGTTCAGTGAGGCCTTCATAATTTTTTTTATGTTTTGGATTTTTTTTATATGAAGCAAGAACTCTTTTACCACAGCTGGATTTTTTTAAAAGTTCTTCTAACGTCTATTGATAACATTCAGTAAAAAATTAATATTCAATAAAAGAAATAAATCACGCATATTATGACTATCTAAAGCAAGGCAAAAAATTTCTCAAAATTAAAATTTTGCTTTCATTAGGTAAATTTAAAGGTATCAAATTTACGTACTAAACGCTAAGCTTTAAATTAACTGCTAAAAGTATAAGTAAAATTATGGGGTGATAATACCATCGATTCACTAAAGAAAACAGGTCTCTGATTTTCTCTCGGATTCTGGGGGATAGGACTCTCATCACTTCGATCAGAATCCGAATCAGCAGGCCGTGGATCGTCTAATGCACATAGCAGATGACTTAAGTAATATCAATACTCTTTTTTAAAATTAGAACGAGTGTAAACAAATTATCATTCAATAGAGAATTTATCTCATCCACGAAGGAAGTGGAAATTAATTCTGTTGGAGCAAGCGAAAGACTGGATGCACTAAAATCACGCTGGTGAGTCTGTTTCTGTTATAATAAATTCGATTAAGTATTTAAATTTATTGTAATCCTAAAATTAATTAAGGAAAACGCATAAAATTTTTAATTTAAAATTTTTGTATGAAAAAATTTTTGTCAGTGTAAAAATATTAACATATAACATCTAAACGAATAATAACAATTAATCATTAAAGCTTAACCTCAACTGAAGATTCTTGCAAATTGGTATTGCTAGTAAATTTTTTTAAGTTATTTCGGAATTTGATTTGCTCGCCTAGTGGTAAATTTAATTGTTTTAAAATATAGTCATCAACGGAAGGCAGAAGGTCAACTGTAATCTCTTGACCTATGAATTTTGTTAAAAATAATTGTTTTCAATTAAATATTTGCAAAAAAGTTATTGATTTTAAATTCAAAACAGAAAAAAATATTATTTAAGTCCAAAAAAATGATCAACAACCGTTAAAATTTTGTTAATAAAGTACAAGTTTTACAATTTCACAGAATATTTAAATTTATCAATCCGTTAAACATTTTTTTCTGTGAATAAATTTTGTAATTAATTCTTATTATAAATGGTGCAAATTTTTCATATTGATACTAACTAATGAACTTATTAATTGATCCGTCACTTATTCCCCAATTTCGTAGCAAATTAAACATTTCTTCATTGCACATTTTAAATGGTAATTTTAATTAAACTTGAATAACTACACATATAATAAATTATAATTTTATCACTTCCTATTCACTTCTTAAATAAATAAAATAACTTGGTAGTCAAGAATATTAAATGTTTATAAAACCTGACTTAATATTTTGCTCAACACATGTCATTTGTTACAACAGCAACTTCACTTTACTTGCCACAACAAATATTACTTCGTTGCGTTGACCAAGATAGATTTGTTATCTTAACAAATAGCTGCGTAATCTTGATTTTTGTTACGGTAGCAAATTTTTTTTTTCAGTGTAAAATGGTATTTGACGCAACTTATTGTAACTAATTCATTCGTGATTATTAATAACTAGGTAGCATAAGAAAAAGTAACAATCGACTATGAAATTATAGACATCGACTTAGAGATTTTCATTGTTTGAAACTTTAAAATTTATGGTGTAAGTTTTAATTTCTACCATCTCTCGCGGTTTCGGAAATTTCGAAATAGTCCCGGAATTATACGGTATAAATATTGCATAAATACGGTATTATTTAAGTTATTTTGGCCAGTTTTTTTGTCGAACTATTACCAAAAATTTTCGAAATAATTTCAGAATATTTACGGCAATAAAACAGAAAAAATACGGTATTTATACAGCATTAAAACCGTAATTATACAGCATATTTATAGTATATTTTCGGCATTTTTGCAGTATTAAACCGTCCTACCGAGAAAAAAATTTGTGTAATATTATATAAGATTTTATTTAGTTATATATTATTTTATATAATTATATATAACTTTATAAAATTATATATACAGTAACTGTCATGTAAGAAAAAAAAAAAACCAGCTTCTCGTGAGATTGATCCCGACTCCTTAAGATTTGAAGTCTGATCTGTTAACAACTGTGCCAAATCACTTACTTGAAGGAAGATGTTAAGTATATAAATATTGATACCAATAATCTTAAGAAAATTGAAGACATCAATTTTCCCGGATAACTATTTTCACTTACATTCTTTTGTTTGAATTAGAAACGTGTGAACTAATAGAATAAAATAAAAAACTTTATACTTTGCACATTTTCAATCATTTTAAATGCAGATGCCAACAAAAAATAAAACTAAATTTTTTACGATTTTCGATTATGAAAATGAAATTTCAAGTCAAATCATTTTATTTAATTTTGAATTAAACATTAATCCTATAGTAAAAATCACAGAATACTTTAGATAAATAGATTCTCTTTAACTTCAATTTTTGTTATTCCGATAATTTACTTAATTTTCTAATTTTAATTCTTAAATTTTTTGCTTTTCATTTTAAACTGTTTAACAATTTTTTTTTTAATTTATAACCTCAAGAATCTAAGAATGTCGAAAAAAAAATTTATTTTGCTATCAACGTTTATTTGAGAGGTTGAAATAATCAAATGAGAAATCTACGTCCACTTCGGCTGCCAAATGGGCTTTTTTTGTTTCTGTATCTTCATAAGGAGCAATTATATAACTCGATATAAGGGCATTTCGTCTACGTTTTCTACATTCTGTATGATAAATTACGATATTTCAATAATTAATAACGCGAAAACTATTCGTCAGATGTACCTAAAAAAAATAAATTTATACGTATTTGATATTAATTAATAACATAATAAAAATTCAGATTTTTATCTAAATGTCGCAGTAATTTCCAAACAACCTTAAGAGTAACACGTGCGACTAGCGCGTAAGTCGATGACTATATCTTGGCCTACACAAGACCACCGGAATTTATCGATGTTACTTTCACTACCACGAATTAAATTTGAAATTTTTAAATATTTGATTTTTTCTTTTAACGAAATATTTCATGTATTTTAGCAAATTATTGTTTTTAAATTGTTATTATTTTATATATATTATTTAAGTAGTTTGGGCAACCAATGTGATAAGTACGATATATCACAATATACAATTTCAAGTATTTCTCTCTTCAACGGTCAGGATATTTTAGTTTAACTTTTTCCCAATTTATCCAACTTAGTTTATCATTATCACCAGGTCTTAAAATTTTCAGAACGAGGAACACGAATTGGGCGCCAAATATAACGATGGGCTCTGGTTATTCCGAGTCTAATAATTACGAACCACAGTCAAGGAAATTTTCCCAAATAATTTAAATAAATTGTAAAGTATTAAATATAAATATTAATTGGAGATTATTTTGTTGCTGGTTCAGAAAACAGGAAAATAGATCTCAGGAGGAGGTAGACCCGTTTTGTTACAGACACGCGGCTGAAAGTAACTTATTCTAGATGATAAGAAAATTTGATTAACGAGACTCAATTATATATTATAAATTTCATTTAACCAAATCCCAAATTTTATTTACACAATAGTTTCCCCTTTTATTAATTTTATTTTATAATTTATTGATTAAGATTTAGCGTCCAGTACTAAATGAATTTATTATTAAAATGCATAAAATTTATTGGACGCGGGAAATAAAATTTATAAGTATTTAAAATTTTGCTACGTTAAAGAGAGAGCGAATTATAATATGTCCCCCTTTCACCCCGCCAACAAAAATATCTGAGCCCTGTCATCAGCAAACCATCCGAAAGCTACAGTCCTGGGTAGCCTGGATTTTTTAGTCATTATTTATCTGCTCCATCCCCCCCCCCCCAACATACCAAAGATCTGCCTAAATAACGAAAATATATTCCACATATATTGAATCGTTTATTTGAGAAACCCTATAAGTCAAATATAGTAAATTTTTCGGGAGAAGCAAAAAACATTTTCCTGAGATACGTTAGCATAAAAATCATAAGCCAATAATGAATAATAGTAATGTTAGCACCCCTAAAAAAGATTTGACGATTCAAAATTTTATTGTTAATTACTACGATTAATAACAATGATTTAAAGTTGATTGACTTATGGGGTTTCTCAATAAAACTGAAAACATAGTAAAAAAATCGTTCATTTTTCAATTTTTCTCCGTTAATTATTTAGTATATTTATAAAATGAAGTGCAAAATGTGTATTGGAACTATAATATACGTAAATTATAATAATAATCATTAATTTTTTTAGGCGCCAATTTTAATTCAAAATTATTTTTTGTACTTAAAAAATATTTTTCTGTGAAAAAACAAAAAGAAAATCATTTCTGTTAATCTAAAATTCCTTGTTTATTTGAGATATCCCATTAGTCATTGACTTATGGGGTTTCTCAATTAAACGAGATATTTATCACCCGCGTGGTTGAACTTTAAACGCTGATTTGATGCATATTTGGATTAATTTCGATGGAGGGATACCCAAAGAACACAAAAATGCAAAATACCTAATTTCGTGAAAATGATGGCTTATGGGGTTTCTCAAATCGTACGAAACGATTCATACGTCGATTACATTTCATTATATATATTTGGCATACAAACAAAAAATATGTGATATACATTTGGACTATATAAGAAATACATTTTTTTTAGACGAAAAACTCAAAAATTTTGTATTAAAAATATATTTATCTTATATGTAACATGTATGTGCCATACATGCGTATATTTCACATATATTTTTTTTTTCCTTATTAGCTATCGTCCCAATTGGACCACGTGCCATTTCACATATATTCCGATTATATTTTATTCATATGTTACATATATTTCACATCCATCATGAAATATATTTCTTATATATTTTATTTCCATGGGGGTAATGAATGAGGCAACGCTGCGAGCATTCGTATTGAATAGTGTTGCAATAATAATTAAATAAATACATGCCAGGAATGGTTGGTGGTTGGGATATTGGAAAAATACGCATATTAAAACATGTAACAATATTTTTATTTGTCACAGCACATAATATCACTGGGTTACAAAATTAAATCGTTGATTCAATTAATCAATACTGTTAGTTGTTTAAGCTCATGAATGCGTAATTAATTGAATACAAATTATAGAATTAAACTCGAGTAAATAATTGAAATAATTGATTGAGTCTATTTGAACACTGAGTTGATCGCAAAATGTCATAAGAATAAGAAACATGAATTCAGAGGTTACCAAGAAGTTAATAATTGAACACTTAATGATTATTTTTTAATAGCACTTAATGCATAAATATTTGAGTTCATTGAGTTCTAATATTAGTGATCACTTAATTTAATTTAATTGAACGAGGTCGTAATAAATTACACTGAAGTGAATGTACTTGTTGAACACGTGGTAGCATTATAGCAGAGGCTACCGAGCAAGAATTAACTTTTAGTTTAATTAAAATATTGAACATATTGATAGTTATTTAATTATAATATTGAGTTTTTTATTTTTATGAGCACTTGTTATAATTATTTATTGAATAGAAAGGCACCTGTAATGTTTCCCGTTTGAATAAACTCTTGAGAAACGTGGGTCGATGATCACTGGAATTCTTGAGTTCTTGAGATAATTTATTTATAAGCTCTGGTACCCACAATTATAAAAATAATTATATTTTTAATGAGCTTGATGCTTGCTGAATTTATGCAGATTATTATTTCAATTTATTACTTGAAGATGAGAACAAAATGATACGATTTAATAAGACACGTATTTTTACTTGAACGTATGTTGTGAAAGATAATGGCGGCCATCTTCTCGACACGAGGCAGTAAATGCGCTTGCGCCGCACTGCGCATGTTCAAGCTAAATTTATAGACTAGGTCCCAGTAGGTGCTCCCTCTACTTGCCAGAAGTGCAACTATATTTGATTTTAAATATAATGCAACAAATAGTCTATAGATTAAATGTATAAGTAGCAATCTTTATATAGTTTGAGTTTCATATACATGTAGTTTGTTATTGTTGACGATCACAAATTTTAGATAGAAAGAAATTTTGCGCATATTTTCATATTTTTTTTTTTTTTGAAACTTATAAGAAAATCGCATTTAAAAAAAATAAAACTGTCTGGTGTGTGCTACTTTCGATATGATAATTTTAAAAAATTCTAAAGCTATTAGAAAAGCTATCATTAATAAAAGTTAATTTCAAAAAATATTTTTTTTGTTTTCTTAATATCATCGAATAAATGTTTAATATTCATAAAAATTATCTCGAAAAATTTTCAAAAAAATTTTTTACCTCCAATACTTTTTTGTTCAGAAAGTAACCTAACTAAGTGACATTTGAATTTCCGCGGTCACCTGCGTCTTTGTCCCCGGACAAAATATCCCCGACAAAAAATCCCTGACAAATTATCCCCGCGACAAAATATCCCCAGACAAAAAAACCTTAGTCAAAATATCCTTGTGACAAAATATCCCCGACAATAAAGCTCTCAATCAAGAATAAAGATATTCAAAAATAAAAATATTTTAAAAACAGTGGATATGAAAATTTACTGTTATCAAGTATGAAAACTTGAACCGTTTATTTTGAATGGATGATGATAGAAGAGAATTGGCAGGGTGCGGAGTATAAGGTGGGGACAATCGAATCGATTGCAGCGCTCGCAGTGGATGAAATACGCGTTAAATCGCACTTGTCTTGTGAATAGTCAAATGAAAGCAGTGTCAAAAAATGAGAACAAATAGTTGTTATGTTGTTAATTGCAAAAATACTGGCAACAATAGTAATTGCAAGTTTTGAATATTTTTATCCATGATATTGATTTTTGGCTAAAAATTACTACGGGGAATTTTTTCAATCACAAATTTTTAACACAAAGTTTTTAAAATTATTGATTTTTGAAATTTTAAATTACGAATAATTGAAATCACTTTAATTTATTTACTTCATGCTAATTAATATTTTTAAATTCGAAAAAAATTGTAATCATGATTATTTTAACTTATTTGTTATTATGACCATTATTGTTGTTATTGTTGCTATTACTAGCTAACCTTCTATCGTTCAAAATAATATTTATTTTGTATTTATTAAAATTTTTTATACTTAATTTTTTGAGCACAATCTGATTAATTTTTTTCTACGTTTCAAATGTAGTGTTGCACATATATTTCGCGATCTTTAAATATTTTAATTATTTGTTTATAAAAACATGCCGTATTCTCTCTGTGCTTTTTGAGGATAATTTAATGCGGTCGACAGATGTCGTTTTTGTCGCGCACCCAGCCAATAATTATGGACTTAACTATCCATTTTCATGATTATTCATTGCTATCTGAGGTCGAAAATATCACAAAACTATCAAATTTGACTCCACCGCCCATCTTACGGCATAAGAAAAATTCATCATGGGCAACGACAACGAAATACTCATTTATTTTAATTAATTAGAAATAATATTACACACAGAAATAATCACAGTACTTACAATGATACATAAATGAACACGTAAGTGTCAACACTAGATAGTTTCAATATAATTCAATAATATTTTTAATAAGACAAATGTTAAATTTTAACTCACTCAATATAAGAATAATAATTGAATAATAAATTAACTGGATGTTATCAACATTGTAGTGAATGAACATGAATTATGACAAAAATGAAGCTAAATTTCATAATTATAACAAATAATAATGTTTATAAATTCACAAAGTCATTAAATTACGGACTTTAGTCTTTTGTATTAAAGGAAAAACATAACGTTATTAAAAAAATAAAAATTTGCGGAATAGATGACAACTCAAAATCGAAAAACTTTTGCAATACTCTTCAAATAATCTAATTTTTTACTGGCATGGTAATTTATTACAATATTTTTTATTCTTGAATCCCGATCTAAATAAGCTTTCCGACGACCAATAGCTCTTTGAAGTCCAGTTGTCATTTGAGCAATTGCCATCTCGGTTTCTGATTTTTTATGCTTTAAGCTACCCATAAATACTCCGAATGAAGGGTTAGCAATACCAACAAGGTTATTGAAACCAGAACGCCAACCTTCAGTAATGTTATTCGATCTAATGTCATCATTGATGACAAGATTGTAACAATTCCATAATTTTATAGGAAACAACGGCTTTGCACGATTATTTCTATTATGCTTGCGCAGCCCAATCCATGTACGTTCAAAATAGGTTAGAAAATCATCCAGTAAGTCACTATTGTGATCATAAGAAGATAATGCGACAATTTCATCGTAAGCAGCAACAACATCCCGGGACGGTACATAGGCTAAAGCCATTAATAATCGTATATTCATAGAAAACTCTACGTTAGTGTTATAATTCCTCTGCAGGTTACAAGATTGTACATGGCGAAAAAAAACACATTGAGTGAAATGGAAATTGCACCCAGAAACCGTTGCACGTGGATAACATTCTTTAAATGCTTCAATAAAACTTTAATCATAATCAACCATCATCCGATTTGGTGTGAAGTTTGGAAGACGAGCTCTTAATATTTTTAAAAAATTCGTGTAACAACATTTTTATTTACTGAGAGCTAAAGAATATACTAAGGGCAGCAACTTGTTGTCTTTAATCCCATGTATGTTATATAATTGCGTAAAAATCGTTGTTGAAAAAACAATGAAACATTTTTTATCACCACCGCTGCCGTGAACTAAAAAACGATCACCTTGATGAGTGATTCTAAATTCATTAACCAAGGTTAATTCACCATGAGTTGAAGGATTAACAACATTAATTATCGGAAATTGCCTATCTAGTTTGGAGTTGGCAATCTTCCATGATGTCTATTATATTATATGGCTTCTCCTTAACCCCGGAAATCGTGAAATCATATACTATAACATCTAAAGATTAGATTTCATTAATAATAATATATATATTTTTTTTTTTTTTTTTTTGGCCAAAGTTCCATCATGGCGAGCACGCTGGACATAACGTTGAAGTGATGATGGCTTAGGCAATACAGCAGCAACGGGAGATAAAACACCACGTAAAGCTCTAGTGATAATAGTTGCTGGTTTCTCTTGACTACGAATAGCCTTTTTTATAAATTTTCTCTTTTATGACTTTAGATTTTACTTCAGAAATATCCGCAGAGCCATTGTGAATAGGGATAGGTCCAATGATATTACCTAAATAAAAATATAACTATAAGCAATAAATGAGCCAATATTATTATTCATAATACTCATAATTTAATGCTAACCAGTTTTTAATTCATTATCAGTGTAAATAAGAACGTTGCATTTGGCATTATAATTACAACTTATATTGCTTTTATTAGTTTTTTTTACAGTACAAAATCCTCGATTAAACAACTGAATTCAACCGAATTCAAAATTTTAATCCTGTTATATTCTGTCGAATTCTGCAAAACAGAATTCAACTGAATTGAAAATTTGAATTTGAATTAAACAGAATAAAACCGATTTAAAAATTTCAAATTCATGTCAATTCAGTTTAATTCCGATCAGAACCAGAAATTGAAGAAATATTTTCGAATTAATCAGAATTAAACCGAATAGAATTATTTAAATTCGTTTTAATTGGGACCAATTCTGGTTTTCCTGCCGAATTAGACAGAATTCAGTTTTAAGTTAGGTACCGAATTAACAGAATTTATCTGAATTAAATAGAATTAAGAATTTAATTCTGTTTAATTCGATCGAATTCAGTTGTTTAATCCGGAATACCCTCAACTAATAACAAATTACGACCCTTTTGTGACTTTACAAATTTTAACGGCATCTTGTTAACATTAATTTATTTTTTTAACTTTAATGATAAAAAAAAACCATGCAGCAAAAATAACCTCAATCACGTGTATATTTTATAAAAGACGCGACTTTTGTAAAAGCACCTAAATATATAAGTCCTTTTTTGATCAATTATCTATAATAATCACTCAACTTTAATTAACGTTCAAAGATGGCGCAACGAGAATATTTTCTTGTAGGCGCCAAAAAAATTTGAATTTAAATATTTCTATTTTATTGTAACTCAACATTCACTTTCAAAACTGTAAAGAAATTATGACAGAGAGGTAATTCTTGCCAAGTCTGGTCGCACCTAGTATTATAATCGAATAATAGGGCGCCACTGGAAGATGTACTTGGCCTTCCAGAACCGGATGTTGATGAATTTTTATTTTAAATAAATAAATTAATTTAATTACTCAGGGTCGTTTGTAATATTTTGTGATAGAGGAGAGGAATTGTAAAATAGGCTGAAATAATCTGATGAAAGTTAGTTTTAAATTTTATTTAACTTAAGTACCTTGCTTTTATTTTATTTGACAATTATTATTTTACTTATACAACTAATATTTTTATGACAAACTAAATGCGTCCACTGAACGTTATTAATGACAAACTAATTTTATATCGTCTCCCGGACGTTTCCACACCCACACTAATTATCTCGTCCGCTGGACGGTAAACCTTAATATTAATTTAAAAATCATCCCCTGGATGTATAATTATTTAAAACTAATATGTCCACCGGACTAATCATAGACACAGTTAACTCTACTTAAAATTACTCGACTCGACATTGACCTCAATTTTATTCTGTATCAATAATGACATCACTTTCATGTATTTAAATACTAGACTTTACATTTTCAGTATAAAATTTTTGTCAAGTGAGTGAATGCGCAGAAAGGATCTGGTTTAGGTGTGATGTAATCTTAGCAACTAAAAAATTACACAAAATAATTATAATAATAAAATTACCTTGGTGGTCCTGATTCATTGTGATATAGGGTAAATTACGGTGAATCACGGTAAATCACGCTATTAGGGTGAAATTACGGTGATTCACCGTAAATTACCGTGAATGTGTGCATGATATCACGGTGAGCTTTTACGGTGATTCGGGGTAAAATCACGGTGATTCACGTCTATTCACGGTGAATCACGGTGATGTTCTATAATCGAACTATGAAGATTTACCGTGATTCAAGATGAAATTTTGTAAAATTCTGCTGTCCCATCGAGGTTTCATAATGTATCGCCTTTTTTTCTATGCAACAACAGTGATTTTCGCGGAATTGCCGTGACCTACGACATCGAATGAACTCTCACGGTAAATCACCGTGATGCTACAGTGAATCACCGTGATGCTACAGTGAATCACCGTGATGCTGCCGTGAATAATTGTGATTCCCGGTGAGCGTTCACGGTGATTCCCGGTGATTTACCGTAATACACCGTGATTCAGGACCGCCAGGGTAGATATTTATTGATACTATTTACACTTAAAACTGTGAGAAGATAATATGAAACAGCGAATGCAACAAAATGTATCCGCGATAGCGAATGCAACCAAGAATAATGATATTAAAGCTGAGCGGTTTTTGAGTACGATGTTGTAATCTTCAATTCAGGAGCAAAAGACACGGAGAAAATGTAGTTAGAAGTGACGTGGCCGCTTGGTGGTGACGAGGCAGCCTCGATGTATAAAACAAATTTTCTCATTGGCTCAAAAGTGCGTCAACAGGAAATAGTTAACCGCCAATTTTCCTGATTGGTCGGCTGGTAGCGGGGCTCTCATGCCAACTTGACTCGGCCATGAGCTAGAAATTGTATGTACCGAGCCCATTTAGCGAGTGACCCGGCACTATTCTGACCTTGAGGTTAGTAGCAAGTTCGGCAACTCACGGCTGTAGCGGAAGTGCACGAAGCTTTTCATATTGCCTAAGCTCGTGACTGAATAATTTTCAATAATAAAATTTCCACAGTAATTAATTCTTATTAAACTTCCACTGAACTTAATTATTGAATAATCGCCTCGTTTCACGTAAAGCGAACGTAGACTTATATATTTACCTTGATTATTTTGCATCTTGCCACTGTCGTCGTCTGAACAACTCTGCCTGATTTCACGTTCCGCAGTCCCTTATATTGTCTGACTTTCCCACTTTTCTTAACCTAAGGAAATGACGAACGGACAGGTCTTAGTGATCCGTGCGACACCCGGTGACTAGTCGCATCACTAACTCGCAACTTACAAGGTCGTTGGCCGGTTATCATCGGGAAACGATATTCAAATTCAAATTATTCAATTATACAGGTTTATTAATTTACTCTGTTACAAAATATATAAATATTTAGCTGCTTTCTTTCAGAAAAAAATGATAATAATAATAATTTTATTATTTTCTCCTGGAGAGCTTCGTTAATATAGAATATATATTAACCTATACGCTTGAAATACACTAGTCCCAAAAATTGAAGGATAGAAAATAAATTCGAAATTTTTGGGTGATTTTCAACATACTGTAACTCAGTGAAAAATGATCGTAGAGTAAAAATAAAAAAAGCAAATTGGAGCCTCAAGTTTCTAGTTTTCATATCTGGACCTCAAATATTTTTATCATGCTCGGTTCCAGAGTAATCTTAAGAAAACTGACGAAAATACAATTTTCAAAATTTTGGCTCGTCTTTCAACAAGTCTATGGGCTTCAATAAATTTTTTTAGATAATCTGACCTTATGACTCTTTTAGAAAATTTTATGCCCTTCAATTTGGCTGGCTCAAAAAGTCTCTACGTCAAGTTGGCGCCGAGTTATCATTGATCAAAGCAAAAAAAGTCCATTTTGATAATCAATAACTCCGAACGTATTGGTCGTACAGAGAATGGAAGTAGGGTTTTGAAAATAGAAAAACATTCTCTATTTGACAAAATTAGCTGCTTTTGATAAAAAAAATTTTTTTGAAGCGATAATGTTTATTAAAAAAAATAGGTCTAAAATCGCATATTTTGAGGATATTCGGAAATCTTGCTATAACTTTGGATATAATGGATGAACAAAGGATATCGTCGTTTTCTTTTCAACCTCGAAGAGTCCTGAAAAAACCCTGAAAATTTCAAAGCGCTGCGTTTTTTCTTTCTTAGTGTCCCGAAGCTTTAAATTTATCGATTTTGCCAGAAATCTTGATTTCTTTGATCAAAAAGATTGATTATCGAAAAAAATCGAAAAAAAAAAATTTTAAAAAAAATTTTTTTTTTTTCCAAAATTTTTTTTTTCGTTGTATTCGCAATGATTTATCATTGTCAAAAAAAATTCCTCAATTTTTTTTTACCGCCCGCATTAGCGTTTCTCAAAGCGTACCACGTAGAGATTGCACGGTCGAATTTACGCTTCTTACACACATACCGACAGTTAAAAAAAGATTGAGGAACCAACATGTTTTTTTATACTTGGTAGATCTCCAGCATGTTAATTATGCACCGTCGTACAATCGGTGAAAAAATTTTGTTTTATTTTTTTCATTAACTATTTGGCATTTTCGTTAGTCTCATGTTTTAATTTCATCGCATTCCTAAAAGAAATCGTTTAGCGAAAGAACTACCTTAATAACCGAACTTAGAACATTCCCAGTCCTAATAAAATCTCGGGAATTTCTTAAACAACGTTACCACTGAGATCATTTAGAGCCCTCAGCCAGACTCCTTTCAAAATTTCGGGAACTCTCGAACAACGTCTACAGTGTGGTTATTTAGGGTCCACTGCCAGACTTCTTCTAAAGACTATATCAGCCCTTAGTAAGTCATTCAGACGTATCCTTCAATTATTTAGGATTGAAAGAAATATCCTGGCCTTACTACTAGACTACAAAATTTTGGGAATCCTTTCCAACATCTACACGGATATTGTTTAGGATTCCAGTCGAATTTCTCTTTTACTTTTTCTCTTATTGATTACAATATGGTGCAAGATAACTAACATGGACGATTTTATGTATGTAAATATTCCATAACTTTTGCACGGATGAACCGATTTAAATTTCCAAGGTGGCATTCGATGTAGCTTCTTCATTCCTACAAACTGTCAGGAATTGAGATTGATCGGTAGAATGTGTTCGGAGATATTCCAAAAATAAAATTTTTTCAATAATGATTTTTTTTTAATAACTTGTAATGTGCTCGATGAATTAATTCTAAAATCTAACCAGCTCTGAAACTTTATAAGCCGCGTCTAATGCCACCCGAACCATCAAAATCG
Source organism: Microplitis manilae (assembly GCA_030273425.1). Lineage (NCBI taxonomy): Eukaryota > Metazoa > Arthropoda > Insecta > Hymenoptera > Braconidae > Microplitis > Microplitis manilae. Next base: position 16,015,966 of record CP092722.1, read on the forward strand.
GTTAATTCGTTCAAGCGAAGCCGTTGTCGAAAGAATTGAATGAAAATGTTTTTTTTTTAGTTTTTTTGAAATTTCTTAGAAACGACTACTATCTGGTCATAAAGTATTGACCCTAAATTTAAAACATGAATAACTTGAGTTTAAAAAAATCGCATTAGAACATGAAACATATAGATCGGTAGATTAAAGTATCTTTTACTCCTATCCAAAATTTCATAAACCTAAAAAATTTTTTACCCAAGATATAAACAATTGAAGGTTGAAAAACGTGGTTTTTGAGGGGTATAAATTCAAGCACCAACTTTGGTTGTTTATAACTTGATAAATAATTGTTCTGCTGCTACGCTGATTTTTTTGGTGAATAGTGGATCCTTTCTGAATAGAATTCGAGAAAAAAAAAAATTTTTTTTTTATAAATTATTGCTATAATTTATAATTTATGGTCACGGACTATCTTGGGTTCTAATTAAGATACGAATTTGATTCAAATTTGTATCCACGCAGAAAGCGATATTGAGTATTTTATGTGAACGATGACTGATGCCGATCGCGATTCTTTTGAACTATATGCTTTTTTAGTTTTCATGCAGGTGTTTATGACGGTCGTAGGCTTAAAAACCTTTTGTAAGTGATACATAGCCCATCGGCGTAGTCGCTGAAATATACCTGGGAAACTGTATTTCGCTTTATTGTCCAGTATAAGAACTATGGTCAGAAAATTTAGCAAATAGTTCGAGAAGTTTTTGAAATAAAATATTGTTATAATATTATTAAAAATTATTTTACATTTTTTTTGCAACAATGCAGTTTAAATATTTAAAAATATTCTATTCATTTATTAAATGATAGGTTACGACAATTCAAAATGATTTATTAAGTTGAAAAAAAAAATTTTGGAAAGACAGAAAAAGAGTATAATATAGTTGAATGACTACCTTTACATGTATAAGTAGATCTTGGTATTTTATGACAAATAGTTTTTTCTCCATGTAGGTTTTAGATTTCGAAAGTTTAATTTTTTTTCAAGTATATTAGTCATTAAAGTTTCATTATATTTAAATAGAATGAAACTTCATATTTTCTTCAAATATATTTGTTTTCTTAAAGTATGATAATATTTATCCTGTATACTTAAAATCTCATTACAATGAAATAAAGTCTTAAATCGATTTTACATTTGGCTAAGTTAAAATTTTAGTTTGAAATATTTCATCCCTACTCAATTTACCTAATGGTTGTAAGTAGTCTTATTTTCTTGTCTACATTAATTTCGAAAAGTTTTTCATCAAGGTTATAACTGTTGTACTTTATACTAAAAAATATTAGTTATTTAATTGCTTTTGTTAGTTAATTAAAATTTTTTTTTCAATCATGCCGTGAATGATAGTTATTGATCACTGTGAGTTCGAAATAATAAGTGCTGGTGGTGGAGGTGATTGTTTCTTTAAATGTATAGCTCAATCCATTAATAAACGAGCTACTCAAGTGCGGCGAAAAGTTCTTTCACATGTTATTCAAAATTGGGATACTTTTTATGATCATGTTCAATTTACATTAGGTATAATAGATCCGAAGGTATATGAGGCTACTATGGGTAAGACAGGAACTTACGCATCAATGATAGAATGTCAGGCAGCAGCAAGTTGTTATAACATTAATATTGTTCTTAAACGTCAGAATGCAGATCACACGTTTTATACTTTTAATTTTAATCAACCATTAAGTAACGCTACAATTTACTTATTGTTTACTGGTCATTTAAATGAACACAGCCTCGACGGCCATTTCGAAATTTTGAAACCTGTTAACGGAATTTACAACAATAGTGGCATTGATAATGATAGATTTAATGATATTAGAGATGAAGATATTACTCATAACAACAATAATAATTGTAATAACAGTTATAATAATAATAATAATAATAATAATAATAATAATAATAATAATAATAATAATAATAATAATAATAATAATAATAATAATAATAATAATAATAATTATAATAATAATAATAATAATAATAATAATAGTAGTAGTAATAATAATAATCATAATAACTGTTACAATAATCGTGATGAATGCAATAGTGTTGAAATTATAAATCAAGAAAAATCAACAAATTCAGATACAGATAGTTCCGACAATGATTCTGAAGACGATTTATTCGACGATTTTAAAGGAGGAAAAAGTTATTTGACTGAAAGAGAAAAAGTTTTAATTTTGCGAGTAAAAAAATTCTTTGAAAAAGAAAAAAAAGAAAGAAAACCAACAAAATTAACAAATGTAATTGAACGAACAGCAGACTGTTTACAAATATCTTCAAGTACAATCAAACGTATTTCGAAAAGATATAAAGAAAATAAAAGTTTAAAAACCGCGCCAAAATCTGGTCGACCACCGATTCCATGTGATGTTTTTTTACAAGGAATGATTAGGCGAACTATTCATGGTTTTTACGCTCAAAAAACTTATCCAACTTTAAAAATGGTTCGTCAAAAAATCCAAGAAAATTTTGAAGATTCGCCAGAATTTCAATTATCAACACTCAAGAAATGGTGTAAACAATTTAATTTTACGTATAAAAAATTCAATAAGAAACCCGTGTGGATGGAAAGTGTGTCTGTTGCTGCGCAGAGAGATACTTACCTTCGGAAAATATCTCAGTATAGAAAAAATAATTATAATATTTATTATACAGACGAAACTTGGTGCGGTGCTAATCATTCAAGAAAGTATGGTTGGATTGAAACAATTAAATTAAGTGATAATAGTAATTTTGATAGTGATCGCTGTCGCGTTCAAAACGTTTTCGGTGAAAAAGGCGGATTCCTGACACCCTCAGGAGCAGGAAAAAGAGTAATCATTTTAGATATCGGTGGTGTGAACGGATTTGTACCAGGTTGCAGACTTTGTTTTATCGGTAAAAAAGGTTCAGCTGATTATCATGACGAAATGAATGCTGAACATTATGTAGAATGGTTTAACCAAGTCTTAAACGTGCTACCAAGCAAATCTGTTATTGTTTTAGATCAGGCACCATATCACAAAATGCTTGACCCGCAATTTCGAAATCCAACTACAGGATGGCGAAAAAACGACATCATTGAATGGCTCAATAATCGTCCTGTACCATTACCTGAAGACGTTGACGAGTTCGCCAATTTAACAAAAAATGAGTTGTTGGAATTATCAAAGCCTTATCGTCATCCACCACGATATTTACTTGAAAAAATAGCGAAGGAAAAACGCGGTGAAGAAGTTGAATTGTTATGGTTACCTGTTGCTCATTGCGAGTACAATCCCATTGAACTCATTTGGGCGTTTGTCAAAAATAAGGTAGCTACAAATAATTCAACATTCAAAATAAATGACGTATTACAGTTATGTAAAAATGCCATGGACAATATTCCTCCTACGCTATGGCCTAAATGCGTTGAACATGCTGAAAAGGAAGAAGGAAAGTCAAGGAAAACATGTTCGGAGATGGACAGCGAAATCGAACCTATAATTATACGACTTGATGAAAACAATGACACAAGTGATTCCGACAGTGATTGTGAATGATCTGACGATTTTTTTTCTATTCTCTTTATAAATAAAACAATTAAAGTGTGATAATATTATGTCTTTTTGTGTGCCATATAACATATATTCAATTTAAGTTCAAGTAAAACAAAACTTTTGTTAATATAAGTAAAATTTACGTTATTTATGTATTTAAAATTTTTTTCGTCATACATTTACAAAATATTTTTGTATTGACAATGATTTTATGATAAAATTAAAATTTTAAGTAATGATAATAAATTTATAAAATTTATGTAATCAAATATATAATAAATTAAAACGCCGAGTACATAAAAAATTCTATAAATTGAACAAGCTTAAAAAAATAAATTATATAGTACATAGAAATAAAAATTAGAAATTCTTAAATAAGTTTCCTCAACAATTTATCTATTAGAAAATTTAGTATATGAAATTTGTATTTTTGCTATCGGCGCCTATGGTAAACTAACAAAAAAAAGTAAAAACTCTGAGTCTCGCAGGTATAGAAACCAAACTTTTATGGCTCGGACGCTTTTAACAAAAATGATGACAATAAATCATTATGGTAAGCTCTAAGGGTTAACTGCGGTCATAAACACCTGCATGAAAACTAAAAAAGCATATAGTTCAGAAGAATCGCGATCGGCATCAGTCATCGTTCACATAAAATACTCAATATCGCTTTCTGCGTGGATACAAATTTGAATCAAATTCGTATCTTAATTAGAACCCAAGATAGTCCGTGACCATAAATTATAAATTATAGCAATAATTTATAAAAAAAAAATTTTTTTTTTTCTCGAATTCTATTCAGAAAGGATCCACTATTCACCAAAAAAATCAGCGTAGCAGCAGAACAATTATTTATCAAGTTATAAACAACCAAAGTTGGTGCTTGAATTTATACCCCTCAAAAACCACGTTTTTCAACCTTCAATTGTTTATATCTTGGGTAAAAAATTTTTTAGGTTTATGAAATTTTGGATAGGAGTAAAAGATACTTTAATCTACCGATCTATATGTTTCATGTTCTAATGCGATTTTTTTAAACTCAAGTTATTCATGTTTTAAATTTAGGGTCAATACTTTATGACCAGATAGTAGATTAGTAAATTCCAAAACCTGATCAGCTTTAAAACTCAATAAAACAAGTCAGTTGCCACCTCAACGGCCCCAAATAGTCAATTCGTTGGAGAGTTATCGGTGGAGAAAAAAATGGTGAAAAAACGTCTTTTCGAGCTCGAAGAGCTTGAAAATGTGATCACGACAATATTTTCAAGCTCAAGAAGCCCTAAAACAGCGGGAAATTTTGGGGCTGGCCCGCAGGGTCAACCGGTACAAATTTTTTCCGTGCAGTCCCCAGGGGCCTTTTATGCGTCCCTCTCCCCTACTGCATAAATAAAGGTGTCCCGAAAAAAAATCGCTATTTTTTTTTATTTTACTCTCACCCAAAAATATCATGGGGTATATCCAAATGAAAATTCTGTCCAAAGGACAGCTCTTAATTTCAATCTTGAGAGGTTATCCATGGAACTTTAAGATTTCCCATTTAAATAACATGGAAAAAAAGTTTTTTAAAAGTATTTTCTCCTGCAAGCTGGGAAGAAATTTTTTTTCGATAAATCGAATGCATAGATCTTTTTTAGCATTAACTTTTCGACGAAAAATTTCATTGAGTCAAATGTCAATCATCAATATTTGAGTTTCTACGGATCTTTAAAATTTTAATTTTCTAATGTTTCGCGTTTTCTGCATTTTACAGCTAAGCTATTGCAGATAAAACAAAAAGTTAAATGCCAATTTTGTGATCATTCGAATTTTTCATATCATTAACAATAACAAAGTTACCGACTCACAAAATTTGCTTTTTCTAATTTTTTACTTTTATCAATTGAACTATTCATGATAGAACAAAAAATTTCGTACAAATTATTCAGTGTATCAAATTTGCAACAAAGTTTTAGAGGTGAAATTTTCTGTATCATAAATAGTTGAAAGTTACAGACCCGCTAGTTTAAGAACTAGCGAGTCTGTAACTTTCAACTATTTATTAATTAAGATTTTATCATTTTTCAACTACCTGGGTTAAAAAATTAGATCTGTTTTAAAATAAATGATAAATTTAAATATTTGTTTATGAATTTGAGTTTATAAACCGTATTTATTTTATATAAGAATTTAATCTGTTTTTGCCCTACCATTCCCCGATGAAAAAAGTTTTTGTCTAATCATATATAATTATGCATAATCATCTATATATGATTGGATCCAAAAATTGGCCAGGTCTAATTATATATAATCAGATCTGTTTATACATGATCATGCATGAATGAATATAGTCATTTTTAGAATCTCATTTCGAATACCTTTAAATTATTAATTAAGTAATTTAATTAGGATTTATTGTTTTCATCAATATAAATATTGATTAAATTTAAATAAAAAAAAAAAAAAAAATTACTATTCGTTGACCACCACTTTACTACGAGGTCACCCATCCAATCAATGACCTACGCCGATGCTGCTTAACTTTGGTGATCGCTGGATTGTAGTTTGATCCTCTAGTCTATTATGAACTTACAATAAAGGAAAGTTTATGGCATTACTTGACTCAAATAATCAAGTCAATACATCATACGTAAATAATGCACCTAATAATGAATTTGATTTTGTACATAAATGACAATAGAATTCATTAGATACATATAATCAAATCTATTTATCTATAAACTTATAAATATTCGTATATAAATCGATATCGATTAATACTTTTAAATTGCTGCCGAAACCTTTGAACATTTTTTAAGTATTGGGGATTTAAGTTTATTTGATAGTTGACAAAATAAAAATTTAATAACATTTATATTAAAAAATTGTCATATTATGTAATGTATATATATATATATATATATATATATATATATATATATATATATATATATATATATATATATATATATATATATATATATATATATATATAACTACATATAACTTTATATCAGTCATGTCTGATCAGATCCAATCATATATAAACTTATGCACGACCATACATGAATTTATATTAGCCATGTCTGATCAGATCTAATTATATATGGATTTGTATCAGTTATGTCTAATCAGATCTAATTATGTATAGACTTATATATAATTAGATCTGATCATATATAGACTTATATATGGTTATATATGGAGTTATACCAGCCAAGTATGAACATATCTAATTATATATAGACTCATATATAATCAGATCTGATCAGATCTAAATATATATAGACTTATATATAATTAGATCTGATCATATATAGACTTATATATGGGCTAATAACAGCCAGGTATGATCAGATCTAATTATGCATGGGGTCATATATAATTATATATAATTATATATGACCCCATATATAATCATGCATGATTATATATAACTTCATATATGATTATATATAATCATATATGATTATATATATGAACATATATAATCATATATAATTAGACAAAAACTTTTTTCATCGGGTCCTTATCCAGACTATTATCAGACTTATTTTCGTATGATATTTAGTCTGTTTTAAATTGCGTCTAAAAACAGACTTTATTTATTATAACTTTTAGTCTGTATTTAATCGTTTTTAGATCAAAAACAGGACTTTTTACATATATATAAATAATAACAATATAGATTCATAAATTTATTTTAATTTTCTTGATATTTGGAACATGCTAATGCGCTTCCGTAATAAGATGTCACAAGAATATCGATAATTTCTAATGCCAAAATATTATTGATTTTATCCAGCAAATAAGGAAAATCCCTTGGCATTTTAAAGGTTATTTTATTACTTTTATTCAATATTATTAATATTCTGTCAAGACATTTTAAACTTAAAGCTGTCAAATTTTTATCAACTGTCGACATTTTTAAACAAAAGACAATCAATAAATAGTAAAAAAAAGTATAATCAATTCTGTAACTCAATATATTTTTCATAAATATTGCCCATAAATAAAAATATTACAAGTCCATGATTTAAACTAGTTAAGTCCTTACAAATTTTCAGAAGTAAAATTTTTCAAAGTTCTAGAATTAATCTTGTTTTGTCTGCCCGTAACGCAATTGTTTTTTAAAAAAACAGATCAAAAACAACTTAAAATTTTGATAAAAGATCAAAAACAGATCAGTCCAGTTAGACTAAAATCAGACCAAATTTTTCGACCCGGGTATATTATGTAATATATTAATGTGTTAAGTCCTGGTTGATGTTTTGGCGCTGGCGTAGTTGAGCGGTCGATTTGAATTGGACGTAATGAGAACGTACATATAATTATAAATAATTATTAAGTAGGGGTTGAACAGCCACCATTCGGTGGTTGAAATAAATTGGTTATTATTTTATATCTCAATCCGATTTATTGAGTTGTAAAAGAATAATTTGAATAACGTGAAAATATACAATTGAATCAATTTATAACTTTCTTGAAGTTCATCTAACAATAACTTCAAAAGGGTGAGAAAGAAGTTAAGTATTTAATATTGAGCCTGACTGCTCTCGATAGTTCTATATTTCAGACTAATTTCTCTTGATCGAGAAAAACTAGAGTAAGTCTCTTATCAATACGAGGCGCTTGGGCATCAGGCCCGCGCATCGTTTGATATAGAGGGGTGGATCGAGATAAGCAATATTCTCGAATGATCCATTCTCCATTCTCACGCTTTCTCCGTTTTTGTTATTAATAAATGAGTAACTTATCTATGAACAAAAGTTATCTTAGAACAAAATAGATGATTGTGCAGCTGCACGTCTCGAGGACTTACTCGAGGCGTTAGCGGTTATTTGTACATAACAAATATTAAGAGAAAAATAACTTTATCAATATGTTTTAAATATTCTAAATAATATTATACTATTTTATATTCTATCTATCTATATAAATAAAAATCAATTGCTGTTCGTTAGTCTCGCTAAAACTCAAGAACGGCTGAACCGATTTGGCTAATTTTGGTCTTGAATTATTTGTAGAACACCAAAAAAGGTTTAAAAGGTGAATAAATATGAGTTTAGTAAAGTGCCGGATAGCTCAACTGGTAGAGCACTCGGAGCGATACCGACATGGTATGGGTTCGATTACCAGTTCGGGCTATCTATATTTTCCTCAATTTATCTATAAATTGTTTTATTGAGAAAGTTCGCATGTTTAGGTTTCCACTATATTAAATTGGTGTATTACCGTACGATGGACGGTGTGACTGAATAAGTTATAGATCAAATTGAACGAAATATAGTATAGTGCCGGATAACTCAACTGGTAGAGCACTCAACGCGATACCGACATGGTGTGGGCTCGATTCCCAGTTCGGCTATCTATATTTTTCTCAATTTATCTATAAATTGTTTTATTGAGAAAGTTCGCATGTTTAGCTTTCCACTATATTGAATTGGTGTATTACCGTACGATGGACGGTGTGGCTGAATAAGTTATCGCTCAAACTGAACGGAATATGGTATAGTGCCGAATAACTCAACTAGTAGAGCACTCGGCGCGATACTGCCATGGTCTGGACTCCATTTCCAGTTCGAGCTATCTACATTTTTCTCAATTTATCTATAAATTGTTTTATTGAGAAGGTTTGCATGTTTAGGTTTCCACTGTACTAAATTGATTTTTTACATAGCGGAAACCAGTTTAATATAATGGAAACCTAAACATGCAAACCTTCTCATTCAGGCAATTTATAGTGTTGCGTAATCGAAACTATATTTAAATTTAAATATAGTTTCACTTCCGACAAAAGGAGGCAGCACCTACTGGGGCCTCGTCCATAAATTTGAACTTGATCATGCTCATCTCGGCGCATGCGCTTTTAATTTTTCCTGCTTCGTGTCGAGTAGACGGCCGCCATCATCTTTCGCATACGTAAATTCAACAGATATCACGTGTTATAATTCATCGTTTTATTTTGCGCTCAACTTGAGTAATTAATCAAAACTATTAATTAAAATCAATTAATTAATTATCAAGCTCAGTATTACTTGGCATTTTAATCCACCAGCAGCTCCACACATGGGTGGAAAGTAGGAAGCTGCCGTCAAATCAATCAAACACCACCTAACTCGAACAGTAGGAGAATCGTCATTCATGTTTGAAGAATTTACGACTCTTCTTACGCAAATTACAGCTGTCTTGAACTCAAGACCATTGGAGCCAATCACAGAAGATCCAGATGACATCGACGCACTCACTCCTGGTCATTTTCTAATTGGACGAGCACTCAACATGATTCCTGAACCAACACTCATCGATACAAACAGTTCTCGATTATCAAGATGGCAATTTATACAACAACGTGTTCAACAGTTCTGGAATCATTGGTCAACAAGTTATCTACAAAGACAACTGGCAATCACCAAGTGGCAATGTGCAACTCATCAAATTCAAGTTGGGTCACTTGTATTACTCACTGACGGAAGGTTTCCACCAACCAGGTGGCCTCTCGCTCGTATCATCGCACTGCACCCTGGTAAAGATGGGTTGACCAGGGTTGCTTCACTCAAAACAGTGAACTCTACACTCACGCGTCCAATTCCGAAGCTCGCACTCCTACCAGCTGAACCAGAACCTCAAGAAGATGACGACAACTAACTCATCTGGTTCAATGGCATAATCAACGAAAGATCACGTACTCAAGAACTCATCAATCATCAACTCTGCTGCTGATGGCGGGCGGAATGTTGCGTAATCGAAAATATTTTTAAACTTAAATATGGTTTTACTTCCGACAAAAGGAGGCAGCACCTACTGGGGCCTCGTCCATAAATTTGAACTTGATCATGCTCATCTCGGCGCATGCGCTTTTAATTTTTCCTGCTTCGTGCCGAGAAGACGGCCGCCATTATCTTTCGCATACGTAAATTCAACAGATAACACGTGTTATAATTCATCGTTTTATTTTGCACTCATCTCGAGTAATTAATCGAAACTATTAATTAAAATCAATTAGATAATCATCAAGCTCATCAAAAGAATAATTATTTTTGTAATTGTGGGCACCAGAGCTCATAAATAAAGTAATGAAACACTCAAGAATTCAAGTGATCAACGAACACGTTTTTTCAAGAGGTTATTCTAACGGAACACATTACAGGTGCTTATTTGTTCCCTAAATAATTATATCAAGTGTTCAGAAATATAAAAGACTCAATTTATTAGTAATAAATTATCAAAATGCTCAATATTTTTAATAATACAAAAGTAAATTCTCACTCGATAGCCTCTGCAATCATGCTACCACGTGCTCATAAAATAAATCAAATTCAGTGCAATTTATTATAGACTCATTCAATACAATTAAATTCAGTGATCAATAATATAATTAAACAATGAACTCAATTATTTATGCATTTCGTGGAATTAAATAATTCATTAAGTGTTCAATAGTTAACTTCGCTCGGTAACCTCTGAATTCAAGTTACTTATTCTCATAACATTTTTGCGATCAACTCAGTGTTCAATTACACTCAAATTAATTATTTCAATTATTTACTCGAGATCAATTTTATCATTTGCATTCATTTAATTACGTTATCATGAGCTCAGACAATTTAACGGTTACCTGCGTTAATATCCCCGGACAAAATATCCCCGACAAAATATCCACGACAAAATATCCCCCGACATAATATCCCCGCGACAAAATATCCCCGCGACAAAATATCTCCAGACAAAATATCTCAGGACAAAATATCTTCATGACAAAATATCTACGAATATTTACGTTGACTTGAAAAATTTTAATACGAGCAACGCAAGATAATAAAGCATTTTTTTACCGTCAAATTGAAGACAATTTATATTGAAGAAACATTAACCGTAAATTATTATTTTCAAATTTTGCTGGCAAATTGATGTCAAATTCAAGCAGCAAATTTTAGGTTATATCAACATAAAATTACCGTAAATTTCAAGCTAAAGTAGCTATTAAAAAACTAATATCTACCCATTACCCCTACGAATTTAGACTAATCAGAAAATGGTTTTATGGTGCAATACTTAGTGGTGCAAAAGTGTAGATAAATTTACCGCGGCTTAATGTAAATTTAAAATATAAATATGTCTTCAAATAATTTGAAAAGAAAATAATACAAGTTTGGAAAATGGTATTGTGCCATTTTTTTTACAGATTTTGGGTGTGTGTGATCACAAAAATATGTTAACATAAATGCGTGTAATAGTACGTGCCCTTTTTTCAGGCATTTTGGGTATGTGTAAATACAAAAATATCTGAATGCACCCGCTTGCAATAAAATTGTACCCTTTTTTCACACATTACTTCATTAATTATTCAACGATAGGGATATTTTGTCAAAATATATTTTGTCATGAAGATATTTTGTCCTGAGATATTTTATCTGGAGATATTTTGTCGCGGGGATCCCTGGTGGAAATATTTGTCGTCAGCAAGTCTGAATAATTCTTGTAAAACTGTGAATAAAACTTTTAAAAGTCTTACTTTCTCTGAAAATTTCTGAAAAAGAATGAAAAACTCTGTTGAAGTTTTTATATGTTATTTAAAGAGAGAAAGCTCCAAAATATTTGGACTCCTCCAGAAGAGTTTCTCAGATTTATTCAAAAAAAATTTCTGAGATGTAATAAAATGACAAAAGAAATGTTTTTCAGCATTATTCAGAGATAATCAGTAATTCTGAAATTTCATTTAGTTTAATGAAAATTAATTATGCAGAATTTTTTAGAAATAATAATCATTATTGAAAAGTTCGTTTGAGTCACTGAAAAATACTTATTCTTAGTTTTTCAGAGATTTTAGGAGTACTTTACGGGCACGTTGCTTTTCTTCTTGAACTCTTTTTTCATCTTTTTCAGGAATAGTAAAATATCTAGGGAAAGTCCTGCAATAGAAATAACAAAAAATACTTTTATGGAGATTTTATTATGTATTATTATTTTTTTTTATTTATTTATAAGCATACATTAAAATCTTATTGAAAAAAAAAATAAATAACTTTTATTGAGATAATTGTTGACTGTTTTTTTATTAATATTGAGTATTTCAATTTTATATATTATCTATTTTAGTGTTAAATAATGTATTATTATGGTTAATTTATTTCTTATTAGTAGTTATATCGCGTTACAGATGCCATAATGGCATAAACCTGCAACATATCTCAATGAAAAGCCATAAGGTCGTGTAATTCTTGTACGCCTTTATCGCATCTGTAACGCGATATGAATAATTACTATTACATAAATATTATTAATCAATAAAAAAAATTAAAATGTGGTTATAGCAGTTGAAAGTCAGAATATTCTTAACAAGTAGGGACGTCGTCTTCGAATACCTTGAGCTCGAAAATAAAAATTTTTAGTTAAAAAAATTATTATCACTATGGCTTTCAATTAATTATCTTAATCAAAGTTTACCGAAAAATATGAAATCATGGAGTTCAATTCGTAACAAATTATATATATATATATATATGTATATTAGGATGTCCCACAAAAAAAAAAAAAATTTTTTTTTAACGTTTTATGGGCTCAAAAGTTACTTTATATTATAGATAAAATCCTCAACAAATTTCAGCCAGATATCTTTGAAATTGAGCTATCAACAAGGGGGGTCCCCTTTTCCATTTAAAATACACGTAAAAATGTTCAATTTTAGTTTTTTGTTGTTAAGACTATAAAAAAAAAATTTTTTCAAATTCAAACCCATGTATTTTTGTAAGAAATTAAATTCTTTACAAAAAAGTGTTGAAGCATTATGTATATCAAACGAACTGGCAAAAGTTACAGGGCTTCAAAGATAATCAAAAATTTAGCTTCTTCAATGGTCAATTTTTTGTTTTTTTCATTTCAATTACTTTTTATTTTTATTCTATCAAAAATTTTTCTTTCTCAAATTTTTATAAAAACATTTTTTTAGAAAGTTTAATTCTTTACGAAAAGTATCTAATGTCATATGTACGTCAAATGTATAAGAAAAAAGATACAGGGCTTTAAATAAAATTCAATTTTCGTTGACATTTAAAGCCCTGTAACTTTTTTCTCATACATTTGACGTACATATGATATCAGATACTTTTTATACAGAATTAGATATCCTACAAGAATGTTCACGTCAAAATTTAAAAAAATTTTTTTTGGATAGAATAAAAATGAAAAGTAATAAAAAAAAATTTATCACTGAGAAAACTAAGTTTTTGATGATTTTTGAAGCCCCGTAACTTTTTCCCAGTTCGTTTGACGTACATAATGCTTCAATATTTTTTTGTTGAGAATTGAATTTCTTATAAAAATACGTTGGCTAGGATTGGAAAAAAATTTTTACGTGTATTTGAATTGAGAACGGAGACCTCTCCCCTTGTTAATAGCTCAATTTTAAAGATATCTGGCTGAAATTTGGTGAGGATTTTTTTTTATAATATTAAGTAACTTTTGAGCCCATAAGACGTTAAAATTTATTTGTTTTTTTTTCGGACACCATAATATATATATATTTATATATACTGGAATAGATTAAACTGCAAAATTTATATTCTATATTGAATTTTTTGCTTTGAACATAAAAAAAATTACTTTGAATTTAAGACTACAATTAATGTAATTCAATTAAACTGCAATTTTTTTCTAGCACTTGTTATGGCTCTTCCTAAATACTCATTGAAGTTGTTCATTTCTATGTTATAAATATCTTGAGATACATTTCTTTTTTTTAAAAATTTCTCGTAATTTTTTAATAACACAACTTTTTTCTCAGGTGTTAAAAGTGATTTATCTCGATTATTTTTTTGGATACGAACAGCTCGTAAAGCGAGTACTCTGTAATCCCAGATCGCATGAAACATTATTTGTATGAATTTTGATGGTTTAAATGTTGTAAATGCCATATGATATGGAAGGCTCTTTACGAATAAATCACCTCCAATATGTACTTCATCTACGATTCGGCGATTTTCAGCGTTTTCAACTAATAGTCGTCGTGGTTGTGGTTGTTGTTGTTGTTGTGGTTCTGGTTGTTGTTGTGGTTCTTGTTGTTGTTGTGGTTCTGGTTGTTGTTGTGGTTCTTGTTGTTGTTGTGGTTCTGGTTGTTGTTGTAGTTCTGGTTGTTGTTGTGGTTCTGGTTGTTGATCTTCTTCAGATTGATATTGAGGTTCTTTAAGCTGTTGTTGTGGTTGTACTTGTTGTTTTGGATGATGGTCTTGGTGCCGATAGATAGCTTTCGAGAATTTATCGCGCTGCATTTGTTGATTCAATCGTCGTATTTCATCAGCTTGCATCCTATTTTTTTCAAGTAGTTGTTTTATCGTTGTTTTTTCATTGTCACCAATCAACTCCTAAAAACGAAATATCCGAATGAATAATAAATAATATTGTTTACCACATGATGAAATATTTTTTGGTACTTACTTCATTATTCCGAATATTCAGGACTTTCGACGGTGGAAATTTATTGTTCGAAGCTGATGGCTGAACCTAAAAAATTCATATTTATTAAATAAAATGTATATAGTCGAATAACTGAAATTTTTCAAGAAATTTTGTGCATTATATTCACTTTTTTTCAAGTTTGTCACTCGCTAACTTCTTTATTTTTTTAACGTTAATTCATGAGTTTTTTAATATAAAAAGTAGAAATTGCGATAAAATCGTTTGTAAAAGTGAAAATAAAATTAAATACTTTCATTTAAGAAAAAACAAAAATTCGACGGGCTAAATAAATCGCAAACGTAATTTTTTGTTAACGCTCAGATTATGAAGATACAAAGTATTTATTTTCAGCGGATTCAATTAATCTTGAGACTTAATTTCGAAACAAATAAGCGAAAGTACTATTATTTTTTTAACTATACATATCTATTAACCATATATCTATTAGGGTGTGGCGAAAAATATGTTTTTTTTATAGTCTAAGAGCCGGACCTACTTCGACCTTCACCGATCCTGCAACCTAATAAGATATAATTTTTAAAACGCTTACATAATAGATAAATACGCCTATAATAGCTTGCCTAACAAAATCCTGACCAGGATATTTTTAAATAAATTATTAAAAATTAAATTTTTTTTAATATTTTACCGTTCTTGCAACCTGTCAAATTATACTCTAACCGACAGCAAATAATGCATAGAATATGCCGCGGTAGTCTTGCCTATCCATTTCTTGACCAAACTACCTGGCAAGCGGGTATAAACAGGTAAGTCAATATAAAAAACTCCACTGATCTATGAACCGCTTGAATTTTATACCAAAATGTAGTTAATTTTATAACAAACACGATGATATAGGATTGCCTACAAAAACCTGGTCATTAATATCTATTGTCAGACTTTGAAGTTTAAAAAACGGAGCAAACAGTGGTGCGCGAGAGAGAAAGTTGAGCGGCAAAAGTCCGTGCGTTAGAAGAAGACATAACATGACAGTTGTGCGTGCTGTATTCCCGAGATGTAAACTACTGCGCATGCTCTGTCTCATACTTCTTATTATTACTCGGAATTATTTTGGAGCAATCGACAATAAAATTTATTTATTTTATAATTATAGAATATTTTACTTATATTCATAATTACATTAATTATATCTATAATTATAATAATGTTAGCAGATATATAATAAAAAATATATCCTAATTATAAATGAGAATATATATATTAAGATTTTATAATTTAACTTTTAACTAAGAAATCTTAAGTATAAGCAACGGAAATAAAAAATTAATGAAAAAAAAATAATAATATTTAATAAATATTTTTACAAATTACAAATGTAATAAATATTATTATTATTATTTTTTTCATTAATTTTTTATTTCCGTTGCTTATACTTAAGATTTCTTAGTTAAAAGTTAAATTATAAAAACTTAATATATATATTCTCATTTATAATTAGGATATATTTTTTATTATATATCTGCTAACATTATTATAATTATAGATATAATTAATGTAATTATGAATATAAGTAAAATATTCTATAATTATAAAATAAATAAATTTTATTGTCGATTGCTCCAAAATAATTCCGAGTAATAATAAGAAGTATGAGACAGAGCATGCGCAGTAGTTTACATCTCGGGAATACAGCACGCACAACTGTCATGTTATGTCTTCTTCTAACGCACGGACTTTTGCCGCTCAACTTTCTCTCTCGCGCACCACTGTTTGCTCCGTTTTTTAAACTTCAAAGTCTGACAATAGATATTAATGACCAGGTTTTTGTAGGCAATCCTATATCATCGTGTTTGTTATAAAATTAACTACATTTTGGTATAAAATTCAAGCGGTTCATAGATCAGTGGAGTTTTTTATATTGACTTACCTGTTTATACCCGCTTGCCAGGTAGTTTGGTCAAGAAATGGATAGGCAAGACTACCGCGGCATATTCTATGCATTATTTGCTGTCGGTTAGAGTATAATTTGACAGGTTGCAAGAACGGTAAAATATTAAAAAAAATTTAATTTTTAATAATTTATTTAAAAATATCCTGGTCAGGATTTTGTTAGGCAAGCTATTATAGGCGTATTTATCTATTATGTAAGCGTTTTAAAAATTATATCTTATTAGGTTGCAGGATCGGTGAAGGTCGAAGTAGGTCCGGCTCTCGTACTATTACACCTCCAGAAATCAATAGTATATAACAAAATGAAAATTCCGTCAGAACAGCTCTTAAATGTAAGTTTTTACAGTAGCTCATCGCGATTTGTGATTTTCCATTTAAATAACATAGGAAAAAAAAATTTTTCAGTTTGAAATTTTTTACCTCGGCGACAGCTCATTGTAAAGATACGCTCAGGATACATTATTGTAGGGAACTTAACATTCTACAAAAAACGTCTTTGATCATTTTTTAATAAATCCATCTGTTCAAAAGCTATATGAACTCGAAGTTAAGATCGAGTAAATTTCAAGATTTTTTTACTTTTCTGGCGAAACTTTCGGACTTATCATAGAATATTATAGGGTCTTTTTTGTATACAGTTTTACTTCCTACAAATTATCTTTGATAGTTCTTTGGATTCCGCATAATTTTCTAGTTAATTCTATTTTAATATCAAACTCTTAAAAAAATAGTATTCTCATTGATTTTAAGAGCTTGACATTAAAATGGAAAAATTTTTTTTCCCATAATGTTATTTTAACGGGAAATAAAAAATCGCGATGAGCTACAGGTAAAACTTGAATTTAAGAGCTGATTTTCTGACAAAATTTTATTTTGTCATATACTATCGGTTTTTGGTGGTGTCAAAAAAAAAATGTTTTCAACACACCCTAATAAATATGGACACAGTACAACTTCGTTATAAGTTACTCAGTTATAAATTACTTCCCCTCTATTTGTTTTTGCTCGTCTCGTAATACTACCCCCAATGCAGTTCAACTAATGCAGTGTTTTGGTTGTCGTAAAGAGATTATTTCTGCAGTCCTTCTATAAGTTTATCAAGTATGTACGTAGATAAATGCTAAACGTCAATTAACTTATGAAAGGACAGAACACGAATACAAATACGACACATATATATGTAGAAAACAGAGTGATCACCGAGTAAATGATAGGAGTAGGAAAGTCATTTCTAAGAAATTTTTCTCCTACAGCCCCTAACAGTAACTTATTACCAAGTTGTACTGTATATAAACATATAACAATAAATAGAATTTTCCTAAGACATTGCGGGATATATATATTTTTTTCTTTTTGGAAAATTCTATTCATTACTCTATGTTTATGTAAATAAACTAGATTCTATTTATGACTGTTGACACTAATCTTGGTTTACAAACGAGATAAAATCTCGGCTTGCAAAACGCATATTGTTTCTCTAATTATGTCAAGATTATTATTTCTTTCACAATTTGAAATTTATTTGGTCAACTGACTGAGTTCTTAATAATTCTAACTTAAGAAAAAATTCAAATTAAATATTAAAATTTGATTCGGTAAATTTAATTGATGTGAAATTCATAACTGATTTGATTGTAGTAAAGGATTATATTAATCAAATCAAAGTATGAACTGTAAAAGTAGATTTTTGTTAACTTTAAAATTTTTTGAGAAATAATATTTTTAATAAAAAAGAAAATAATTTTGAAATTATTACAAATGTTGATACTAAATAATGTAGTTAAATATGTATATATGTTAAACTGTGTTAGAAAATTAAAATTCAATTTATTTAGAATGAACTTTCTAGAAAAGTACTTGAAAAAAAAATCTTCATGAATATAGCTCATAAAAAAACGTTGAAGTTTTGGAGGGTAAAAACTTTTAGTAAAGAAAAAAATTTTTTTTCATTACTGTTTTCAAAGTTTAAGAATTATATATACATACATATATATGTATATATATATATATATATATATATATATATATATATATATACATATATTAGGGTGGTCGTTAAAAATTCAATTTTCTCAGGCGCCCCAAAAAAAAGCTTTTTTTTAGTGAAAAACTACGTGGGAAATTTGGTTTTTTATTTTTGAGTAAAAAGAACATGTGCCGCAGGACGATCAAAGTTCATTTTTCGATACAATCGCGGTTTTTTAAATTTCTCATGAAATATGCAGATTAAAGGAAAAAATTATAGAGACAATTTTGTAAGAAATTAAATTCTTGACAAAAAAGGTCAAATTCATTTTTTTTATAAAATGTGTATTTATGAAGATATTTTAAAAAATTGATCCAATGATTTTTTCCTTTAATCTGCATATTTTATGAGGTATTTAATAGAAGCCGCGATTGTATCGAAAAATAAACCTGGTCGTCCTGTGGCATGTGTTATTTTTACTTAAAAAGAAAAAACCAAACTCCTCAGTTATTTTGTCACTAAAAAGAAGCTTTTTATGGGGCGCCTGAGAAAATTTAATTTTTTACGACCACTCTAATATACATATGTATATATTAAAGTAATATATATATATATACATAATATATATATACATATATATATATATATATATATATATAATACATAATATATATGATACATAATATATATACATAATATATAATACATATCGACGTTCTAATTAGCAAAGTGTCTAACTGATAATTTTTCGTAGGTGATTGTGTGCAATTTTCAGATACTAATAATCAGAACAAAAATCATTTGAGTAACCTTGACAAAAATACTATACATATACTAGATATAGAATTGATTTTTAGATGAAAAAAAATTTTTAACTTCCTTTTTTTCGCATATATGGAGGATTTTCTGAAATGGAGTTAGACCATTTGCTAATTAGAACGTCGATATATATATATGAAATATATATATGTGAAAGAATAAATCTCAGACTACATAATAATGTATTTGTGTATTCAAAAGAATAAATATTTTTGTGTTATGTTGAACTTTAAATTTTTATACCATATTATTATCCGGTGCTACATCTCTTAAAATCCCGTCTTGTCGCTCATCATCGTTTGTGGAAAATATTTCACCTTCACCTTCTTGTTCAATTCTTGTACCTTCTTCTTGGCTTTCTTCCCCATTCTCTACTTGGTAAGCTCGTAAGATTTCATTACTCATCTGGTGTATGACTTTTTTTTTCATTAATAGCTTTGGCCTATAAATTATTAAATGTTAATGCAATTACATCAATAAAAGAAATTCATTCGAATTCTACTTAGTGGTATACTTACTTTTCTCTTTCTTTTAGCACCAATTACTGGTGACTCGTCTTCTTCTTCGCTCATTGATTCCATTGAAGAAGGATTGTATTTTGGACGACGTATCCTTACCGAGGAATCCTTCAACTCTTCTTCCGATTCTACGATTGTATAATTAATAATGAAATAAATGTATAAAAAATTAAATAGTTATCAATATATATAAGAGTGGTCGTTACTCGTTAAAAATTAAATTTTCTCAAGCGCCTTATAAAAGCTTCTTTTTAGTGAAAAGAAACGTCAGGAACTTAGTTTTTTCTCGTTAAGTAACAAGAACACGTGCCTCTAGACAATATCAAAGTGAATTTTTTGATACAGTCGCGGTTGTTTTTTAATATCTCATGCACTGAAAAAAAAAATTTGCTACAATAACAAAAATCAAGATTACTCAGCTATTTGTTATGATAGCAAAACTATCTTGGTTAACGCAATGAAATGGCATTTGTTGTGGTAAGTAAAGTGAAGTTGCTGTTGTAACAAATGATATGTGTTGAGGAAAAATTATTTGAATGCGCATAGAATTTTGTGCTTTAATTAGGTGAACAATATCATTAAGAATTAATCACGAGTTTTGGATTTCGGACATAAACTGTGTTTGTAAATTATGGTTAAAATATTAAAAGCTATTTATTTTGAGAAGTATACCAATATGTTTAAGTACAGTTAAAAGTGGGCACTTTGAGGAAGTGATTGTCTTGGCTCAAGAGAATATATTGCGACACGATAATATCTTAGGTGAAGAAAATTTTCTCGAGTCAAGAAATCTTTATAAAACCTAATTTAATATTTAGCTCAACACATGACATTTGTTATAACAGCAACTTCACTTTACTTACCATAACAAATGTAACTTCGTTGGATTGACCAAGATAGATTTGTTATCTTAACAAATAACTGCGTAATCTTGACTTTTGTTAAGATAACAAATTTTTTTTTTCAGTGTGAAATATGCACATTAAAGAAAAAAATCATAGAAATAATTTCGTAGAAAATTGAATTCTTGACATAAAAAAGTCATATTCATTTTTTTTTATAAAATGTGTATTTACAAAAATTTTTTTAAAAAACTTTTTTTAGATCTTACAAATTGAGCGTTTTAAGAATTATAAGTGTTGAAAATAGTACTTTTCTAAGTATATAGTAACTATAAAAAGCATTAATGATTAATATTCTACGAGTTATAAAGTTATCTATATTTAGGAAAAAAAATTATTTCAACATTAGTAAATACTTAAATGCACAATTGATAAGATAAGATCTAAAAAAATTTACATAAAATATCTTTGTAAATACACATTCTATGAAAACAATGAAAATAACCTTTTTTGTCAAGAATTTAATTTCCTACAAAATTGTTCCCATAATTTTTTTCTTTGATCTGCATATTTCATAAAATATTTAGAAAAAAAATCGCGATTGTATCGAAAAATGAACTTTGGGTTTTTCTTTTTGAGTAAAAATCACACGTGCCTCGGGATAATCAAAGTCCACAAGTATTTTTTCACTAAAAAAAAGCTTTTAATGGGACGCCTCAGAAAATTTGATTTTTAACGACCATCCTTATATAAATGTATGTATATATATATTTATATAAGTGTCTGAAATAGCAAATATATATATGTTTTTTTTTTATGTCTTATAGACTTTAAAGTTACTGTATATTATAAAAAAATCCCATAAAATTTCAGCCAAATATGTTTAAAAATGAGCTATCACAAAGGGGGGTCCCTTTTCTCATTTAAATGCATGTAAAAATTGTTCATGTTAGTTTTTCGTTTTTAAGATTATAAAAAAATTTTTTTGACAAATTCCACTCAGCATACTTTTGTAGGAAATTCAATTCTTTACCAAAAGTACTGATGCATTATGGACGTCTAATGAACCGGAAAACAGTTACGAAGTTTCAAAGATCAACAAAAATTTAGTTTCCTGGTGCTAAATTTTTTTTATTATTTTTCATTTTAATTTTTTCAAAATTTTTTTTCCATATTTTGACGGGCACGTTTTTGTAGGAAATTTAATTCCTTACCAAAAGTATCTGATGTCATGTATCCGTCAATTGTATGAGAAAATATGATACAGGGCTTTAAATAAAGTTAATTTTCAGTTGGCATTTATTAAATTTAAAAAATCTATATTTTTTAAACTTCACTCTTCCTTAACATATGAAGCCCTGCAATTTATTTTTCATACACTTGATGTGCATATTTTATCAGATACTTTTGGTAGGGAATCAAATTTCCTACAAGAACATGCTCTTCGGAATTTGAACAAGAACTTTTTTGATAGAAAAAACACAAAAAATAGTTAAATAAAATTTAATCCCAAGGAAACTAAATTTTTTTTTGATCATTGAAGCCCCGTAACCCTTTGCCAGTGTCTTTAACATACATGATGCTTTAACACTTTTTTAGAGAATTTAATTTCCTACAAAAATATATTGGCTAGGATTGGAAAAAATTTTTATGTTTATTTTACTTCAGAAAGGGGACCCTCCTTTATGATGATTCAGTTTTAAAGATATCTGGCCCATAAGACGTTAAAAAAGATATTTTTTTTTAACCCTCTTATATGTAGATGTATTAATGAATAAAGTTATTGTTAAATAACATTATTATTTAAAATAATTTTCGGTTTCATTGCGTGCAATTTGATTCAGCATCACGTAATTTTTATTTTTTTTTTTTTGTTTAGATAATTTTTTACAGTTAAAAAAATCCAAGAAAAAACTTAATAATAAATATTTAATAATTTTAAAAATTATCGAGAAATTCAAAAAATAATATTATTTTTATCGAATAATTTGTAAGTTTACATTACATTCTATTATAAAGAAAAATTTTTTACCGAAACTAAGCGTGAGACAAAAATACACTAAGAAAAATTATTTCAAGATTACAAAAAAATATCTTATATGGTTAGCATTAAGTCAATGAAAATTTTAATTTTATTAAATAATTTTTCTTGGAATTAAATTAATATAAAGTTAGCTGGTTAAATATTTAACTGTTACAAGTAAATGTACATATAACACTATGAAATGACTAGTGCATTCGCGAATTTTTGTTTTTTTAGTACGGATGTTTAATATAATACTGATGATAAGTAAAATAGTATTTTTTTACCCTTCTAAATTTAAATTCAAATAAAGAAATGTAACTAATATAAAAAATTTTTTATTTTCTTTGCGGGAAGTTAAAAATTCAACTCCCATATAGAATATAAATAATCTATAAATCAATTTGAGAAAGATAAAACGTAAGGGTACTAACTGTACTCAGATCTTACCTGCAACTTTTAAGATTCCACACTTCACTACTTTTCCACATTCTTCTAAATGATACATTTTATTTTTTGTCATTGCACAGTATTTGTCGAAATCTCGTAAATTTACGGTTTCAACCACGAATTGTCTGCTATTTTGTGACGGTATCTCAATCAACGCGTACTTCATGGCTATTGTATGGCTTTGTTTTTCACTCGATCCGCTCGCCATCGTAGTGACCGTAGTACTAATTGTGGCACGTGTTAAGGGTAAAATATGACTGGCGGGAAGAGCAAGCGTGTGACAAAATGAACCATCGACAGACGCCGATGTCTCTCTCGCACTTGTCCACTTTCACTATTCATCTCTTACACTCTTGTTACTTATGCTTACTGTTATGAGTGTATTCACAAAGTTTCGCTCAGCTTCAAATCTAAATATCCTGATAACTATTGAAAAGTTAGCGAGAAAATAATTTAAATAAATGGATAGATTACACTTTAATGCAATGTATAAGAAAATATTTTCTGAAAATGTGGCGATTTAACAGCTATTAAAAAATAAACATTTTAACAAAAATTATATCATTAATCTTCGAACTCGACACAGAAAGAAATCACAAATTTTGTTGTGATTTTATACATTAAGTAATATTCTTTTTTATTATTTATAAAGTTTATTTTCTTGAATGATAAAATAATGACGATTTAAAATAGTATAGAATGTGATAAAATTTTATACAATTTATTAGAAAAATATAATAAAAAAGGGTCATATTTATTTTTTATTAAGAATGTCAGTTTTTTTACTGATAAAAAATTGTTATTTTTTTAATCTGTAAAATAAATGATTTAAATATTATTGTTTCACGAAAAAGTTTTAACAAATCCCTAAAAAATTATTTTTGTATAATATTTTAACAGATTAATTTATATGTATGATGTTTTTTTGAATTTTTTTTTAATTATCAAGAAAAATAAATGCTTATTTAATTTATTTATTATAAATAATTTTTAATTTATCCAGCTTTATAAAAAATTTTTAATAAAATTTTTCGTTAAAAACTGATAGTTTGATAAGATAAAAATATTGAAATTATATTTTATTTATTTGAACCATCGTCTACATTGCTTTTACATCTTAGATATGTGTATATATAATATAAAGTTATGTATTAACTCATAGAAATTAAAAAAAAAATTATACATCATTTTCATCCGTCGTCTAGACCGTTTGTCGTCTAGACCGTTTGTCACTACCTTAGGCATAAAGCCTCAGAGGCAACGTTATTTTCTAGCTACACTAGTTTTGACTTACTTACATTTATCTCTGATTTTTATTTTGTTGTTCACTCATTGAGAATTTTCTGAATAGATCTGGGCTTGCATTCTTTACTTTTTTGTTTAGTACACATATCCAACAGTATAAAAAAAGAAAGAAATTTAACTCACTCAATTTTATAATAAATTACTTTAACAAGAAAAAAACAATTAAAAAAAAATCCGACAAAATTGTTTGATTAATAGATGTCCTCAGTAATAAAAAAGTAGATTGAAGAATAATTTTTTACATTTTTTTAAAATCAGATTAGGGTAAGAGCACAAGTACCCGGCCCCTAACCAGTAGCCAGCCAGTCATAAGTTTTAGCATTGGCTCAAAATATATATATATTAGACTGTTTCAAATTAGGGGACTATTTTTTTTTTTTTTATGAACATTGAAAAATCGAAAGGGTATCTTAAAATATGGTGACAGTTAAAATTTGAGCTCTTAATATTGATATTTAGAGGTGGCTATTTGTAATTTTCGATTTTTCATTTAGAAACATGGTAAAAAATACATAACTTCCGAAAAAATCAAGATACAAAAAATCTCTTCTCAACTATTTTGTAGGAAATTTACTGATCTACAAAAAAGGTCTTCTATGATTTTTTCATGAATTCAACCATTCACAAGATATCCGACGTCAAAGTTTGATAAAATTCAAAGAACTTGTTTTTACTCGTTCCGAATTTTACACCATGCCAA
Organism: Microplitis manilae; assembly: GCA_030273425.1. NCBI lineage: Eukaryota > Metazoa > Arthropoda > Insecta > Hymenoptera > Braconidae > Microplitis > Microplitis manilae. Next base: position 16,041,494 of record CP092722.1, read on the forward strand.
CCAATGAGAATTCAGAAATTTTCAATGCAATTTTTTGTAGGAAATTGAACGCTCTACAAAAAAAAAGTCTCTTATCGTTTTTTGATCAATCCATCTGTTCAAAAGTTATTAGAGCTTGAAGCCAAGTTATAGTAAATTTCGAGATCTTTTACTTTTTCGGTGAAACTATCGGACAAATCATAAAATGTCATTAAATCTTTTTTGTAGACAATTTTATTTCCTACAAATTATCTCTGATAAACTTTTTCTGAATTCTGCATTGTATTCTAGTTATTTCCATTTTAATGTCGATCTCTTAAAATCGATCAGAACACTTTTTTTAGGAGCTTGGCATTAAAATAGAAATAACTAGAAGAGAATGCAGAATTTAAAAAAATTTATCAGAGGTAATTTGTGAGAAATAAAATTGCCCACAAAAAAGATCCTATGACATTTTATGATTAGTCCGATAGTTTCACCGGAAAAGTAAAAAGATCTCCAACTTTACTTCGAGCTCTAATAACTTTCAAACAGATGGATTTATCAAAAAATAATAAGAGACTTTTTTGTAGAGCATTCAATTTCCTATAAAAAAACTATATCGAAAATTTCTGAATTCTCATTGGTTGACATGGTATAAAATTCAAAACGAGCAAAAACAAGTTCTTTGAATTTTATTAAACTTTGACGTCGGATATCTTGTGAATGGTTGAAGTTATGCAAAAATCATAAAAGACCTTTTTTGTAGATCAGTAAATTTGCTACAAAATAGTTGAGAAGAGATTTTTTGTATCTTGATTTTTTCGGAAGTTATGTATTTTTTACCATGCTTCTAAATGAAAAATCGAAAATTTCAAATAGCCACCTCTAAATACCAATATTAAGAGCTCAAATTTTAACTGTCACCATATTTTAAGATACCCTTTCGATTTTTTAATGTTCATCAAAAAAAAAAAAAATAGTCCCCTAATTTGAAACAGTCTAATATATATATATTTTGAGCCAATGCTAAAACTTATGACTGGCTGGCTACTGGTTTGGGGCTGGTGCTGTTACCTTATACTTATTGTTATATTTAAATGATGGGTTTTCCTTTTCAAATTTCTGTCAGTAAAAAAAAAAAAAATTAATATTTTTTAATTCAATTTAATAAGAAATTTAAAATCTGAAGAGACTGAATAAATGAAAATATTTTTCAAATTATAATCATGACTATTCTACAACTGCAGCTCCCGCATTCACCTCCCTCCCCCGCTTTCTGCTCTCTGTATTATAAAAATTGATAAGTCCTTCCTTGAAATTCTTATAAAACAGTAATCATTTATTGATCAATTTTGTCCCCGGATTATAATATTATATGAAATAAAATTAAAAAGTGAATTTATAAGTTATGCATACAAATGTTTTTTTTATGAAATAACGTCTTAGTACTTTTTTCGAACTTGACTTTACCCCATAAACTTGGGGCATTTCACGCCAAATCGATCACTTTGAAACCCAACCCCTTCTGATTTGGCTGAAAATTTTTTCTCTTTTTCTACCCCGTCAAAAACGATTCTCAGAATTTTTTCAAATTTTTTCTTTCGAACAAAAAAAGTTATAAATTTAAAAAAAATTGCTATTTTTTCTTTTTTTTTTAATAGCTATAACTTTTTTGAAATTCGAGTGATTAGGGCATTTTTTTTATTCAACATTTTTTATTTTTAATGTACTTTTTGAAAAAAAAAAAAAATTATCTGAACCTATCTTCGTTATTTTTTTTAGATTTTTGGAATAAATCGAAAATTTTTCAATGATTACCATTTTTTATTTTTTATGATATAAAACGGGAATTACCTTCATTTGTCCAAAAATGGACTAAAAGACAACTTTTATATTTTTCGTTTTTGAATGCAATTTTCCGAAAAAAATACCAAAAATTATCCAGAATGTCTTTCTATTTTTTTAACTTAATTTTTCGGATAAAAATAAAACTTTAGCGATAATTACCATTAAAATTTTTTTCAAAAATTATTAATCTTTAAGTTGGGTGAAAAAATTTGAAAAAATTTTGAGAAAAAATATCTTCATCGGCTCTTTGTTATTTAATATTTATTTTGTCTGGCCGTTCAGTCTGTACAGAGTTTGTTTGTCATTTCGTATACAGGGTAAGTATTATATCCTATGATCTTTACTTTTTGAGATATTTTATTTTTTCGGTCTGGCGCGTATGGCGCCTCTGGGTTACTTTTAGAGGGAAAGAGGGGAGAAAGGGAAGAAGGACCGAAGTTTAGTCCGCATTGACGTCACAGTTGGACTTCTTCTGTAATAGCTAGCACAGCACGTGATTCTATATGTAATAGCTTTGTGTTAAAATTTTCAGTATCATTTAGTATTCGCTTAAAGTAAGCACGAAATATAATATATTTCAAACTCATTATAACTTTATTTTATTAATTACTTTTTTGAATCAACTTTTTTCTTGATTTTGTATAGTTTCAGTTTTTTAAGTGTACATTAGTCGTTAATATTTTTATAAAAACAAAACTTTGGTGAATTAATTGTACTATTAAGAAGATCGATAATAATTTTAATCTCTTTCCAAAATTACTATTATTTTCCATAAATTTAACAAAAACTATCAAGAAATGCATCCTCAAAAGCGTCGAGGTCCATATCAATTATACTTAAATCGTGGTGGTGATGGTGTAATGCCTCGTTCAACTTTTTATAAAAAATTAAAACAGCTTCGTGAAACTGTAAGTATAAATTATTTTTACACTAAAATTGATAAAAGTTGTTTCCCGACTAAAATTTTTATGATCTTGAAGTTAGCCGACGTCTAACAATTTTTGAATTTTTTTTTAGAACGATAAACTATTATAAAAAAAAAAATTTTTTTAAAAAACTGCACTTACAGTTTTTTGATTTTCTGCATGTGCATAACTTTATTTTTTTTTTTTTTTTTTTTTTTTTGTAATTGATGTATGGATGAAAAAATCCGAAATTTGCTAATTATCTGTTAACTTCAGGATCATAAACTTTTTTCCTATTGAAAAAAATTACAAATCTTAAAAAAGATTAAATTTGCCGGTCAATCTCGAAACTTCCCATTGTCATCGCGCTCAAAGACTAGGAAATTCAAATAAAATATAATTTAGATTCTAAATTTCCAAAATTTAAGAGAAAATTAATACTCTGAACCTCATTCACTTTCAAGGTCAAATTACGTTTGTACTCCTGTCTTAATTAGGGAACGGATAAAATGGCATTTAATTACTTTTCTGTAGCTATATGATGTTTTATAGAATTTTCATACAATTTTACGGAATTTTCGATGAGCCGAAAAAAATTTTTTTATATAATTTCCTTTAAGTTTCTGAATTTTATGTTATTGCATGAAATTATAGAAAATTGTAGAAAATTATATGATTCTGTATAAAATTGTAAACAACTGTGTCAAATTTAGTTTTCTCAATTGTTTCACTCAAAATCCAATAGAATTTTATAACAACGTTTCCTCGGTTAGTCGAGTTCCCTTTAAAATTATTTTATTTATACAATTTTTAAAACTTAATATTATTGTATAAAATTTCTAAAAATGTATCAAATACTATATATGATTCTTCAAAATTGTTCTTCCTGTATAAGTTTTGAGAACTTGTCGAGAGTTGCGACAAGGCGAACGTTAAGTGAACAGTTGACAGTGCGATATGAGGCTCAGTTCACTGACCAGCCAACCCCAACTTTGTCAATTAATTTTTGGCGTATGTATGAAACTATATTATTGCTGTTTATAGTAATTTTTATTTAAGAAATCCAAAGATGCCTGACAATTTTATGAGATTTTTCACTTCTTTTATTATAAAAAATTTAAATGTTTGAATTACTGTACCAGGCAAACCCATAATTTTATTAAAAAAGTTTACAATTAAATATTTTTTTGAATTCATGCAGAATAAATTTTGTCGTACAAATTTCTTTAAATTTTAATTATTTATGAAAATATTGAAATAACTGGTTGAATAATATTTAGTCTATAGTAGCATGAAATTTTTTTTTACTTACTCACCTCCGCTGTATCTTCTACACTCTTACTGTGCTTGATTCATACACATATGAATTAATATTGATGTGCTCAGCTTGAAATTTAAGCATATGATTATTATGAAAAAGTTAAGTAGATAAGCAATGCAAAGTTTCGAACAATAAAACATTCATAATAGGATCATATTTGTTAAAAGTCTGTAGATAAAATTTGTATAAAAAATATATTTTTAGAAGCTTACTTTTGGCCGATTTTCGTATATACTTCGTAGGCTTAGAAATTTTTAAATTTTTTTTTCCTAATTTATATTGCTATAACTTTTTCAAAATACGAATTATTGGACTTTTTTCTTTCCAAATATTTTTTTAAATGTACTTTTCGAAAAAAAAATCATTGCAACCTATCTTCATTTTTTTAATTTTTGAAAAAAATGGAAATTTTTCAATAATTACCATTTTTGATCTTTTTTTTTTTTATTTTAAAAAACTTTGACAAAATTATAAGAATCGTTTGAAAAAATTTTAAAAAATAATTTTTGACGGGGTAGAAAAAAAGAAAAAATTTTTAGCCAGATCAAAAAGGATCAGGTTCCAAAGTGGTTGATATGGCGTGGAATGCCCCATATATATTAGGATGGGTAAAAAAAAAAATAATTTTTTTTTCTTCAAGTGCCGTGAAAATATCGTTTAAGATACTGAAAAAAAAAAAAAAATCTGGTAAAGTTTGAGCTCTTGATGCTAAGAGGTGCCTCTTTGTGATATTAGATTTGCCATTTAAATAACATGGGAAAAAAGTTCTAAGTTTCCAATTTTAGATTTCGGCAATGGCGAATAGTACAGATAGGCTTAGGATATATTTCATGAGAAATTAAACGCTGTACCAAAAAAATCTCTTATCATTTTTTGTTATATCCATGTGTTAAAAAGTTATTTCAGCTTGAAGTCAAGTTTATAGTAGATTTCGAGATCACTTTACTTTTCTAGCGAAACTACCAGACTTATCACAAAATGTCCTGACTTCTTTTTTGTATACGATTCTGATATGATGAAGCTTTTTTCAAATTCCGCATAATTTTTTAGTTATTACCATTCTAGTGTCCAGATCTTTAAAAAATTCGTGTTCTCATCGATTTCATAGGCTTGACATTAAAAAATGTAAATAACTAGAAAAAAATGCGGAATTCGAAAAAATTTTATTGTAAATAATTTGTAGAGAATAAAATTGTCTACAAAAAAGATCTGATGATATTTTGTGATGAGTCTGATAGTTTCACTAGAAGAGTAAAGTGATCTCGGAATTTACTGTAAATTTGACTTCAAGCTTAAATGAACAGATGGATTTATTAATTAATGATTATGGAGGGTAGAGGTACCTCTACCCTCCATAATAATGATAAGAGACTTTTTTAGTATAGCGTTTAATTTTCTATGAAATATATCCTAAGCTTATCTGAATAATTAGTTGTTGCCGAGATATAAAATTGGAAATTAATAGTATATTACACACCTAGGGCAATAAAGTAAGAAATTTCTCAGACCACAAATAATTGTTGTCCGAAGCGAAGCCGAGGTCAACAAACATGTGATCTGAGGCTTTCATATTTACTGTCCTAGGTGTGTAATATATTATTTCCCATATTATTTAAATGGCAAATCTAAAATCACAAAGAAACGCCTTTCAACATTTATGTTAAGAGCTCAAACTTTACCAGAATTTTTTTTTTTTCATTATCTTAAGCGATATTTTTACGGTAACTAAAGAAAAAAAATTTATTCCTTTTTGTTTACTCATCCTAGTATAAAGTAAAAGACCTAGTACCCGATCAGGAAACTAGTACATGATCACTTCATGGATTTGTATATCTATACTTAGTCAAATTAAGTAAATATAGATATGCAAATACATGAGTGATCGGGTACTAGTTCCCTGATCGGGTATTGCGTCTCTTGCATGATATATATTTTTTTAATGTCATAATTATATTTTTTATATATTTGATATATGTTGTAAATATATTCCTTTATATTATGATCACTATTTTTTTTTTTTTACTAAATATTAATTTAGAAGAAAGTTGTTCGCTTTTTTTATCTAAATGCAAAAATAGACAGTCAAACTTTGTTTCAAATGAAATATTAATTAATAACAACCGACTTTACCTCCATAACAAAAATTGTAAGTCTATAAAAAATTTGGTCTATAAAAATCACTACGTGGGCTCTGTACTCGTACTGAATACCCTCTGTCAACAATGAAGATCTGCATGTTAGTACATTAATTTAAATAAATAAATAAAACTTAAATAAAATAACAATTTTTCAAAAACATGTTAAGAAATATACAAGTGTAATTGAAGAAAAGTATGAATAATATTATTTATACTTTTTTATTATATCGCGTGCCAAATGCCAAAAGGGCGTATAAAAGTTATACGCCCTTTTAGCACTGAAAAGCCAAAAGGGCGTATAATTTTTTTTTTCGGTGCCAATCGGTTTGCAAACATGTTTTAAGCGTAAAAATAAAAAAAAAATTTCCAAAGCCAACAGGGCGTATATCTTAAGATACGCCGTTTTGGCTTTAGTACGTCAAAAAATTTTTTTCTACAGATCTTTACGTTTTGAGCGATTCTAAAAAGAATGGCATAAAAAAAATTTTTATACGCCCTTTTGGCTTTTCAATGCCAAAAGGGCTATATTTTTTTTGTGATGCCGATCATTCAGTAAACATGTTTTAAACGTAAAAGTGCAAAAAAAAATTTCCAAAGCCAAAAGGGCGTATATCTTAAGATATGCCCTTTTGGCGTTAGTACTTCAAAATTTTTTTTCTGTAAATCTTTACGTTTCGGGTGATTTTAAAAAGAATGGCAAAAAAAAATTTTTTTATACGCCCTTTTGGCATGGAACCCTATCTGACTGCTGTAATACACCCTTTTGGCATTTGGCACGCGATATATGTAATTAAATTTATATTATAAAATAAAAAATATGAAGTAAGAAAAAAAAAATTAAAAAATATAATATATATGGGGCATTCCACGCCAAATTGACCACTTTTGACCCGCCCCTCTTTCGATTTGGCTGAATTTTTTTTTTCCTTTTCTACCCCATTAAAATATTTTTTCAGGAAGTTTTTAAATTTTTTTACCCAACCCAAAAAAAGTTATGAGTTTTTAAAAAATAAGGCTTTTATTTTTTTAAATACCTATAACTTCTTCAAAAATTGACTAATTAGGTTGTTTTTTTTTTTTTTTTCAAAATTTTTGTCTTTGAATGTACTTTTCAGAAAAAAATACAAGAACATTTACAGATGATAAACTCTATGAAATTTTTAGCTTTTTTGAGAAAAACCGCCGTTTTCTTAAAGTTCGCCATTTTTAATTTATTTTTTTTTCATTTCTCAAAAAAAAACTTTAATTAATTCTGCAATCTTTCCCGCCAATCCCAGAGTGGGCGGACTTTTCCTTCTATATTTGTTTATCAATTGAAAAAAAAATTTATTTCCAGTTGGGGTTATTTTACAAAACAACACCCCGAAAATTTTTGAGAATTTATCGACGACTTCAGAGCTTGAAAAATTGATACGAAAAAATTAATTGAAAGTGATAATCCTCAAAAAAATTTTGATTTTTTTTTAAAAAGTAAGAAAAAAAAAGATACCTATAAATAATTTTATTGTAATTTTTTTTTTAAACTACACCTGAAAACAAAGAAAATGAAAAAAAAAATTTCCCTTTGGTTTATTTTTGACTAAATCACAGGCTTTCGAAAAATAAATCTAACGCACATCGCTATTTCAAAAGCCTGTAACTTGGTCAACAATAAACTAAAGGGAATTTTTTTTTTCATTTTCTTTGTTTTCAGGTGTAATTTAAAGAAAAAATTACAATAAAATTATTTATAGGTATCTTTTTTTTTCTCACTTTTTAAAAAAAAATCAAAATTTTTTTGAGGATTATCACTTTCAATTAATTTTTTCGTCTCAATTTTTCAAGCTCTGAAGTCGTCGATAAATTCTCAAAAATTTTCGGGGTGTTGTTTTGTAAAATAACCCCAACTGGAAATAAATTTTTTTTTCAATTGATAAACAAATATAGAAGGAAAAGTCCGCCCACTCTAGGATTGGCGGGAAAAATTGCAGAATTAATTAAAGTTTTTTTTTGAGAAATGAAAAAAAAAAAATTAAAAATGGCGAACTTTAAGAAAACGGCGGTTTTTCTCAAAAAAGCTAAAAATTTCATAGAGTTTGTCATCTGTAAATGTTCTTGTATTTTTTTCTGAAAAGTACATTCAAAGACAAAAATTTTGAAAAAAAAAAAAAAAACAACCTAATTAGTCAATTTTTGAAGAAGTTATAGGTATTTAAAAAAATAAAAGCCTTATTTTTTAAAAACTCATAACTTTTTTTGGGTTGGGTAAAAAAATTTAAAAATTTCCTGAAAAAATATTTTAATGGGGTAGAAAAGGAAAAAAAATTTTCAGCCAAATCGAAAGGGGTCGGGGTCAAAAGTGGTCGATTTAGCGTGGAATGTTCCATATAAATAAAAATGAAAAAGTATAAATAAATATATTAAACACTCTATGTGATGTTTAGTTATTTATTTTTTTTTTTATGTTCTATAGTTGTCAGATGTAGATACTGAAGCTCCTGTGGAAACTATCAATAATTTGCTTTCTCCTGCTGTAAATGTTGCCGAAAACGTACAATCATCTATCGAGAATGTATTTGAAAATATTTAGCCTACTTATCAGCAAAGTAGAAATAATTTTAGCCCAGACCAGAATTTATTTGGTGAGGAGAATAATAAAGAAAATCAACGTCATGAAAATTCATGGTTTTATGATGACTATGATGAACTAACAGAATATGACGAAATTTGGTTTGATGTAAGTTATCTGACTTTTATTGTATAAAAATTTAAAGAAAAAATTTATTAATTATTATTTTGTACATTATTTTTGTAGACTGAAGAATCGCCACAAACTGAAAATCATTTTGAGGATATTAATAATGAACGTGATGAAGTAAGTAGAATTTCGCAGGAAATAAAATTAGTTCACAAGTAAATAGAAAGTAGTTAAGTATAAATTAAACTCGGTCCTTAAATATTGATAATGAAAAACCAAATGTTTTCAAATTATCTTCGTTCGTAAACTTCGAAACGGATAGTGTTAATTTATAACGTCAAACATTAATTTATTTTTAAAGTATCAATTTACTTCTTGTTATAATAGTTCATACCATAATTTTATGGAATCCCGGATTGAATAGAAAAAAAATAAATTTTTGGCATAGTAAATGACATTAATAAAATACATAAGCTTTGGACGGAATAAAAATATAAAATATGAAACGTCCAAAATTTTAAATAAGCTCATTAGTTTTGAGTGATATGTAAAAACATTGTTTAGTAAGATTGGTTATAAGTTATAATAAATTCAGTAACAATGTTTATCAATTTCTACTGAATTTAAAAATTGATTATTATTATTATTATTATTATTATTATTATTATTATTATTATTATTATTATTATTATTATTATTATTATTATTATTATTATTATTATTATTATTATTATTATTATTATTATTATTATTATTATTATTATTATTATTATTATTATTATTATTATTATTATTATTATTATTATTATTATTATTATTATTATTATTATTATTATTATTATTATTATTATTATTATTATTATTATTATTATTATTATTATTATTATTATTATTATTATTATTATTATTATTATTATTATTATTATTATTATTATTATTATTATTATTATTATTATTATTATTATTATTATTATTATTATTATTATTATTATTATTATTATTATTATTATTATTATTATTATTATTATTATTATTATTATTATTATTATTATTATTATTATTATTATTATTATTATTATTATTATTATTATTATTATTATTATTATTATTATTATTATTATTATTATTATTATTATTATTATTATTATTATTATTATTATTATTATTATTATTATTATTATTATTATTATTATTATTATTATTATTATTATTATTATTATTATTATTATTATTATTATTATTATTATTATTATTATTATTATTATTATTATTATTATTATTATTATTATTATTATTATTATTATTATTATTATTATTATTATTATTATTATTATTATTATTATTATTATTATTATTATTATTATTATTATTATTATTATTATTATTATTATTATTATTATTATTATTATTATTATTATTATTATTATTATTATTATTATTATTATTATTATTATTATTATTATTATTATTATTATTATTTCTTTTTTTAGTTAAATGCTCAGGGGGTTATCCCCGGTAGTCCGACTCTACCGAGGGCCTCACCTGAGCGCCAAATCGTTACTGCTGCGATGCTTCATCAACAAGATGATCAGCATGCGCAGCAGGCCAAGTTTCGTTGCCTTAGGAGACGGAGGGATCCGAGTATCACAGCCTTTTGCATCCGCGATGCCAAAAACTCAACTTGCGATAAACAAGTTGGGATTTTAGCCAATGCAGACACAAAAGACTGTTTCATCCCTCCTAGGACGCCAACAATGAGTACGACAAGCTTGACACGGTAGCCTGGGTAAAGTTTGCCAATTTCAAACAGGAGATCCTGATATATCTCGTGTTTGTGCTCCTCTTTTACCGTGATGTTATACTCAGCCGGAGCTGAGAACTCAATAACATAAATGTTACGAGCGGTTTTATCGAAGAGCACAATATCAGGTTTATTATGATCGATTTTCCGCGTTGTTGCGAATGGCACGTTCCAATAAATACGGCAACGGTCATTCTCAACAACTTGCGGAATATCTCCTGGCAGGTAAGGCAGCACTGGTGTTTTATCGATACCGTGCGTGTGTCGAAGATGGTAATAAAGTACTCGCAGAGCAGCATTGTGACGCTGGACGTATGCATTTCTTGCCAGCACAGGACATGCTGACAAAAGATGCATAAGCGTCTCAGGATGTTGCTTACACACCCTACACAATGTGTCGGGTAGCTGCATCTGGAGTACTTTAGCGCGGTATTCGAGAGTGTTGATAACACCATCTTGGCAGGCAAAAATGTATCCTTCGGTCTCGGACATCAGGCCAGCTGACTTCAGGAAGGAAAACGTCAGCTGTGTGGACAAGCCATGATCACGCACGTGTTTAAAGAACACGCTGTGCATCGACTTGTCCATATGTGTGCTGAGCAGTTTTTGTTGCTCAGCGTTCCTGACGACCGTCTTAAATTCCTCCTTAGGGAGTCCAATAAGCGGGTTTACTCTTCCGAGACCGAGGGATTTTGCCGCGTAAATTGCTGCCTTATATAAAAACGCTCCCTTACGCCTATTCTCATGACTATGAACAATTTGCATAAGGAAGTCGTCTTCATCTGCTGTGAAATTGACAACCTCGTATGTTATACCCAAAACCAAACGATCATGTAGACACTCCAAGCTCTGTAGACCTCTCCCTCCGATGTGCCGGGAAAGGTATAATCTGGTGATTGAGGATTTAGGGTGCATGCTCCGATGCATGTTCATGACTTTGCGTGTCTTGATATCGAGATCTCTGAGCTCTTTTCGGGCCCATTTGAGAACACCGAAAGAGTACAGGAGTACCGGGACAGCAAGCATGTTTGTTGCAGAGACTTTGTTTTTCCCGGAAAGTTCCGATGACCAGATTTTCCGGAGTCTCCGCACATACTCGCTGCAGAGAGTCGTTTTGATTTTCGAGACGTCCTGCATAGGACTCCCGTCAATCCCTAGATATTTGTACGACTCTCCGGCGTCAAGATGGTCTATGACGCTCCCATCTACTAACTCGATATCTTCACGCACATCGGAACACTTACCCTTCACCAGATTAACGACCGCGCACTTGTCCAACCCGAAAGCCATGCCGACATCCCGTGTATACTCTCCTACGATATTCAAGGATGTCTGAAGGTGTTCCTCATCAGGAGCATACACCTTCAGATCATCCATGTAGAGTAAGTGGGTGATCGAGTATTTTCGATCATTTGGTGGACCCACTGAGTATCCACGGGTGCGGCGTAGCGCAACAGATATTGGCAGCAGTGAGATGCAAAACAGCAGAGGGCTCAGAGAATCTCCCTGAAAGACTCCTCGTTTGTACTGTACAACTTCGGTTACACGTTTGTCGTTACCACATGAAATGTGGAACCGTGTTCGCCAAAGCTGCATCGTACGCTGAATGCATCCCACTGTATCGCGATTGACCCCAAGGCATTTGAGCAAAAAGAGAATAAGCTCATGAGATGTTGAGTCGAATGCCTTGCGGTAGTCAATCCAGGCCATTGACAGGTTGCGCTGATAGTAGATCGCGTCTTGAATGACGCATCGATCCACTAACAGATTCTCTTTGCAACCTGACAGGCCCCTTTTACTGCCACGTTGTTCGTATATCTGCTGCCATACAGGGTCTATCTCCTGAAGAATGCGATTATTCAAGATTTTGGTGAAAATCTTATAAACCGCATTCAAACAGGTGATAGGCCTGTAGTTTTTCGGGTCAGACAAGTCTCCTTTCTTCGGGATGAGCACGGTTCGCCCTTCTACAAGCCAGCATGGAATTGGTTCATTACCTCTGATGAACGCTGTAAAAATCCGGGCCAAATGACTATGGGTAGAAGTTAGTTTCTTCCACCAAAACAAGTTAATGCCATCTGGACCTGGAGCAGCCCAGTTCTTACCATTATTTAGAGCTGAACGAACTTCTTCCACGCTGACTTCAGGGCTCTCTTCATCAGCATTGCCGTTGCGATGTTGTCGACAAAATGCCTCGAAGTCGTTGAGAGCTGGAGTGTCGCGATTCACGTTCGGTTGATCACCGTACAACTCGGACCAGAAAGCTTCTACTTGCTCGATGGATGGTGGATCACCAGAAACAGAGGTCTTAGGTGTCAGAAAGCGTGAAGGACTTAACCGAAACAAAGAGTTATCGGTAAGCCGCTTCAGCTTTTTCTCTAGTGACTTTTTAGCAGTCACTAGAGCCCGCAACCTGTTAAGGGAACCTTCTTTGATGTTAAGAAGCTTCGCCTTATTCAGTGTGTGATGCTGATATCGTAATTGAGCCGCAATACGGCGGACTTTTAGTGTAAATGCTTTACGAGCATTTACAAAGTCAATCACACACTGAATGCGGGAGACATGTTTCCGGAGATCATCAATCTTCAGTGATAGCTGTCCAATGCGCCCTCTCATCTTAGCCTCAGGAGAAGAAACATTTCTCCTCGCTGGAGGTAAGAGTGAGGAAGCAGCACCATAGACAGCTTGATTGATGATGAGCAAAGTAGAGTCTTCCCGAATCCGAGCAGACAGTTCGTGGTTTTCCGTGTCAAGTAGATGTTTTGGGTAGTGTGTCTTTCTAGAGACACACACTTGCCGTGTGTCAAATTCATTGTTGGTGTCTTCGGAAGAACGGCGTCTCTCCTGATGTAGCTGCGCTGGAAATGACAGACGGTGAGATACCCGTCTGTTTGTCAACAGTGATCTTCGTGTACGCCGGAGATGAGAGGCATAATCACGGAGATGTTGTTGTGAGAATTGGCTATGGTTAGGGTGCATATCGCACCAAAGTGCATGCATCCTAGCCATGTAGCCTCTCCGCTCCGGTTCACTGTTATTATAGCACATCAGGAGATCGGCTCGTAATTCCTCCGTCCACCTAAATGCAGTCCGTTGGTCGCCAAGGTCGTCATCGTTCGGGATCTCGGTGCTCCGCCCAGCTAGTGGGTTGCCCTCATCCGAGAAGGGCAGGTTGTGGGGAGCACTTCTGGGTTCAGAATCGTCTTGAACTCAGGTATACTTTACATTAGGGAGTTAACCTAATGCAAAGGTTGTTGTGCGATTGGTAGGTCAGCAGATCGTAGGCTGACCTACATAGCCCACGATGCGCCACAGGGTAAACAAAATCCCTGCTGGCCGCACAACATGCACCGTGGGCATTATTATTATTATTATTATTATTATTATTATTATTATTATTATTATTATTATTATTATTATTATTATTATTATTATTATTATTATTATTATTATTATTATTATTATTATTATTATTATTATTATTATTAATATTATTATTATTATTATTATTATTATTATTATTATTATTATTATTATTATTATTATTATTATTATTATTATTATTATTATTATTATTATTATTATTATTATTATTATTATTATTATTTCTTTTTTCAGTTAAATGCTCAGGGGGTTATCCCCGGTAGTCCGACTCTACCGAGGGCCTCACCTGAGCGCCAAATCGTTACTGCTGCGATGCTTCATCAACAAGATGATCAGCATGCGCAGCAGGCCAAGTTTCGTTGCCTTAGGAGACGGAGGGATCCGAGTATCACAGCCTTTTGCATCCGCGATGCCAAAAACTCAACTTGCGATAAACAAGTTGGGATTTTAGCCAATGCAGACACAAAAGTCTGTTTCATCCCTCCTAGGACGCCAACAATGAGTACGACAAGCTTGACACGGTAGCCTGGGTAAAGCTTGCCAATTTCAAACAGGAGATCCTGATATATCTCGTGTTTGTGCTCCTCTTTTACCGTGATGTTATACTCAGCCGGAGCTGAGAACTCAATAACATAAATGTTACGAGCGATTTTATCGAAGAGCACAATATCAGGTTTATTATGGTCGATTTTCCGCGTTGTTGCGAATGGCACGTTCCAATAAATACGGCAACGCTCATTCTCAACAACTTGCGGAATCTCTCCTGGCAGATAAGGCAGCACTGGTGTTTTGTCGATACCGTGCGTGTGTCTCAGATGGTAATAAAGTACTCGCAGAGCAGCATTATGGCGCTGGATGTATGCATTTCTTGCCAGCACAGGACATGCTGACAAAAGATGCATAAGCGTCTCTGGATGCTGTTTACAAACCCTACACAGAGTGTCGGGTAGCTGCGTCTGGAGCACTTTAGCACGGTACTCGAGAGTGTTAATAACACCATCTTGGCAGGCAAAAATGTATCCTTCGGTCTCGGACATCAGGCCAGCTGACTTCAGGAAGGAAAACGTCAGCTGTGTGGACAAGCCATGATCACGCAAGTGTTTAAAGAACACGCTGTGCATCGACTTGTCCATATGTGTGCTGAGCAGTTTTTGTTGCTCAGCGTTCCTGACGACCGTCTTAAATTCCTCCTTAGGGAGTCCAATAAGCGGGTTTACTCTTCCGAGACCGAGGGATTTTGCCGCGTAAATTGCTGCCTTATATACAAACGCTCCCTTACGCCTATTCTCATGACTATGAACAATTTGCATAAGGAAGTCGTCTTCATCTGCTGTGAAATTGACAACCTCGTATGTTATACCCAAAACCAAACGGTCATGTAGACACTCCAAGCTCTGTAGACCTCTCCCTCCGATGTGCCGGGAAAGGTATAATCTGGTGATTGAGGATTTAGGGTGCATGCTCCGATGCATGTTCATGACTTTGCGTGTCTTGATATCGAGATCTCTGAGCTCTTTTCGGGCCCATTTGAGGACACCGAAAGAGTACAGGAGTACCGGGACAGCAAGCATGTTTGTTGCAGAGACTTTGTTTTTCCCGGAAAGTTCCGATGACCAGATTTTCCGGAGTCTCCGCACATACTCGCTGCAGAGAGTCGTTTTGATTTTCGAGACGTCCTGCATAGGACTCCCGTCAATCCCTAGATATTTGTACGACTCTCCGGCGTCAAGATGGTCTATGACGCTCCCATCTACTAACTCGATATCTTCACGCACATCGGAACACTTACCCTTCACCAGATTAACGACCGCGCACTTGTCCAACCCGAAAGCCATGCCGACATCCCGTGTATACTCTCCTACGATATTCAAGGATGTCTGAAGGTGTTCCTCATCAGGAGCATACACCTTCAGATCATCCATGTAGAGTAAGTGGGTGATCGAGTATTTTCGATCATTTGGTGGACCCACTGAGTATCCACGGGTGCGGCGTAGCGCAACAGATATTGGCAGCAGTGAGATGCAAAACAGCAGAGGGCTCAGAGAATCTCCCTGAAAGACTCCTCGTTTGTACTGTACAACTTCGGTTACACGTTTGTCGTTACCACATGAAATGTGGAACCGTGTTCGCCAAAGCTGCATCGTACGCTGAATGCATCCCACTGTATCGCGATTGACCCCAAGGCATTTGAGCAAAAGAGAATAAGCTCATGAGATGTTGAGTCGAATGCCTTGCGGTAGTCAATCCAGGCCATTGACAGGTTGCGCTGATAGTAGATCGCGTCTTGAATGACGCATCGATCCACTAACAGATTCTCTTTGCAACCTGACAGGCCCCTTTTACTGCCACGTTGTTCGTATATCTGCTGCCATACAGGGTCTATCTCCTGAAGAATGCGATTATTCAAGATTTTGGTGAAAATCTTATAAACCGCATTCAAACAGGTGATAGGCCTGTAGTTTTCGGGTCAGACAAGTCTCCTTTCTTCGGGATGAGCACGGTTCGCCCTTCTACAAGCCAGCATGGAATTGGTTCATTACCTCTGATGAACGCTGTAAAAATCCGGGCCAAATGACTATGGGTAGAAGTTAGTTTCTTCCACCAAAACAAGTTAATGCCATCTGGACCCGGAGCAGCCCAGTTCTTACCATTATTCAGAGCTGAACGAACTTCTTCCACGCTGACTTCAGGGCTCTCTTCATCAGCATTGTCGTTACGATGTTGTCGACAAAATGCCTCGAAGTCGTTGAGAGCTGGAGTGTCACGATTCACGTTCGGTTGGTCACCGTACAACTCGGACCAGAAAGCTTCTACTCGCTCGATGGTTGGGGGATCGCCAGAAACAGATGTCTTAGGTGTCAGAAAGCGTGAAGGACTTAACCGAAACAAAGAGTTATCGGTAAGCCGCTTCAGCTTTTTCTCTAGTGACTTTTTGGCAGTCACTAGAGCCCATCAACCTGTTAAGGGAACCTTCTTTGATGTTTAGAAGATTCGCCTTATTCAGTGTGTGATGCTGGTATCGTAGTTGAGCCGCAATACGGCGGACTTTTTGTGTAAACGCTTTACGAGTGTTTACAAAGTCGATCACACACTGAATGCGGGAGACATGTTTCCGGAGATCATCAATCTTCAGTGAAAGCTGCCCAATGCGTCCTCTCATCTTAGCCTCAGGAGAAGAAATATTTCTCCTCGCTGGAGGTAAGAGTGAAGAAGCAGCATTATAGACAGCTTGATTGATGGTGAGCAATGTAGAATCTTCCCGAATCCGAGTAGACAGTTCGTGGTTTTCCGTGTCAAGTAGATGTTTTGGGTAGTGTGTCTTCTTAGAGACACATACTTGTCGTGTGTCAAAATCATTGTCGGCGTCTTCGGATTATTACTATTATTATTATTATTATTATTATTATCATTATTATTATTATTATTATTATTATTATTATTATTATTATTATTATTATTATTATTATTATTATTATTATTATTATTATTATTATTATTACTATTATTATTATTATTATTATTATTATCATTATTATTATTATTATTATTATTATTATTATTATTATTATTATTATTATTATTATCATTATTATTATTATTATTATTATTATTATTATTATTATTATTATTATTATAATTATTATTGTTATTATTATTATTATTATTATTATTATTATTATTATTATTATTATTATTATTATTATTATTATTATTATTATTATTATTATTATTATTATTATTATTATTATTATTATTATTATTATTATTATTATTATTATTATTATTATTATTATTATTATTATTATTATTATTATTATTATTATTATTATTATTATTATTATTATTATTATTATTATTATTATTATTATTATTATTATTATTATTATTATTATTATTATTATTATTATTATTATTATTATTATTATTATTATTATTATTATTATTATTATTATTATTATTATTATTATTATTATTATTATTATTATTATTATTATTATTATTATTATTATTATTATTATTATTATTATTATTATTATTATTATTATTATTATTATTATTATTATTATTATTATTATTATTATTATTATTATTATTATTATTATTATTATTATTATTATTATTATTATTATTATTATTATTATTATTATTATTATTATTATTATTATTATTATTATTATTATTATTATTATTATTATTATTATTATTATTATTATTATTATTATTATTATTATTATTATTATTATTATTATTATTATTATTATTATTATTATTATTATTATTATTATTATTATTATTATTATTATTATTATTATTATTATTATTATTATTATTATTATTATTATTATTATTATTATTATTATTATTATTATTATTATTATTATTATTATTATTATTATTATTATTATTATTATTATTATTATTATTATTATTATTATTATTATTATTATTATTATTATTATTATTATTATTATTATTATTATTATTATTATTATTATTATTATTATTATTATTATTATTATTATTATTATTATTATTATTATTATTATTATTATTATTATTATTATTATTATTATTATTATTATTATTATTATTATTATTATTATTATTATTATTATTATTATTATTATTATTATTATTATTATTATTATTATTATTATTATTATTATTATTATTATTATTATTATTATTATTATTATTATTATTATTATTATTATTATTATTATTATTATTATTATTATTATTATTATTATTATTATTATTATTATTATTATTATTATTATTATTATTATTATTATTATTATTATTATTATTATTATTATTATTATTATTATTATTATTATGGAGTTGCGTTCGGCAGTTACGCAGTGAGCCACGCTGGTCTTTCTCGTTGTGAGTTTTTGAGAGTTTCTCGGTTGTATAAATCTGGAAAAGGGCCTGTCCCACCTTAAAAAATTCGGCGATCATGCATAGCTATAAATCTCAGTGGGATATCACCGCCAAATCACGGAAAAGTTTTTTATATTTCCTGTTCTGCCTTGTGAATATAAAAGTGAGGTTAGTTTACTCTAATTTTATCGCAATCTCTGTTTTACCCGTCATCATTGTCGCCATGTCTACATTATCAAACAGGTCTCTGGATCAATTCCAACACACGCCTATGGAGGGCTCCACTGCCAATGATGCCCTCAACGAACTGACACATTTGAATGAGTACACTGTTGATACTTACCAAATGGATTCTTCTGGTGACGAATTGGACAACACTGTTATTGAAGGCATTACATCTGACAATTCGGTCCGCGAACTCAAAACTCAAACAAAAACACGCAAAGGTAGGCCATCTAACGCGGCACAATTGGGCAAGGAGATTGACAAGTCACAATTGACTCTTTTCAACATAACAAAAAGGAAGGAACGAGATGACGAAAACTTGAGTGCACCGTCTGCTAAGAAAAATTCTCTCACTTTCAATAAGCCCTCCTCTCCTTCATCACTTCTGCCAGCGGTCCGGCCTGCGCCATCCGTTATGGTCACCCAACATCAACCACTGCCAACGGTTAACTCTTTGCAGGATTTGCTCACCCAGTTGATGATCTGGAGAGAGGAAGACAAATCCGACTTGGCAAGATTCAAAGCCGAAGTGTTCTCTAAGATTTCATCTGAAACGTGCAAACTGACCAACCGGGTAAACCAAATTTCTGCAGAGCTTGCTTCTGAATCTACGAATCTTCATGACGAACTAAATAACCTCAAATCAAGAATCGTGACCCTGGAACAAAAGCCTAGTGTATGCACTCCTCTGTCTTCTGATCAACCGAACATGCGTGACCTGGAAATTAATCTGGTTAAGTCTACTATTAACGAGCTTGAATGCCGGAAGCGAAGAAACAATATTATTATTCGAGGCCTTGCTGTCAACGTATCATCATCTGCTTTGTCTTTGGCATCTCAGCTTCTAGCGCAGTGCTTTAAAAAAACTGATGTCATCACTCAGGCGGATTTTATCGGACCTGACAACAAGTACATCCGCTGCACGCTGACTAACTCCCTCGTTAAGAGAGAAATTATGGCTAACAAGAGAACTGCCCTACCGAGATCTGTGTTCATTGACCACGATATGACACCAGTGGACTCTGTAATAGCAAGAGAAATCAGGACTGAAGCCCGGCGTCTAAGAGGGATGGGCAGAAAAGTCATCCAAGGATACCGTAGGATTCAAGTAGACGGAGTTTGGTTCCAATGGGACAGTTATAAAAATTCTCAACCAGTACAGCTGGATACCGCCGATTTGGTGCAAAAAGCAAACTCTCGCATCCTGCCGGTCCGGCAATCGGAGAAACGTGCGCCGAAACAAGCTGAGAGGACGCAAAAAACAGCTTCTCTATACACAAGCACTAATAACTCCACTCGGTCAAATAACGATCACTTCCCCAAGTATTCAAAAAACGCCATAGATCACAACTCGATGCAACAATAACATTTTGGAACGCTCGAGGCATCCCGGACCCAGAACTGCTAAAAAGTTTTACAGAATACGACATCATTAACATATCTGAGACGTGGCGCACAGCAAACAAAACCTCGCTTCCGTCTGTACTGGACTCGCACGAAAAGGTATGGTCCCCTGCTTTCAAAGACAAGTCTGTAGGCAGGCCGAGTGGTGGCCTAGTTACAATGCTTAATCGTGAACTTCAATTCCGTACGTTGAATATTTCACGGTGGTGGATTCTCATCTTAGTGACAATTAACAGGGTAAAAGTTATAATCGCGTCTTTCTACCTCAACCCGAGCTGCGTAATCTCGAGTGTGCTGGATTCCTTTCAGCAAGTTCTGGACAATCTTCTCATTTCCACTACCTTCGATGTCTTTTTGATAGGAGGAGATTTTTATGCTCGGCTAGGGACTCTAAATGTGCTTACCCCGGAAATCGTTGACGGAACAAGGGTCTCAGCAAGCAGAAATTCTATGGATGCCAAAGTCAATCCAAGAGGTCTCATATTAAACAAATTTATGGAAGCCAACGGGTTCGCCCTGTTAAACGGAAGGTGTAGCCCTGATAAATCTGGAAAATTCACGTTCTTCGGGACTCAGGGTTTGAGTGTTGTGGATTTTGTTTGGGTTAATCATGCAGGACTCGATTTAATTACCGAATTCAACGTGGATCAAAGTTCCTATAGATCTGATCATTACCCGCTTGTAGTCGGAATTGCCACCAAAAGTCCCGGAATCGGTCTATCAAGACCTGGCGCAACTCATTGTCTCGAGCCCAGACTAAAATGGGACCCAAAAGCTGAAACGTTATATCGTAATGCCCTTCTCTGGTCCCCCATGGCATGTATTAATCCGGAAGACGCTGATGTTAACACTCTCAATGGAAAATTCTTGGAAGCCGTTCTTGACGCGGCCAACTTGATCGGCTTGGTTTCTAAAGCACCGGCGCAGCGCAAAGCATTTCGGAGTAAGCCGTGGTTTGACGGGGAGTGTCACATCCTTAAAAATAAACTGGACGCCCAACATAAAAGATGTAGGGATTCAGACTTCGATCCTACATGTGCTGATACCTTTTATCAGCTAATGAAATCATATAGAAAATTGGTGAGCACAAAAAATCCGCCTACAAAAAGAAAATTACTGATGATTTTGCCTCAGTTACGGACAACTCGAAGTTCTGGTCTGTGGTCCGTACGGCCAAACGAGTAGCTATCTTCGTCCCACCTCTTCCAGTTCCGGTCTGGGATCATTTCTACGAAAACCTGTATCCCCCACGTATTTCTGATGTGATGGCATGCAGCTTCAACAACGAAGTCCCTGAGTTGGATCAACCGATTACCTATGAGGAGATTGTCAAGAGCCTTCGCAAAATAAAAAACGGGAAATCGCCGGGTTGTGATGGGATATCCAATGAATTCCTTAAGAACGTCTCTTCAAATTGGATACTATATCTTCAAGTCATGTTTGACCGCATCTACTCTTCTGGTACGACCCCGGATAGCTGGGCCAACGTTATCCTGACTATGTTGCACAAGAAGGGCGATATCAACGACCCTAACAATTACCGCGGCATTGCCTTAGTAAATTGTATAACCAAGGTTTTTACTCAAATTATTCATGATAGACTCATGGCCTGGGCGGTCAAGAACAACAAAATCCCGGAAGAGCAGGCAGGCTTCCTCAAGTCGCGGGGCTGCCAAGACAATGTTTTCACTTTATCGGCCGCGATTCAGATCCACCTGAGACAGGCTGGTGCCTCGTGCTTTGGACTCTTTGTGGACTGTCGTAGAGCTTTTGACTCGGTCCCACACCATCTGCTGTGGCCCAAGCTCCATAAGATTGGAGTCAGTGGGAAATTAATAAAAGTCCTGCGCAACCTATATGAGAAAACCACGATGAGAGTCAGAGTAAATGGAGCTTTATCCAATCCAGTGGACGTGACCACTGGGGTTCTCCAGGGCGAGATAATGAGTCCACTGCTGTTTATCCTTTACATCTCAGATATAGTAGCATTCTTCAGACAAAGAGGCCTTACCGGAGTTCAAATTAATAGTATTATCGACTTACTGATGCTGCTATACGCAGATGACTTAGTCATTTTGGTGAGAATGCCCAAAGACATCAACAAAGCCTTAAAAACTTTAGAGGAATACTGTTCTCTCAATGGCCTGGAGGTAAATTCCAGCAAAACTAAAATCGTCCCATTCGCCAGGGGTGGATGGCGACCCAAACACCGCAGAACCTTTTTATATAAAGATGCACCCATTGAAGTGGTAGACTCCTACACCTATTTGGGAATTATCTTCTCCTCAACCGCGAACGGCCGACGTGCGTCTCTGGAGGCCGTGAAGAAAGCGAAGGCAGCATCTAGTGCTGTTCTTGGTATTCTATGCAGGCCAAACGCTGACTCCTGGCCTGGAAATTAAAAATCTACAATGCTATTGTTCGTTCAACGCTTTTATACCTGGCCGGCATTTGGGGTCTGTCCTTTCTGAGTGATATAGAAAAGCCCAAGTGGACTTTTTTAAGAGACTCCTCCAACTGCCTGCTTGCACGCCCGGTTATGCTATCCGCCTTGAAGTAGGTGTCGCACCATTGGCAGTGCAAGTTGTTGACGCCGCGGTCCGCTGGACGATTAAAATCTTAAAAATGAAAGAGAATAGGCTACCTAAAATTTGCTTCTTACGCCTCCTAGAGCTTGCTAAATCAGTGGAGGAGCCCCACATTCCGCAGCGACAGCTGGCATTTAAATATTCTATGAACTGGGTACTACAATTGAGAAGTATACTAGTGGAGTTAGGATATGAATATCTACTCGAGAGACCAACCCCCGAGACCTGGGAAGCCAAAAGGACTAGGCTCATCGCCATGTATTCCAGCAATCTTCGCAGAGCGGATATTACCCGGTACAGTAACTCAAGCAGTTGTCAGAGCTTTTTCCCGCGACAAATCTGGGACGCACCTGCTATATACCTCAAACGCTGTCCGTATTTCGCTCTAAAGGTTAAGGCCCAGTTGAGGTTGGCTACTAAATATGCCTGTAATATCACCTTCAATGGAATCACCTACAGGTTAACACCCAGGACGTCTTGTTCTGTTTGTCACCTGGCTGAGGAAGAGACGGTGGATCACTTTTTGGCCCGCTGCCCATGTTACCAACCACTTCGCGAAAAATACCTAGCATCCCTGGACTCTGACTTCAACTCTATACGCATACTCTCTCTAGACACAGCCAAAAGCACTAAGATGCTTGCCAAATTTACCCTCGAAAGTTTAAAACTGAGAGCTTGTTTAACTGAAACCTGACTTCTTCCCGCTAGTAAAACTTGTCCCTGTTCTCGAGCGTACTATTCGTACTGCCTGCATTGCAAGCGTCATGTATTGTTACTTCTCTAAAATATTATGTATGTAAATCAAGATACTGTCCAGTGTAACTAATGTGTTTTTATTCTTTCTGTACGACATAAGTCTTGTATTCAAGCTTTTACTACTGCCTTTCGATAGGAAAAGCACTACAAACTACCTTTGTATATTTTCCTCAACTCGTCTAATAAATAAATAATATAAAAATTATTATTATTATTATTATTATTATTATTATTATTATTATTATTATTATTATTATCATTATTATTATCATTATAATTATTATTATTTCTTTTAAATATTTATTCATTTTCACTTATTTTTCGTTGCAGTATCAAAGTCATGAAAGCAGTACTGGTGAAAGTTACCATCAATCTCTTTGTAATTGTACGTCTGTAACGCGAGGAGAAGCTTTTTTGATGACTCTTTTGTTAGGAGTTGAACATTCACTTACGTGGAAAACTATGACAGCAATATTATCAATGATTAATACGTTGTTTGGTAAGAACGTCGTTCCGGCAACAAAATATAAAATTTTCAAAACGTTACAGCAAAATGAAGAACTTATAACGTACCATTTATTTTGTGACGATTGTTTATTTTATGTTGGTGCCCGAAATAACTCAAATATGGAAGGGATAATATGTGAAAATTGTGGTGATATGGATCAACCCCCCAATATTTCCTTTTTTATAACTCTTGACATGGCACCACAATTAAAGACAATATTTCAAGATTTAGAAGTGCAACAAATATTGATAAAACGTTTTGAAAATGTTGGAAAAAGTTCGAATAACAATACGATCGAGAATATTACTGATGGAAAAATCTATAAAAAATTATCTACAGAAAATAATCCTTTATCCGACAGTTTTAATTTTTCTTACACATTTAACACTGATGGTTGTCAAGCATCTAAATCAAGCAAAGTCTCTACTTGGCCAATATATGCAAGCATCAATGAATTACCACCTTAACTTCAATCTAAACATATGATTATGTCTAGCATATGGGTTAGTAAGAAAGAACCGAACATGCAACTTTTTCTTAAACCATTTGTTATGCAAGCGAATGAATTAGCTGATAAAGGTATTGAATGGAAATTAGGAGACAGAATAATTACTAGTAAATTTGTACCAGTGTGTGCTGTTGTTGATTCGGTGGCTAGATGTAAAATGTTGAACATGAAACAGTATAATGGTACATATGGTTGTACTTTCTGTGAACATCCTACAGAATCTGTTGACGGATATAGAAAATATACCATATCGACGAATATTCCCAAAGATCGAACTGATAAATCAATAAAAGAGAATATGAATCTTGCAGGTCAGAGTGAATTTGGCAGAGATGTTATGGGTGTTTGGGGGCCTTCACCTTTAATGAATTTAAAATACTTTGACATTGCTAATGGAATGTCACCAGATTATATGCATGCCATTTTATTGGGCACAGTAAAACAGCATACAGAAATTGTATTATCCTCATTCGGCAAAGAATTCTACATTGGTAATCCAAACTAGCTACAAATTATAAATGAGAGACTTATGAGTTTCAAACACCCAACATGTATAACTCGATCACCAAGACACATAACGGAGAAAGAAATGTGAAAAGCAACTGAGTGGCGGTCATGGCTACTTTTTTATTCATTAATTTGCTTAAAAGGAATCCTTCCTCAAAAATCTTTAAACCATCTTGCTTTACTAATAGAAGCAATGAATATTTTGTTATCTGAAAAGATAGATAAAAAAGAGCTACGAATAGCTGGTTCTTTGCTAATCAGATATGTAACATTTTATCAAGAATATTTTGGAAAAGGAGCTATGACATACAACATTCATTTGCTTTTACATATGGAAAAAAGTGTATCAAATCTAGGACCATTATCATGTCATAACACCTTTACCTTTGAAAACGAAAACCACTTTGTATTAAAAATGGAAAAGAGTCCAACCCATCTACCTATTCAGGTTGCTAGAAGGTATATATTCCAGAAGTCACTGCCATCATTTGAAAGCAAATTAATTAAAAGCATTGGTTTTAAAACGTTTTGTGAAAGAAACTTGACTGGGCGGTTGAAAAATACTTTTAAAGTAAACGAATGTACTTTAATAGGCAGAGGCAAAGATTATGAATTAAATATTATGGAAAGGGCACTAGTAAATATTACGGAAAAATGTCGATCGTTCAACAAATTTATTTATAACAATAATCGTTATACTTCGAGTAACTACCGTTTATGTCAAAAAATAAACGATTCTTTGATAATACTTAAAAATGGAAAGATGGGTGTAATAAAAAAAATTTGTTATTTTGACACAAATAAAAATGACAAACAAATTTATATATTTTATGAAGAACTAATAGGACGGAAGAAATATTTTCACTCAACAAAGCAGATTACAGTTCATAATATTGAAGAATGTACACCTACCGTTAATCTACAAGTGTGCAAGCCAGAGATGATAATGGAGCCATGCATGTTAACAGAAGTAAACAATCAATATTACATTATTAAAATTCCGCGAGGATGTTATAATGATTAAGAAAAATATAAATATGTCGGTAATTCATGAACTATGAAAAAAAAAAAATGGTTAGTAAAATTTTAGGAATTAATGGCCATAATAACTATTATTAATATATATTTAATTAGAGTGTTTAAAAAAAAAAAAATTGTTTTTTTTAGGTATCTTAAAATTGAAAGTACATCAAAAAATTAAGATTTTGGTACCAATCCGAGTTCTGAATAATATTAAGGTTTGCTTCAATCCCTTTTGCGATTTTCTATTGAAATAATACAGAAAAAATTTTTTTTTTTACAATTTTCTAGCTTACAAACTAATCAACGGATTTTTAAGTACAATAATTATTTTTGTAGGAAATTAAACTCTCTGGAAAAAAGTCTCCTTTCGTTTTGTGATAAATCCAGCTGTTCAAAAGTTATTTGAGCTTAAAGTCTAAAAATATTTGTACTTTTTTGGTGAAACTGTTGCTCGTATCACAAAATGTCACAGGAACTATTTTGTAGCTAATTTCATTCCTTATAAATTTTTCTAGTTATTTTCATTGCAATGTCAAGCTCTTAAAATCAATCAGAAAACTATTTTTTTAAGAGCTTAATATAAAAATGCAAATAACTAGAAGACAATGCAAAATTTCGAAAAAACATAATTGGTAATAATATGTAAAGAATGAAATTACCTACAAAAAAGTTCCTATGACATTTTGTGATAAGACTGACAGTTTCACCAGAAAAGTAAAAAGATCCTAAAGTTTACTAAAAATTTAACTTTAAGCTCAAATAACTTAAGAACAGCTGGATTTATCAAAAAATGATGAGTGACTTTTTTTGTAGATTGTTTAATTTCCTACAAAAATAATTATCATGCGAAAAAATCCGTTGATAGGTTTGTAAGCTAGAAAATTGTAAAAAAAAAAAAAAATTTTCCCGTGTT
This sequence comes from Microplitis manilae, assembly GCA_030273425.1. Taxonomy (NCBI): domain Eukaryota; kingdom Metazoa; phylum Arthropoda; class Insecta; order Hymenoptera; family Braconidae; genus Microplitis; species Microplitis manilae. The sequence continues at coordinate 16,068,848 of CP092722.1, forward strand.
ATTTAAATGGAAAATAGAAAAAAAGGCTTGAAGCAAGCTTTAATATTATTATTAAGAGCTCCGATTAATACAATTTTGTAATAGTAAACTTATGCATACACAGAAAAAAAAAAATTCTTGGTTGAAGGTAAATATTCTTAATTCAAGAAAATTTTTTTAGAGACCTAAACTTTCTCAGATAAAGTAGTAATTTTATCTGACCAAGATAAATTCACTTAGCTCAAGAAAATCTTGACTTGGTTCCCGAAAACGGTGGTCTTCAAAAATATTTTCTTGACTCAAGATAACTTTTTTTTCTGTGTATAATAATTTTTGAGAGACATATAAAACAATGCTAGAAAAAAATACTTGCGATTGTATCAACAACTAGAAATAAGTTCTGAAAATGGCATAGATATTATATAAAGATAAATTTGTAAATTACTCGTGAAAACATTATGTAATGAATGATTGAAATAATCCAAGAACGATAAGTTTAAAATATAAATTAGGGTGTATCGGAAAACAACATTGTTTTTCTTTTTTTTTTTCGGGCACTACCAGAAATCAATAGTATATGACAAAATAAAAATTCCGTAAAAAGATTAGTTTTAAATTTAAGTTATAGGAGTAGCTCATCGCGGTTTTTGATTTCCCATTTAAATATCATGTGAATAAAAATTTTTTAGTTTGGAATTTCTTAACTCAACCGTGGGTCATTGTACAAATAAGCCGAGGATACATTCTTGTAGGAAATTTAACCCGCTATAAAAAAAATCTCTTATCATTTTTTGATAATTCCGTCTGTGCAAAAGTGATGGGAGGTCGCAGTCGAGTTACAGTAAATTTCGAGAAAAAAAAAAAATGTTGTTTTTTGACATACCACCCTGATATATACATAGATATATTGCGAAATTTGGCTTTCTGTAAGAAAATGTTCTTTTGTTAAACTTACATAAAAATAATTTGTAACGGGGTAAATTGAGTTTTATTATCAACCAAAATCGTGATTTTTCACGGTTGGTCAATTACCCTATCTGCAACCCCAAAGGAGCATTTAATTAAGTTTTACGACTTGTCGCCGGGTGCGCTAAATGAAAATGCTAATACTCGAGGCCTGATCATAATTAGGCAGAGGGGGAATTTTCCGATCAGGGCCGAAAATTATCGAGTGAAACTAATAAAAGTGCAAGACAGTGGGAGAGAAGAGGCAGAGTCGGCAGGACCGGGTAACCACCGAGACGCACACGAAGACGGAGAGCCAATAGGACTGGACAACCATCAAGGCAAGACTGACCGGAGCGATCCAATCCAGAAGAGAAGCCAACAACATAAGACGCCATTATAGACGCCGAGATTTAGACGCTGTTAATTATATCAGGTAAATTATTTAATTGAGAGCTTGAGTTTTTGATTGTGGAACCAAGCGATAAAACAAATTCAATTGTTACAAGATACCAGGCAGGTAGCCGGTACCTTTTATTATCAAGAACTGATTGCGTCTGAATAGCAGGTTGAAGGAGAGTTCGAGCGTTTTGGCGAAAACGAGAATTGGATCCGAGAGGGTTAAAACGAGGCGGAAAATTGAGACAACCCGGTTACCCTGGAATACACGGACAAGAGAGAACAAGACACGGACAAAGACGCCGACTACAGAACAAGCGACGGAAAAGAATCAACGTAAACCGTAATAGGTATTCTGTAGAATATTTCAGGCAGGGAGCCGGAATATTTGTTAATTAAAACATATAATTTAACGTCGTGTCGCAAAGTATTGTCGTGTCAAATTACCGTTAACAAAATAATTAGAAAACCGGACTCAGCCATAATTAGCTTTGATATTTCCAGGCAGGTTGTTTAAGTCACTTGCCGGAAAATTCTTCTGGAACTTTCCAGGCAGGTCGTGCTAAGCATTCGCCGGAAATTCAATTGCGTTCTAGTCAAAATTATCTAGTCACTAAATTTAAGATCAATTTAATTATAAGTAAATTACATTAATAAATCAATTAATAAATTTATGAACGTTAAAAGTGTCGTGAAGTCAACGTGGAAAATAAAGGTTGAGTTTTGATTATTGTGATATCGAGGTCGTGATAAATTGTTGAGCGGTCATATAATGTAACTCATAAAACCGGCTCAACAAAATTTGTTGATAAGGAAAGGATAACGTTTTTAAGAAATTAGTTGTTGGAATTTATTAGTGATTTTAAATGATAAATAATTATTTTGAAAGTAATTTTAATAAGGAAATAGATGTAACGGAATTTTATATCGGTAAAATTGTGAGTCAGTGAAAATTATAATTATGGAAATTGTGATAATCAAGTAAATAGTTGTAAATAATTGTTATAAGTTAGTGCGTTAATTGATAAGGGTTTTATATCACGTAGAGGGTCCAGGGGACCGCGTGTATTAATAATTACAAGGTTTTATATCACGTAGAGGGTCAAGGTGACCGCGTGAAATTGTGTTAAAGTCGCGTAGAGGGTCCAGGGGACCGCGCGAGAGTATATTGTTAAGGTTTTAGCCACGTAGAGGGTCTCGTTGACCGCGTGGAGTTAAATAATTGTGTGTGTGAGTGTGTGATAAAAGTCCAAAGGTAGTTGGCAAAATATTGTGTGTGAGAGTGTGTGATAGTGCCAAAGGTAGTTGGCCAATTTTAATGAGGAATTTATTGCGGGTAAATAATTATAAGGGTTATAAAAGGTCAATAAGGTTTATAAAAGGTCATAAGGTTAAAAGGTTATTAATTAAATAAAAGGATTAAATTGTGAATTGGAAATAATTAATTATTTATAAATTATCCTTCCTCATCCTTCTCTTACAATTAAACAAATTACACCGATCCTGATGATCCAAGATCCGGCTCTGGGAGGCCGTTATCACTTCCAGAGGCGCCCTTAAAAAGGTAATTTAAGGACGACCAGAGTAACAGCTTAGCCCTGTTATAAATTATTTAAAAGCCACATCGATAATAATTTTATAACAAATGATTTGAATTATTGTATTTGTATATATTGCCCATACTAATAATATTTATTTAATATTGAGTAATGAAAAGAAAAACAATTGTTAAGTTAAGTACATAATAATGTTGAAAGGTAAGTAATTTAATTTTCTGCTCCACTTTATTTTAAGGAAAAATCATTTTTCAGTGTCAAATAATCTGCATGACATTAAAGAATGAAGCTGTATTTTATATTCCAGCATTAATAGGTAATAAGATTTAATGTACATTCATAAATAAAAAAAAAAATAAATAAATTCCTATACAAGTATGTTTTATTATTTCTATTGTAGTACTTTCCCTAGATATTTTACTATTCCTGAAAAAGACGAAAAAAGAGTTCAAGAAGAAAAGCAACGTACCCGTAAAGTACTCCTAAAATCTCTGAAAAACTAAGAATAAGTATTTTTCAGTGACTCAAACGAACTTTTCAATAATGATTATTATTTCTAAAAAATTCTGCATAATTAATTTTCATTAAACTAAATGAAATTTCAGAATTACTGATTATCTCTGAATAATGCTGAAAAACATTTCTTTTGTCATTTTATTACATCTCAGAAATTTTTTTTGAATAAATCTGAGAAACTCTTCTGGAGGAGTCCAAATATTTTGGAGCTTTCTCTCTTTAAATAACATATAAAAATTTCAACAGAGTTTTTCATTCTTTTTCAGAAATTTTCAGAGAAAGTAAGACTTTTAAAAGTTTTATTCACAGTTTTACAAGAATTATTCAGACTTGCTGACGACAAATATTTCCACCAGGGATATTATGTCGGGGGATATTTTGTCGTGGATATTTTGTCGGGGATATTTTGTCCGGGGATATTAACGCGTGTCACCCAATTTAACAGTATTAATAAATTAAATCAACGATTTAATTTTGTAACCCAGTGATATTCTGTGCTGTGACAAATAAAAATATTGTTATATTTTTTAATATGCGTGTTTTTCAAACATCCCAAACACCAACGAGTCCTGGCATTTATTTAATTAATGTTTTTTTTGTAACTTTTAGTATAGGTAGAAAAAAACCTTTATGATTATTTTCAAATTTTTTCCCCTAACCGTTTTCGAAATATCGAATTTTGACAAATGTAGCGATTTTTTTTCAAACACTTGCAACTTTGCAAAAAGTGGTTTAAATCAAATTTTTAAAGAGACAAAAAATGTTCATTCTTAGACATCTGTTCAATAAAGAATATCAAAAACGTTTTTTGAACCACGCTTCTATCGAAATTTAAACTTTTTCGCATAAATTTTCGACTTACACAATACACGTACTGAACGAATTTCCTCATAATTTTTCACAGCAAACTCTCACCTATTCTTCAACTTTTCCAGCTATGTTCATAATGGAACAACAATGGGATCGATTTTTGTTTTTATTTTTCAAATTTCATGTTCCGATTTTCTTTTAAGAAAAATGGCTTAAAATAATAACATGCTTAGGATTAACTGTTAATAATTATCTGACACACAACTATTATCAAAATTCTTTAATTTTATTTCCTCAGAAAAATTATTGTTAATTAATTAATATTTACCGTTATTAATTGAAATTATTATTTATTAATTAATCAGTAATAATTTTTCTGTGGAAAAGAATTTGAAAATTTTGATGAAAGTTGTGTGTCAGATAATTATTAACAGTAAATCCTGAGCATGCTATTATTTTAAGATAACTTTCTTAAAAAAAAAAACTGGAATATAGAATTTAAGAAATCTAATAAAAAATAGATCACATCGTTGTCCCATTATTAGCATAGCTGGAAACACTGTAGAATAGGTGAAAGTTGGCTGTAAGAAATTAAGAGGAAAATCGATCAGTACGTGTTTTTTGTAAATCGACAATTTGTTCTTAAAAGTTAAAATTTCAAAAGAAGCGTAGTTCTAAAATTTTGTTTAATATTGTTCATCGAAATTATATCTAAAAACCAACATTTTTTGACTTTTTGAAAATTTTGTTTAAACCACTTTTCGCAAAGTTACAGGCATTTAAAAGAAAAATCTCTTCCTTTTTGAAAATTCGATATTTCGAAAACGATTGAAGGATTATTAATTGAATACAAAATACAGGAAATTAATTTAAGAAGTAAATTCCTCCTTCAGTAGAAATCAGAAGAAGAAAATACAAAGTATTCATAAAATTGAGTCCTCTTTGAAATAGTTTATTACGAGTGGATTATTATAATTTTTATGAATAATGAAATTTACACAACTAGGTCTAATTATGAGAACATTAATTTTTAGTTGATACAGAAACAAAACAGACAAAAATTATTTTTATAGATTTAAACATAATTATGATACGAAAGATACAATGTTTCTTCAATGATTCAGCAGTCCTTACCAGTAGTTTTGTTTTTTTTTTTATCTATCGTAATTTCTTTCTCAAAATTTCTACTGTAGAAAGAATTTACTTCTGAATTTATTTTCCTGTACTTCGTATTCAATTCATAGTCTGAAAATGAAGGTACTTTATATTTGTTATCCAAATTTCAGATCTATCATTAATATATTATATAACATAGTTGAAAAATCATAAAATTAAGAACTAGCGGGTCTGTAACTTTCAACTATTTATAATACAGAAAATTTCACCTCTAAAACTTTGTTGCAAATTTGATACACTGAATAATTTGTACGAAATTTTTTGTTCTATCATGAATAGTTCAATTGATAAAAGTAAACAATTAGAAAAAGCAAATTTTGTGAGTCGGTAACTTTGTTATTGTTAATGATATGAAAAATTCGTTGAAGGCTTTTCAATAGGGCATCGAACGATCACAAAATTGGCATTTAACTTTTTGTTTTATCTGCAATAGCTTAGCTGCAAAATGCGGAAAACGCGAAATATTAGAAAATTAAAATTTTAAAGATCCGTAGAAACTCAAATATTGATGATTGACATTTGACTCAATGAAATTTTTCGTCGAAAAGTTAATGCTAAAAAAGATCTATGCATTCGATTTATCGAAAAAAAATTTCTTTCCAGCTTGCAGGAGAAAATACTGTTAAAAAACTTTTTTCCATGTTATTTAAATGGGAACCCGGGAAAAAATGTTTTTATAAAATTTTATAAAATTTTAGTACTAACATTCTATAAAATTTTATACTAAAAATGACCTGGTAAAATTTTATAAAAATTTATAAAATTTTATAAAGTTTCACAAAGTTTTGTAAAGCTTTATAAAATTTAATAAATTCATTTTTTTTCAGGGATGAGTCACCCATCCAATTCATGTCCCTCCCTGATGCTGCTCGACTTTTGTGATCGATAGATTGTAGTCTGCTCCGCTCGTCCATTGACCACTTGTAGTTATGAGAAATTCGTGGCTGTATTTATGATTGCACATAAATTCTTACCCACCACATTTTATAGCATTAATTTATGATAATATAATAATTCGCACATTATTGCAGATTTAACTTGGTTCTCAAACACGATCAGGTTAAATTTTAATGATTTATGTTTTCGAATTAATGGCAAAACTTTTGAACTTTTTCGAGAGTAATGAGGATTTAATTTCAATTGATGGTTGATAAAATAAAAATTTATTAACATTAAAATTAAAATTGACACATTATGTAATATATATATATATATATATATATATATATATATATATATATATATATATATATATATATATATATATATATATATATATATATATATATATCGGTCGTAACATGTTAATGACTTTTGTATTATGATAAAAACTATTGAAAATTTTTAACTTCCCGCTTAGAAAATCGATGATTTTCAAAAATTTCGGGAAGTTATTGTTTTCACCCCGATTTTCGAAAATCGAGTTTTTATCAAATGTCGACGTTTTGAGGTCCTAGGAAGCTATTCTGACTATTTTCAGAATGATGTCCGAGTGTCTGTATGTATGTATGTGTGTGTGTGTGTGTGTGTGTGTGTGTGTGTGTGTGTATGTATGTGTGTGAATGGTCTATAACTTTTTAACTAATGAATCGATTTGGATGTTTAAGGCGGCGATTGAAAGAGCTTGTTGGCCGTCAACTTTCCTGAAAATTTCAGATCGTTTGATCAAGTAGACTCGAAAATATTGGCGAATTACGAAAAAAAAAATTTTTTTTTTAGTTTTTTATTGATTTCTCAGAAACGAATTGAACGATCGACTTCAAAATCTAATCAGCTCTAGAACTCAATAAAACGCGTCGAATGCCGCCTTAAACATCTCAATCGGTTAATTTGTTCGGGAGATATCGTTGGAGAAAGAAATGGTAAAAAACGGTTTTTTTCAAATATCTTCAAGACGGCTGAATCGATCGCTTTCAAATTTTAATCAGCTCTAGAATTCGATGAAACGCGCCTATTGCCACCTCAAACGTCAAAATTGGTTTATTAGTTCAAAAGATATCAGTGTTCAAAAGTTAAAAAAATAACATCCTATGTTATTTTTTCCAGATAAATCAAAATGTACTGTACTAAAATGTGTCTAAAATCTTACAAACTTTTCCTCTTAATGGTCTCTTTTGATCATCGTATAATGCCGTCAAACTTGTTCTTCAGTTAAAACCATATTATTAACGAAACAATTGAAAAAACACAGGTTTTAATAAATTTCTCGGATATTTTATATATTATTGCTCTGACCTAAGCCAAAACTCATTCAAATCTTGATTTTGATCACTGACATTGATTTCTGCATCAACATATTTATTTTATTTAGCATAATCGGGAATTAAAATTTAAAAACCGCTTGTTCATTAATGATTTTCGATTCTTAAACTTTTAAACTTTAGCATAAAGCATAACTTGTTAGAGTTTGAAAAACTCATAAAAAAACAATTGCATGCAATTAGATTTTCGAGCTCGAAGAGCTCGAAGATATAGTCACATTAATATTTTCGATTTCCTTGAGCTCGAAAACAGCGGGAAGTTTTGGGGCTGGCCCGCAGGGTCAACCGACAGACCGATTTTTTTATCTTCGTTTGCATCCAATAATTGTGTAAAATATAATTTTTCTTAATGTAACTTACAAAAAGTTTTAATAAAATCAAACTTTTTCAATATTCAGAATTTTTTTTTTTCACATTTTTCAGGGGGTACCCTACATATTGCCCGCTAAAATGAAATTTTTTTTTTTATGGCGATTGAAAATTTTGTCTATTTACTTTGAATTTCTAACAACTTTCATAATAATTTGTTATAAACTTTATAAAATTGTGTGAAATTTTATCAAATTTTACAAAATGCTACCCCACACTAGATGCAATAGTGACATCAAAGTCTCTAAAGTTTTATGAAATGTTATAAAATTTCATACAATTATATAAAATTTTATCTAATTAGTACTTCCCTTTTAAGATCTTACTTTTAAAATTGTATAAGATTGTATAAAATTTTATATAATTTAATGAAATCGCATAAAACTTTGTACAACTTCATCAAATTTCATTTAATTATTACTTCACTCACTAAGATCTTACTTTTTAAAATTTTATAAGATTGTATAAAATTGCATATAATTTTGTGAAATTGTATAAAAGTTTATACAATTTTATAAAATTTCATACAATTATATGAAATTTTATCTAATTATTACTTCTCTTTTTAGATCTTACTATATAAAATTTTATGAAATTGTATAAAATTGGATAAAATTTGATAAAATTCTATAAAATTTCGCTGTGCAGTCTTATAAAATTGTAAAAACTTTTATAAAATTGTGTAAAACTTTATAATATTCCATATAATTATACAAAATGTTATACAATTTAATAAAATTCGATGAAATTTTTATAAAATTTTGCTTTGAAATTTTATAAAATCTTACAAAATTTTATAAAATTTTATATTATTTTATAAAAACATTTTTTCCCGGGAAATCTTAAAGTTCCATGGATAACCTCTTAAAATTGAAATTAAGAGCTGTCCTTTGGACAGAATTTTTATTTGGATATATCCGATGATATTTTCGGGTGAGAGTAAAAAAAAATATGGATTTTTCTGGCACACCCTAATATAGATATACATTTATCATTGAGTCAATCGTTCTGTTTAATCAGGGTTATCGCGAAATTCAAAGTATTTTTATGTCCCGAATTATAGCATATCCTCAATAAATATGTGCTTCGATAGTTCAAGATATTTACTGGGAATAAAGTATAATTAATAAGCAAATTCAATTACTAGCGATTGCACGATAATTAGAGATCAAAATATCAAATCTGATACACGTGGTGTATCGGTAGATAGCGAAGTTACGAGTCGGCGTGAACTACACGAGAGCTGAACTGCCACGTTGCAGTAGTTAGCCGCCAATCAAGCTGATTGGCCGACTAACAGCAGAGTTCTCGAGTCTACTGGTACGGCAGTGAAGCTTACTACGTTCCTATTAATCACTTGGCCCGATAATTAGAATTGGGTTATCGTTGTCAAAGTGAATGAAACCAAATGGGGCTTCGAGCGGATGAGCTGATAACTGAATAGTAGCATAACAGATCTGATGCTACGTTTCGAAAAATTTATTTCAATAAATTGTTTATTTTCAATATAATTATTTATTTACAGATCGAAATTCATATGAAATTATATCTTTTGATAAGACTCAAAATCTGGGTGGTCATGAAATTAATATCGCACTTGTGTTATGGGTTTAACGATGAAAGATGAGAACAGTAAGATAAATAAAATAAATAGAGCCGTAAAAGAAGTAACAAATAAAAAATCAATTAATTTATTGACATTACCAAAATATATTAATGCATAAATATCCATAAATCTTGTATATTTTATTTATCCTAAAGTTATTGAGAATGGCTGTGTTAAGGAATGAGCTAATAAAAAGAATGATGCTCATGTAAATACATTACAGATAGCAGAGATAAATTATAAGTTTTCAGACTTTATAACACAGTATCGCGAACTTAAGTTTTCACTTTCAACCGAAAAGTCAAATTATTTAACGGCAATTAGTGACGTAACTTACAACCTATAGTTTATTATTTCGACGATTGTTGTTTTGTTATTGATAGCAGTGATTATAATAGTCAATAACAAATTCGATACAAGGGGGACTATCATGGATGTGATAAAAATGTCGGAGGCCATGGGAGTGATGACGCCAACCGACTATCGATAAGAATAATTTACTTAAACGGCTTCTTGTTTATTTTTCTGTAATGCCCAAGTCATAAGGACAGATAACCACCATTTTTCGAAGCCTATGCGCCGTAACGTTGAGTCATTAAAAGATCTGTACGGAAATAAATTTCATGTTTACTATGATAGATTATTGGAGAATGATATTATTAACCCTTCAGAACCATCGTGTAGAGAGATTCTCTCACACTTTCTTTAAAACTTTTTTTTCTTTCTAAATTGAAATGGAATGACCCCCTGAAATTTTTTTTAGCTTACTAAAATTTAATGCTCTAAATGATACTAAAAAAACAAAATTTTTTAAACTTGAAAAATAAAGAAAAAAAATTATTTTTTCATTAACTGTGAGAGTTTCTCTCATCGCGCGAGTTAAGTCAGGCACAAGAAAAATTGCTGTTCGTATTAGTTCGTTTCATTTCGGCTGTCTCCGTGGTATCTAGCCGCCATTTTAAATGTATATAGATATACAAATAAACAGTATTCTAAAAGTTGTTTACAATATGTGTACCTGTATACCAGTATTTTAATCAAAATGAAAAATGTAATAATTTCTAAATGATTATTTATAAAAAATATTTTATAAAAAATTATTATTTAATTTTTAGTATTCAAACAAATAATATTTTATGTTGTATTTTACTTGATATATAACCTAAAATTATTTAAATATTTTTTAAATTTCGCTCTTGGCGCTTGCGCAATAGGCGTGAGATTTTCTCTCATCACGATAGCAATGACTGTGGTGCGGGAGGCGTATGTTCTGAAGGGTTAATGAAAAATTGTGGGTCACTGATGAGCACAGAAAATATTTACATCCATCGTATAATCCACAATTAATTAATTGTACATTTGAAGCATAAATAAATTCATCAATCGCCTGTATTTATTCAATAAACCTCCAGTTACGTTGTGCTTTAATAAGAAAATATTTATATGTTTCAAAAGATGTAATTTCTGAAAAATATTACGTTTGTAGGCACGAAAGAACTGGGCTGTCAAACGTTAACTCGATAAACTAGCTTCGTTACTTTTGGGATCAGGTTTTATCTATTATCAAAGTGATAAAAAATTAAAAGAATTTTCCAAGAAAATAGAAAAATTAAATAAAATTGAATAAGAAGAACATGACCAGATTAATTTTTATCATTTAGTGATTAGTTATATGTTCACTGGCATGGTTTTACCAAAGGGTTTGCTAATCTTTGGAATCAAAATTCTCTTTCATAAGCATTTGAGATTTAACAAACAAATTAAAATACACGGTTATTTTAGAACGAAAATTTCTGTAAGGTCACGGCCGAGAATTGTTTTCTTTCCCGGGCAAATGGTTCGTCTAAACAATCGCAATCAAGCTTAAAATAGATATTAAATGTATACACCCGTGAAAAATAAATTATACATGGTCATGCATGGCCGTATATGGCTCATATATGAAGCATATATGGCCATACATCAACATACAACTTTTTTAATACAGTCATACATCACCATGTAAGAACCATACAGGGCCATGCATGGTTTTGCATGACTATATGGCCATGCATGACTGTATTAAAAAACTTTGTATGCCCATGTATGGCCATATATCGAGGGTTTTCTGACGCAACCTTGTATCGAAAAAATGACTACTTTTCAGGAGAGACAAAAAAACGTTTTATAATGAACTTCTCGCTTTTTTTTATTAATTCTTTTTACAAATCTAAAAACTGTATATTATATCGTTTTTATATTTGTAAAAAGAATTAATAAGAAAAAAGCGAGAAGTTCATTATAAATCGTTTTTTTTTATCTCTCCTGAAAAGTAGTAATTTTTGATATACAAGGTTGCGTCAGAAAACCCTCGATATGCTCCATGAACTGACTATTACAATTACTTATAAACAGAATGTTTTAGTGTAAAAAAAATAGGAAATTTTTTTGATATCACTAACAGCATATTGATGATTATATTTCGCTTTTTCGAAAGTGATTATATTCTTTGAACCTTACGTAGCATAATTAAACTTCGGTGTACTATCGGACGCATAGCCTAGTCGTCAAAGCGTCGGTCTCTCGAATGGAAGGTCCCGGGTTCGAATACCACTAAAGCGGGTGTGGTCATTAATGATTCTAGCGTTTTTTCTCTGAATTAAAAATTTTCATATCGATTAGGAATTAAATTATTCGCATATCTTAATAATAAAACTAAATAATAAAAATAATTTAAAAAAAATATTAAACGAATTTTTTTTAATTTATTTAAAATTTCTATACATAGTCATATCAAGTCATATGAGGCCGTATCAAGCTGAGTATAGTCATACATGGCCATACATGGTCACATATAGCCATGTCTAGCAAATTTTCATACATGGTCATGTATGATTCATTTTTCACATGATACTCACTACGTGTTATTAATTATGTCTCAATTTTCTACACATAAATTTTTTGCGAGTCTTCTTAGATTTATAGTACCTGTCTGGTTTTTTAAAAGAATTTGTTTTATGCTCTAGTGGATCCGGATTACCGTAAATTAACGTATTTTACCGCAAAATACCGTAATTTACTGCACAATACCGTAATTCACTGCAAATTTGCCGTAAATTACAGCAATTTACGGCAATTTACTGTAAATTGCCGCACGTAAGTTTGTGTATGACTCTTTGTATTATGCACCTCAAGCGCGACGTGCTGTATGTGCCTTACGATCAAAATTATTTTTTTGACAAGTTTACTCACGTTAAATCATCTCTACTCTTTTTTTGATTACACTAAATTGGGATAAATTGCAGCTTAGTGTTCAAAAACAATTTATTGAGGAACAATTTTGATCCGGCATTAAGTCGATCTATTACTCATTAATCTTAAATAAAATATTCAAATACAAAGAACAAGTGCTTTTTTATTTTTTTCTTCATAACAAATAACTATCATTGTTTATAAACAATAAAAATTATCAAAAGATAAAATACACAGATAAAAGTTAGATGTAAGTAAAACCGATATAGCATCCCAAAGAAGAGTCTTGATGTAAATTTTTATAAACTTTCAGAAAGTTTAAGCAGATTGGTAATATCCAGTATTAATTATGCGTTAATTCAACAATGAGTGCATTATTTTATTTGTATAATTACATGCATGTATGTGAAAATTTGTATGACAATAGGTATGAATTATATCAAAAATATTGATTATGTATGGAGTTATATCTCAAAACAATCAAATAAATTTATAAGTTTGCACCCTTTCCAGAAATATTGATTATTTTTCCCGCCTTTCGCAATCCTTCTGTTAATTGCTGGCCGAGATGAACATCAACTTGAGAAAAATTTCTAAGAGCGCGTTCGATAATAAAAGTTGAAGCTCCTGAAAGGCTTGCAACCATATTATTGACAAGTCGAGCCTTAGCGTTTGTATCAAGTACTTTTTGCCAAAAATTAGTAACTTGGCTAAAATCATCTTCATCAACAGGCTCGTAGCGATCTACATCACTAAATACACTGAAGGGTAGCGACTTTACTGCAGGACATACTTCAGGTCCCTTGAAACTATTAGGATAATAGTTCGGAGCTCCATTCTGATTGTGCATCGTCATCAAGCCATCACGCTGATAGTTCATCGTTGTGATAGTCTACAAGAGAAGTATTAATTGTATGATAAAAAATTATTAATTACTTTAAAAAAGAAATAGAAATAACGTATATATAATTTGTATGGAACTTTTATTACTTTGTAAGGACAATTTACAGGAATTTGAAGGTGATTCGGTCCAAGACGATGTCTATGAGTGTCTCCATAAGCAAATAGACGACCTTGAAGCATTTTATCTGGGCTTGGCTCGATACCTGGTACCATGTGTGCAGGATCAAAGGCCATTTGTTCGACATCAGCGAAATAATTTGTTGGATTTTTATCTAATACTAGCTTTCCAACAGGAATAAGAGGATACTCTTTGTGAAGCCATACCTATTTTACAATTACATGCATTTCAGTTTTACATAAACATTCATATTGTATACCTAGTAGCATTCTTAAGGAAATCTTAGGTAAATCTGTGTCTTCAAACTTCTCAAGTCTGCGTCATCAGTCTTGGAGAAAACCGAGGTAAGATACTTTCATAAGATACGTTGAGTAAATCTGTAGTATTACTTGTTTAACAGGGTTTATTAGTACGTTCCGAGTATTACGGTAAATTACCGTTCTTTTACTGCAAATTTAAGGTAAAAACCCTGTATTTTTTCCGTAAAAAGTAGATAGACAGGGGGAGTTCTGGATCAGTTGGGGCAACATGGACATGTTCTGTTGTACTGACGGACGGTAAGTTAACGACTGATGATAATGTGTCGGCTGTTGGTGTGCTTATCTGGGGCTTTTTTGACATCATTTAGATGCTAATTGACGTTATTTGGCAGTTTTTGACATCATTTTGATGATAATTGACGTTATTTGGCAGTGTTTTTACCGTCTGAGCTCGGTTTTGAGCATAGCAAGGACTCTTTTGAGCTCGTTTCAGTTATTTTGAGCTTGTGTTATGATAGATGGCGCCTTGTGTATATTTTGAGCGGGAATTTTGAAAACAAAATGACACCATGATGGCGCTAAAGGCTGATACTTTCTCAGTTTATCAGCCTTGAGCGTCATCACGGGGCCAATTTACTTTCTGACCAATGTTTGATATATTCAAGCTAGGTGTAATACGAACACTTGCGAGAAGCCATGCCATCTAGTGGTTTAGTTTCTCTCCCTTACTTTTTTGGTTACTGCGTAGTAGATGACGTCATCAGGCGAGTCTGAACTGGTTTTTCTCTTGTTTGTGACGTCATTCGACAGGTCTGAACCGGTTTTCGGTCTAGAGTGGGGATACTGAGCTGAGCGTTGAGCTCGCGAGCTCACAGCAGTCAGTCTTTATCGAGAAACATTGTAGTTAACAGTTTGTAAAAAAAGCTTGTAGTTTCTTAGCGAATTATTTCATTACAGAGATTATTTTATTTATTTTTAATTATTGCTTATCATGTGTTTCAATACCAAGTAAGTATTAATTTTTCATATTATTTAAATTATGTGTTATTGACTAAAAAATTAATTAATTCAATTAATAGTTTTCAAGATGGATCTAACAAAAATTAATGAGATTAACACCTTGGCCTACATCTTGCCTGTTAAAAAACTTCAGGAACTGGAAGCTGACAAGACATATAAAATAACTGAAATTAAAAAAATTTCAACGCAATATGGACCTAAAGTAATTGCCAACTTGGATGATGAATTTACAATTTACTTTCCTGCAAGAACAAACAATGAATTGATAGCTCATGAAGATAAATTAAAAACTCTTATCGATATGGTGCCCCAACAAAATCTTTATCTATTATTTTATGGATCTAAATAGAATAAATTTGAATTTGTTACTCGATCTTGAATTATTATGCAAAAAAACATATTATAGTTAAAAAATATTTTTTATCATGGTTCTAAATTTATGTATATATTTTCTTTTTATTTAATAATAAAATTAAAACTTCTAATATAAAAAATATGTTTTTAATTGTTATGCATATATTATAGGTTTAAATCATATATCTTTAAACAATAAATTCGTTTTTTATAATATATAGAATGTAATTATAAAAAAAGATAGAAAAAATAAAATAATAGAAGTGTTTAGGAAGTTTGAATGTTTGTTTACGCATGCGCGTTTGATGCTTCAAGCTACGTGTGTGTGTGTGTGTGTGTGTTTAATGAAAATAATATAGGCGGGAATTTCAAACGTCATTTTGCGCAAGTGTAGCTATGTGAGCGACATCACACTGACGTTTGAAATTCCCGCCGCGAGCAACAGGGACATATGGAGGGATGGGAGGAGCCGCCGCGAGCAGCAAAGATGCTTGGAGAGTGGGGAGTGGAGCCACCACGAGCAACAGGGACATATGGAGGGATGGGAGAAGAGCTGCTGCGAGCAACAGGGACATATGGAGGGATGGGAGAAGCCGCCGCGAGCAACAACGCTCGAAGAAGTTGGAAATGTACGCGGGAAATTCGAGTAAATATATTTACTTACGTATACTTAGCAGTAACGGCGGCGGCGGTGGCGCGGTGCCTTTTGAATTGTGGAAAGTAGTGCTAATGAAGAAGGGCATGTTCAATAAAAATATTCTTTTCTTTATCAAAAAATTTGTTATTTAATATATGTATGTATTTTTTTAATAGCTTAAAACTGAAAACATGAACATAAATTATAACCGATATAAATATCATGATAATAATTGTTGATATATTTAAATATTTTTTTTCTCTAAAGAAGTAATGAGTCTTTAACAATCATAGTTATCATCATCGTTAGATCTTTTGTATTTTTTTAAATAATGGTATCTTAGAAAATTGTTTATTAAAAATATGTATTGTTTAATAGCTTCAAACTAAAAACATCAATATCAGTTATAACTGATACAAATATTATGATAATAATTGTTGACATATATTTGAAAATTTTTTCTCTAAAGCATTATTATTAGATCTTTCGTATTTTTTAAAATAAGATTATCATTAATATTAATTATTAAATATATGTATTTGTTAATAGCTTAAAACTTTGAATAATAGTAATGAATTAAAACTAATATATATGTGTATTTGAATATTTTTCCTCTCTAACAATCATCATCAGAGCTTTCTTCTGATCTACACCACTCACCAGCTGGATTATATGTTACATCATCATCAGATAATAATATTGTGGTATCAGCGTCCGAAACGTCATCAGCATCAGAAACTTCATCAGCATCAATTAAATTATCAACCTCTTGTTGTTGTTGTTGTTGTTGTTGTTGTTGTTGTTGTTGTTGTTGTTGTTGTTGTTGTTGTTGTTGTTGTTGTTGTTGTTGTTGTTGTTGTTGTTGTTGTTGTTGTTGTTGTTGTTGTTGTTGTTGTTGTTGTTGTTGTTGTTGTTGTTGTTGTTGTTGTTGTTGTTGTTGTTGTTGTTGTTGTTGTTGTTGTTGTTGTTGTTGTTGTTGTTGTTGTTGTTGTTGTTGTTGTTGTTGTTGTTGTTGTTGTTGTTGTTGTTGTTGTTGTTGTTGTTGTTGTTGTTGTTGTTGTTGTTGTTGTTGTTGTTGTTGTTGTTGTTGTTGTTGTTGTTGTTGTTGTTGTTGTTGTTGTTGTTGTTGTTGTTGTTGTTGTTGTTGTTGTTGTTGTTGTTGTTGTTGTTGTTGTTGTTGTTGTTGTTGTTGTTGTTGTTGTTGTTGTTGTTGTTGTTGTTGTTGTTGTTGTTGTTGTTGTTGTTGTTGTTGTTGTTGTTGTTGTTGTTGTTGTTGTTGTTGTTGTTGTTGTTGTTGTTGTTGTTGTTGTTGTTGTTGTTGTTGTTGTTGTTGTTGTTGTTGTTGTTGTTGTTGTTGTTGTTGTTGTTGTTGTTGTTGTTGTTGTTGTTGTTGTTGTTGTTGTTGTTGTTGTTGTTGTTGTTGTTGTTGTTGTTGTTGTTGTTGTTGTTGTTGTTGTTGTTGTTGTTGTTGTTGTTGTTGTTGTTGTTGTTGTTGTTGTTGTTGTTGTTGTTGTTGTTGTTGTTGTTGTTGTTGTTGTTGTTGTTGTTGTTGTTGTTGTTGTTGTTGTTGTTGTTGTTGTTGTTGTTGTTGTTGTTGTTGTTGTTGTTGTTGTTGTTGTTGTTGTTGTTGTTGTTGTTGTTGTTGTTGTTGTTGTTGTTGTTGTTGTTGTTGTTGTTGTTGTTGTTGTTGTTGTTGTTGTTGTTGTTGTTGTTGTTGTTGTTGTTGTTGTTGTTGTTGTTGTTGTTGTTGTTGTTGTTGTTGTTGTTGTTGTTGTTGTTGTTGTTGTTGTTGTTGTTGTTGTTGTTGTTGTTGTTGTTGTTGTTGTTGTTGTTGTTGTTGTTGTTGTTGTTGTTGTTGTTGTTGTTGTTGTTGTTGTTGTTGTTGTTGTTGTTGTTGTTGTTGTTGTTGTTGTTGTTGTTGTTGTTGTTGTTGTTGTTGTTGTTGTTGTTGTTGTTGTTGTTGTTGTTGTTGTTGTTGTTGTTGTTGTTGTTGTTGTTGTTGTTGTTGTTGTTGTTGTTGTTGTTGTTGTTGTTGTTGTTGTTGTTGTTGTTGTTGTTGTTGTTGTTGTTGTTGTTGTTGTTGTTGTTGTTGTTGTTGTTGTTGTTGTTGTTGTTGTTGTTGTTGTTGTTGTTGTTGTTGTTGTTGTTGTTGT
Organism: Microplitis manilae; assembly: GCA_030273425.1. Taxonomy (NCBI): domain Eukaryota; kingdom Metazoa; phylum Arthropoda; class Insecta; order Hymenoptera; family Braconidae; genus Microplitis; species Microplitis manilae. The sequence goes on from CP092722.1 coordinate 16,087,141, forward strand.
TGTTGTTGTTGTTGTTGTTGTTGTTGTTGTTGTTGTTGTTGTTGTTGTTGTTGTTGTTGTTGTTGTTGTTGTTGTTGTTGTTGTTGTTGTTGTTGTTGTTGTTGTTGTTGTTGTTGTTGTTGTTGTTGTTGTTGTTGTTGTTGTTGTTGTTGTTGTTGTTGTTGTTGTTGTTGTTGTTGTTGTTGTTGTTGTTGTTGTTGTTGTTGTTGTTGTTGTTGTTGTTGTTGTTGTTGTTGTTGTTGTTGTTGTTGTTGTTGTTGTTGTTGTTGTTGTTGTTGTTGTTGTTGTTGTTGTTGTTGTTGTTGTTGTTGTTGTTGTTGTTGTTGTTGTTGTTGTTGTTGTTGTTGTTGTTGTTGTTGTTGTTGTTGTTGTTGTTGTTGTTGTTGTTGTTGTTGTTGTTGTTGTTGTTGTTGTTGTTGTTGTTGGTGTTGTTGTTGTTGTTGTTGTTGTTGTTGTTGTTGTTGTTGTTGTTGTTGTTGTCTCTGGACTAGGTATCTACCTTTCATGTATAAACGGGCGGCTAGAGTCCCCGTAAAATGATGCAACTCCATGCTTGGAACGGTGGTTACATCCGTCTGTATACGGAACCACCAATAGTGGTTTTCATCATCGATAATTGAATACGCTGAGGTAGTTCCAATAGTGATTATGTGCTGATTGCGGCGTTGTCCGGTTTGATCTCTTATAAAATTCAACTCTCTCGTTACAGCCATAATTATATAATTTAACGTAAAGACATCTAGCCGTGCACGTGGACTAATTGCATCGTATGATGTATATTCACTCATGACTACATAATCTTGTTGGTTATCTGTTCTGGAACGTTGAAGAGCTTGTAGTGGTGGAAGTTCCAAATGTTGTTCATGCATCCGCTGGATTTCATTCCTCCATTGAACTTCCAAATCTGGGTAAACTTCAACGAGTAGATTACCAACAAAATGATATTTCCATGGAGAAGGTATCCGATCCCCTGGTACTCGGAACCACCATGACATATTCTTATGACTTATTTGTAACATAGTCGCTGTGTCACAAATTGTTATAATTGCACCATCATACCGCTCGTTTTCACGGTATAATTCTAACTGACGGGAAATTTCCATAGAGATGGTGAAATTAGATGCATTCATCCATTCGATTGGAAAAATGACACCATACTGAAGTGCGTTTCCCATCTATTGAAAATGAATAAATCAGAATAAATGAATCAGGAATAAAAAATTCAGAAAAATATGTACCTTGTTACTGATCTTGTTATTACTGCTGAATTCTTTCAATCTTTTGTAGATATTCTTTTTTCTATAAAAAACAATATAGTTTTATTTTAATAAAGTATATAGAATTAAATGGATATGAATAAATAAAAAAAAAAATATGTTGATTTATAATAATAATATGATGCTAGTCTTGTATCGATGAATGTAGATATAATTTAATGAAAGATCATATATCAATAACCAAATTATTTAGTAAAAAATAGTCTAATGTATATATTTATTGAGTTTTAACTATTAATTTTGACGTGTATTCACATAATTATTGTATGCATGCATGATCTGTATATATATATATCCATATATATACATATATATATATATCCATATATATACATATATATATTTATATATGTGAACACTTAACTAGCATCTCAACTTATTTATTATAAATAATTTAATGAATGATGTTAATATTTACTTTTATAGTTATTTAATATATTATTTGAAAAATAATAAATAATAATTATCTCATCAATTAATTAATTAAATACAAACAATACTTACAAATTTTAGAAAAAGTCTGTGACCAGCACCAACACGTTCAGACACTTTTGGATTTTAGAGATTTCTATCATCTATCGTCTATACTTTCTTTGTCTACCATAGTCAACCAATGAGAATGCATAAGGCCTAAAAACTTGAGACCTGATTGGCTCATTCCTCTATGACGTAGTTAGTTTGTTACCGGCAAGTTATATCGTAAAAATAATAGTAAATATTTTTTGATGCACTTGATATCAAAAATACAATCGAATCCATATCCTGATGCGATATTGAGCATTATTTTTAAGAATTAATCAATCATATATAGAATAAAAATGAATTGTAATTTACGCGCGGGAAAGGTTATATCTACCGAAACGACCTCTACCGAGATAGACTTATATAACACATCGATACTAGTGATCGATAATGGCGGTAACATTTTTAAATATGAATAAATTAAACTTATGGAAGAAAAAATTTTTAATAATTATACATACCTAACAAATATTTTTTTCTTCAAATCAATCAAATAATTCATTTAATCTTAGAATATATTCAAAATTAAGCATCATATTTAAAAAATATTAATAAAGAATCATACTCTTGGTGAAAAAATTTAAAATCTTATAATTAAATCTTAAATTGAAATTAAAATCTTATAATTATACTTACCTGACGAATATTTTTTTATTCAAGTCAATTAAACAATTTGTTTGAAAAAACTCAAAAATATATAATAAAAATTAAGCATCATATTAAAAAAAAATTATTACTCTTGGCGGTAATAATTTTAAATTCAAAAATTATACATGCCTAAAATATTTTTTTATCTCAAACTTAAAAATATATATTGAAAATGAAACTAATTATTTTTTATTTATCACTTATTTCTATAAATTATTATGATTAACTTAATCTATCAATTTTATTAAAGGTTAAAAAATAAAAAATTCAAAATATTATTATTTCAAATTAAAATTTTTATTGAGTGTTTATAAACCAATTTTTTAAAATTTTTACATTTTCAAGTGCACATGAATAATTATTGCTATTTAATTGGCAATGATATTTACAAGAATCATTGTTCAATAATTTTAAATTTTTTAGCGCGGGACATTTAAAGTCATCTAAATCAATTACAATTTTATCATGTTCAATTAAATATTTTATCCATAACTTTTTTTCATAACCCTTTACGTAAATATATTTATAATAACGTGTTACATAATTAATTACTTCATTCAGATTATAATATGATGTATTTCTAGCATTCCAGTTAATTCCATGATAATAATGTGTTACCCAAGTATTTAGTATTTGATATTGATGTGATAATGATTTCCAGTGATAAGGTGGCTTGAATAATGTACATGATAACTCTTCAACATCATCAATTACATGTTGAATTGTAATTGTAGCCAGTTCTTTCACGATAAACTGATTATCGGGACCTCTGAATCCCTGTACATCCAGTATCATTTCCATTTTTATAGCTTGTATCTCGACAACAGTCAACAATGAACTGAAGTATTAAAAAATTCAGCTCAACTATTTTTTTATTATCTCCCCACCACTCTATTATTCAATTAATTTGATTGGCTTAAAAAATTCCTTTGTTCTATTTTTTAACTGCGTAGTTGAATTTTCTAGAATATTTATTTTTAGACGATGACTCATTCAGTTCCTTTGTTCTTCTTTAACTGCGTAGTCGAATGTTTATTTTTAGATGATGACTCATCCAGTTCCGAGAAAATAACTTTCCAATGTTATTTTAACTGCGCAGTTGAATGTTTATTTTTAGATGATGACTCACTCGATTCTATTTTTAGATCATGACTCATCTAGTTAAATTTTTAACTGCGTAATAGATGACGTCAAACTTTCCGTCACGCCATCTAGATCTTAGGTCATGTCGATGCAATCTAGGGAATTATTGCCATATTCTAGAGAGTTTTTTCAAGTTTCTGGTAATTTTATTTTATAAGGTTGGTACTTTTGAGAACTAGAAACTTTCTACTGCGCAATTGATGAGTCATCCCCCACCTATAAAAAAGACGCGCGTAAAAGCGTACTTCATTAAAAAGAAGTACGAGTTCCATCAATGAAGTACGAATCTCTGCTCAAAATATCTCCAACGATTTGAAGTTCTTTGTGTGTGCGTTTTAAAATTTTTTTTCTAAAAATTTTTTTATAGCAAAAAAATTTTTTAATAAACAATTTTTTAAGTGACTATTTGAACAATATATATAAACAATTTTTCAAGTGATTATTTAAACAATATATAAATAATTTTAGTGACAAATTTTTAAAATTTTATATATAATCCTAGTGTAATGATAAACAATTTCTAAGTAGTTATTTGAACAATATATAGATAGTTTTAGTGTTTTAGTGATAAATTTTAAAATGAACAATCTTAGTGATTTTTTAAAAATTTATTTCTTACTAAACTAATTAATTTATAGAAACAATACTAGTGATAAACAATTTCAAATGTAAATATAAACAGTGATGAACTTTTAAAAAAATAATTTTAAGTGAATTTTTTGAAAAAATGACACAAAACGATTTTATTGGGCGCTTCAGCGTCTAGTAGATTCAATAATTAAATCCTTTAATGATTTACATGATCAGCCATTAGCTAAAGAACATTGTCAAAAGTGTTATCAAGTGTGTGCTGATACAATTAATTACTTCAACGAGATCTTGCTAAATCCGCAAATAAATGTTCAAGTCAGAAGAAGTGTACGAGCAAATATTGTACTTTTGTACTGGTATGCTGATCAATTTGCACAATTGAGTGGAGAGGTAACTGGTGGTGACTTGCGTGCAAACCGGCGTCTCATCAAGTGGCAAGATCTTGAAAATGCATTTTCAAATAACATTAAATCTGGATGCGTGGTGAATCAAGCTTACACAGATCTTCGTACTTTTCTTGATGATGCTGAAGATCTTATAACTGGAAAAGTTGAGAATATGCTCAGAGATGTTGCTGGGCTTAAAGTAAATGTTGAATTGACTTGCAAATTCAGAAATGTAAAAGCTGAAAATGTGATTGAAGAAACAAAGTCATTCAATACAAAGAGTCGAGACATTTTACCCGCAACATCTCTTGCTACTTGGTATGAGGATCATGTTCATGATAAATTATTGAAGAAAGTCGAGGAATTCAATCAAAAAAACTCAGGGTGGAGTTTAACTGAAATCCACAGTTTAATCATTACAATGTCAAGATATGCGCCTCTTCAAGCTGGAGATTCATCGTTTGTGGAACTACCCAAGGACATCCAGGCGAAAAAAGCAGTTTTAAATATTCAAAATTATGATGAACACTGTTTTCTCTGGAGCATTGTAGCAGCATTACATCCTGCTAATATTAATCCTGCGAGAAAAACATATCCTCACTTCAGCTCTATATTAAAGTATGAAGGTATAAAATTTCCAATCACTTTAAATGATATTCCAAAATTTGAAAAATTAAATAATTTACCAATTAATGTCTATGGTATCGAGTCGGAATTTTGCAATAAAAAATCTGATAAAAGTACAATAATTCCTTTATATCTAAGTAAACTTATAACGTCTGATAAAAAAGTTATTCATCTCTTAATGGTACAGCAAAATGTTAAATTAAATATATCAGATTTTGATATTAAAAATTTTCAACCTAAATTTCACTTTGCTTTGATCAAAGATCTTTCAAGACTAGTCAAATCACAAGTTTCCAAGGCAAACAGCAAATTACTTTTTTGTGATAGATGCTTGAATCATGTCAAATATGATTATTCGTATGAAAATCACAAAGCTGATTGTTTTAAAATGAATAAAGTCCATATGACGTTTCCAAAAGATCAAATTTTAAAATTCAGAAACTATCGATACTAAGACACTGTACCTTTTGTTGTGTATGCGGACTTGGAATGTACACTAGAAAAGACTCAAGGAGATGATGAAACTCAGAAGCATGTTCCACACAGTGTAGCATTCTATCAGCATTGCAGTTATGATAATAAATTATCTAAATTTGAATTAAATCGTTCAAAATTTTGTATTGATTGGTTTATTTTAAAGTTAGAAAAATTAGCTATCGAGTATGAAGGATATTTAAAAAATCCTATACCAATGAAACCACTCACCAAACAGCAGCAAGAGACACATGATCAGGCAACTGTTTGTCATATTTGCGAAAAAATAATTACTACAAATACAGATAAGTGTTATGATCACTGTCATTTCACTGGTAATTATTGCGGTCCAGCTCATATATCTTGTAATGTCAATTATCCCAAGTCTCATGTTATTCCCATAGTTTTTCATAATTTATCCGGCTATGATTCACATTTTTTAATTAAAAGTTTAGCTACATTAATTAAAGGTGATGTAACTTTACTGCCAATTAATAAAGAAAAATATATATCTTTCACAAAATCAATTGAAAATACTTCAGTGACATTACGATTCATAGACTCATTCAGATTTATGGCATCCAGCCTTGAAAAATTAGCTTCATATCTTGGCGATGATGAAAAGCTTATAACGAAACTTCATTATCCTGATCCCAATCAATTTAAATTAGTTACGCGTAAAGGCATATTTCCATATGAATATATTTCAAGTATTGACAAACTTAATGAGGAACAATTGCCTGATCAAGTATCATTCTTCTCAAAGCTAACAAATGAAAGTCTGTCTGATGAGGATTATTTTTTTGCTCAGCTAGTCTGGAATAAATTTAACATCAACACACTAGGAGAGTACTCAGATTTATATCTTAAAACTGATGTACTTCTTCTAGCAGATGTGTTTGAAAATTTTAAACGTAGCTGCTTTGAAACTTACAATCTTGATCCATTACACTACTATACTGCTCCCGGTCTGTCTAATGATGCAATGTTAAAATACACTGGTGTGGAACTTCAGCTTCTTACTGATCCTGAAATGGTACTTTTTATTGAAAAAGGAATCAGAGGTGGGGTATCTCAGTGTACAAACCGATATGCTGCTGCTAATAATCGGTACATGGGTGAAGACTTTGATCCAAGCAAAGCTGAATCCTATTTAATGTACTATGATGTGAATAACTTGTATGGTGCAGCTATGAGCATGCCACTGCCAACGGGTTCATTTGAGTGGGTAGAAAATGTTGATGATGATGTAAATAAATTTTGAAATGATAATGATAGTGTAGGATATGTATTAGAAGTAGACTTAGAGTATCCTGAGGAGTTACATGAACTCCATAAAGATTTACCGCTGTGCCCAGGACACTTTGTACCACCTGGATCTAAGCACTCGAAATTATCAACTACTCTGTATGATAAAAATAATTATATAATCCATTACAAAAATTTAAAACAATGTCTAGAGTTAGGATTAAAGTTAAAAAAAATACACAGAGTATTACAGTTTAAACAATCGCCTTGGCTCAAAAGTTATAGTGATAAAAATACTGATTGTAGAAAATTAGCAAAAAATGAGTTTGAAAAAAATTTTTACAAACTGATGAACAACGCTGTATTTGGTAAGACTATGGAAAATGTAAGAAAGCACAAAGATGTACAATTAAAAACTGAATGGGATGGTAGATATGGAGTCAAAGAATTGATATGCAAACCAAATTTCCATAGTCTTACCATGTTTGATAAAGATATGGTAATTATTGAGATGAGAAAAGTTAAAGTCTATTTCGATAAACCGATCTATGCAGGCTTTTGTATTTTAGATTTATCTAAAACATTCATTTATGATTGCCATTATAATTATGTAAAAAAGAACTTTAAAAACAATGAGTCGAAATTAATGTACACAGACAGTCTCATCTATCATTTTACTGTACCAGATATCTATAAAATCATCAAACGTGATATCTCAAAGTTCGACACCTCTGACTATCCCGAAGATAATGTTTACAATATACCGTTAGCTAATAAAAAAAGTCCTGGGTCTAATGAAGGATGAAAATAATGGTGAAATCATGACTGAATTCACTGGACTCAGGGCTAAATTATATGCATTCAAGACTCACAAGAACAAAAAAGCTAAAAAACGAGCAAAGGGAGTCAAGGGTCCTACTTTGAGGACAATCACGTTTGACGATTTTATGGAATGTTTAAATAATCATGTGACTTTAACAAAAAAACAATATTTAATCAAATCAAAGAACCATAATGTGAAGACAATTACACAAAATAAAATTGCATTTAGCTGGGCTGATGATAAGCGCCAGCTCATTGACGGCAGTCATGACACCCTACCATGGGGCTATAAAAATAATAATAAAATTATTGTAGATGACGATGATGAGATAATTAAAAAACGACAACTTATGTAAATAAAAAAGAGAACTTATGTTAATTAAAAAAAGAGAACTTATTTAAATTAGTTTGAAAATATTATTTTTAAGTTTTTTTTGTAAAATTAGTTTTAAAGTTTGAAAATAAAAAAAATGTATATACAACTAAAAATTTTGTTTTTATTTATCAGAATATAAGTTTTACAGGTCTGATTTATCAATCCAGGTGTTGTGAGAGCTGTCGAAGCCGAGCTACTTTACATATAATTTATTTCCACGTTTTTTTATAATTTTTTCTATTAAATAGACATCTGGATGCTTGACTTTGCTGAGTTCCTCAACATAAAATCCACCTCCAATTGGCTTATCCTGATAGTATACAAGTTTGTATGTTGTTGGATTTGTATTCTGCACTGTCTTGATTGTAAAAATTTCAGTAGTCCAGTTAAGTGTGTAGCCATTTTCAAACACATGTTTGTACTCGCTGATTCGAACTTTGTCTCCCACTTTGAATTTATTTTTTCGTGCTTGTCGCTGAGCTTGAAGAGGTTTGTATATTTTTTCAAATATCTGCTTTTCATTTTTGGCAGTCACATCAATAGGTTCCAGTTTAATAGTACGATGTTTTCTAGTATTATATTTGTGTACTAAATCTTCCAATATATCAATCCACTTATAATTTCCACGAGCGGTGAATTGACGCCACATGTTAGTCTTAAGTGTTCGATTAAAACGTTCACATATTGATGCCTTTAAGTTGCTGAATGTTGAGTACATGTTAATGTTCTTACGTTTCATAAGTTCTTGAAATTCTTTGTTATAAAATTCTTTGCCTTGGTCAACATGCAGATTTTTTGGTACACGTCCTTGTTGAAATATAGATTTCATTGCACTAGTGACATCACTACCACTTTTACTTTTAATTGGTATAGCCCAAGCAAACTTTGAAAAAATATCTATGACAGTTAACAGATATTTGTTTCCTTTATTTACTGTTGCATAAGGAATCATTTCAACTAGATCAGCTTGCCAAGTTTCATCAAGTGCTCGTATGTCAACATGACGACGTTAGTAATTTCTGCGTGCTGGTCTGTGCAGCTCATACGCTATTACTGTTTTTTTGTCCTCCATTGTCAACAAATATTCTAGCTTCCAATTCTTTTATTCGCTGTGTATTTCCATTAATTAATTCTTTTCGTGACTTTATACGTTTTATTATATTTTTTAATTCTTGATTTTCTCTTTTTAAAAGCGCAACAGCAGAGTCCAGTGTTACCACTTGAGAGTGCAAGTGTGAAATGATCTCTGACTGATCATTCCTTATACTATCATACAATAGAGACAGCTCTTTGTACACAAGATCACGTGTATATTTTACAGTTGCTGCATCACTGTCTTCAGCTGGTTTACCAACATGACACAGTCTCTTGCTCTCAACATCATACTGTCCATCAACAGTTATTTGAAATCCTCGTCCAGGTGGTCCTGGTGGTCCACTGATTACAGCACCAGTTGGTAGTGACCGTCCAAATATATCGATACTCATTTTTGCTCTTTTTACTTCAACAGTCCGCGAGTAAATGACATACATTTGATGCAGTGGCTGCTAATAAATAATTCCTGCTTCTCGTAGCTCTTCGATAATTGATATGATTTCATTAGTGTGGCTTCGATTTCCAGCTGCTTGAGACGCCATAAGTAAACGAAGACGGTCGACTAGTACATTTGAATCATCCCAGTAGACATAATCCATACGTGCTTTTTTCTTTTTCACAATCATAAAATCAGGTAATCCTTTACCTCTTGATAAGTTTGCATTTTTAGCAAGAAAATCAGCAATATAATTACTGTACTTGATTGTCGAGTCTTCAAAAAAACTACCATCTGGCTTATGTTTTTTTCTATGAGCATTTGTCATCTTTATAATTTCGAGATATTTATTTTTATCATTCTGTGTGACTTTTGAATCATCAGGTGATTTTTTAAATAATAATTCCAATAAACCAGGAGTCACTGAGTAATTTTTATTTTTTATATTAATCTCAGTATCATCGAAAGCTATTTCAGAATCACCAATGTAAAAATCATTGTAACATCGACGGACACCATATCTCATATCCATATCTCTACTTTTTTTATACACTTTAGATAAATAAGACTTTATTTCACTGCTAGCTGGTTTAGCAGGGGTACTTAATGCAGCAGGAGATATTTGTGTATCTTCCAGAGTTCTATGTTCAGAGATAATACTATCATAATTACTAGCATCATCAAGTTCTGTATCATTATTCACCGTCGAATTATTTTTTTTAATTTCTTCTTTGACTTCTTGTTTGATTTGAGATGATTCAACTAAACTCTGCAGAGGTATAACAATGGGCTTGAACGTTTCACCCATTGTCTTCTCAGCTGTGTCTTTACCCAACTTGAGCATTCTATGCTTCCGTCGGATAGCATCACTAGCCTGAGATATCTGATGTAAGACATCTCGTTGCTTTGAAAGTTCCTCGGTCTTCACAGTGGCGGATTTATGTTTGATGTCGCTCTAGGCCCCGCGAGGTATGCCGCCCTTTTTGCTCTGCGAGGAAGTGATTATCAAAATTGAATATGCAATTTTTAAATGTTTAAATAATTGTGTATCGCATTTTATTAACTTAAATACAACTTTTATTGGTTAACATATAATTTTTCGTATGTAGCTTTAATAATAAATTATTGCTTTAAATATAACTTTTTAGAAATAAATAAATAAATAAAACTTTTTTATATAATCACTTGTCAGATTAGTTTCTTCTTGCGGGCTTTGGTTCGTGCGAAAACGTCGACGATGTCATCGTAATCCAGTTCTTGCACCAATTGAGCTTCAATAGATAATAATGAAAGAGCATTAAGTCTGTCTTGGCCCATACTTGCGCGTAAATAATTTTTTACCCTTTTCAGGGTAGAAAAAGATCTTTCTCCTGAACAATTTGTTGCTGGGATGCTCAAAAAAATTCGTAAAGCAATATCTAAATTAGGGTAAACATCACGAAGATTCTGGGAATGTAAAATATTGCATATATTTTTCGCAGTGCGTATATCTTCAGTATTTCCCAATGAATTTTTAAGCTGATAATGCAAGTGAATACATTCATTTCCTAATGTTTCTTCTAAATCGTCAGGATACTTATTGACTAGTTCATTTGATTGATTTTTTAATTCATTGGTATCAATGTCAGAAAAATTATCAAATAAATTGAAGTGTACATAAAGCTTATCATACACATTTTTACGTCCGGCTAATTGTACACTTAGAGTATCCAAAATAGGGTAATAAATATTTGTACGAAAATTTTCTTGCCCAGAAATAGGTGCTCTCTCATTTACTCGTGACTCGTCTGGCTGAAGTTTTCTGATTCTTTTGCGGCGAGTATCGTAACGGTAATAATCTTTGACACCAGACAGCGCTTTAGCTTTATCTTCATATTCTAAAAATTGTTTATCTCTCATATCCTGAAGAAAAGAAGACAACGAACCATAGAGTTGAACAACAGATGATAAATCAACTTGAGATTCCTGAAGTTTCTTACTAACAGCATTAAAACGATCTAAAATTACATTCCAAACTATGACTAATATTGCTGTTTCTAAATGCTGTAATTTTTGTTTCAATCCAATGGCTTCAGATCGTGTATTTGGTTTCTCGTCTTTGCTTTCTGCAATAAAGCCCAATGCTTCAATTATTGCACACCACTCTTTTTCTAAAGCATAACATGCATCATGTCGAGCAGACCAACGAGTTTGAGAAAGACTTTTGAGTCTTAAGTTTGTATGTTGCACCAGAACGTCCCAACGATGTGTAGATATTGTAAAAAAATTATACAGTTCTTGCAAAGTAGAAAAAAAATCAACTGCTTCAGGTACAGATTCAGCTGCACAAGTGCCTACTAAATTTAACGAATGGGCAGCACAAGGAACGTAATCTGCTAGTGGATTGATTGTTTTTATTCGTGTTTGAAGACCTGAATAGATGCCTGACATATTACTTGCATTATCGTAAGATTGACCACGACAGTTCATAATGTCCAAACCATTCTTTTCTAATGAATTTAATACAGCATTTTCGATATCCTTAGCTTTATGACCAGTATTTGGTATAAATTCTAAAAATCTTTCAACGATTTCGCCATTTGCACGTACATATCTTATAATTATAGTAAGCTGATCGACATGAGCAATATCAGGCGTAGAATCTACAATAATACCAAAGTATTTAGCGGATTGCACCTCAATAGAAATGTGTTGTAATACTTTACTTTGGATCAGTAATATAATTTCTTCATAAATTGTTTTTGATAAGTACGATATATGGCCACTACCAGGGTGCGCATACGACTTTAAATGTTCAGACAAAAATGGATCGAATTCAGCAAGAAGCTCTACTGATCCTAAGAAATTACCATTGTGAGGATCTCCAATTCTTTCTGAATGTCCTCGAAACGGCAGGCCTCTTACTGCAAGTGATTTAACAATTGCAATTACCCGATACAGTATCTTTTTCCAGTACGAAATTTCTTCATCGAGCTGTTTAATTAAACGTTGATCAACACGTCCTCGAGCTATCGCTCGACTTTTCATATGACTAACATTAGTTTTATGATTATCAGAGTTTTCGTGACCTTCAACGCGTGCTTTTGAGTTTTTCCAGTCACGGAACCCTTCGCCGGTGAAAGCATTAGTTTCACCACTTCTGCTAAATAGTAAGCATGGAATACAAAATACTGATCCTTTAGATTCCGAATAAATTAACCACTCACGGCGTTGAATCTCTCCATTTTTCAAAGTACGTTGAAATAAATTTTTCGAACAATACCTTGTCTTATCACTGTAAACATTTTTAGAATTTTTAAAGTCAATGCTATGAATATTACTTTGTGGTAAACCATTCAAAATTATATGATCTCGAGTTTCTTCATTTAAATTCCATAAAAAGGGATCACTATTGATTCTTAAAACATCATCTCTAATTAAATTATCACTTAATAAATTAATTGAAGAAGAATTTGGCTGTGTTTCTTCAGTATCTTGTGGTGAAGGAGGGTTCGGCCGTATTTCTTCGATGTTTGGTACTGAAATCTCTTCTGCTCTCTGCTGAGCATAGATATATTATTTTTAACAACTAATAGCTTAAATTCTCTTATTAGGATTAAAATGCTACATTCAGTTTAAAAAATTGTTAATAATTATCATAAAATACTTACAGCAAGTGAACATGATGGTTGATTATTATCAAGAGATTTTGACGAACTTGTCATAAAAGTAGATATTTTGGGGATTTTTTCTAGTAAATGTTCTTTTCTTATAGATTCTTCGACCTTTCTTTTACGATATTCGGCACCACTAAGTTTTTTTCGATAGGCACTCATAATTAAACAAAAATTTCTATCAAAATTGCGACAATATACTTTAAGAAAAAAGCTTTAAATTTAAAATGATAGTATCATACATCAATTTTTTTTAATGATAAGAAATACAGTAAAAAAAAGTCGAGACTTGTACATATGAAAAGCGTTCGTAGGACTGAAAATAAGATAGACTTTTCTACAGCGCGATGTTTAAGTTTTATATTTTAAAACAAAAAAAAGTCGAACGTGTCAGTGCCTGTCAACTGTAGTGCGCTCTGGTTTCGTAAATAAACATATAAAATATATATATATATATATATACACTTACCCGAACGGTATTTAAATCTCAGCAATACACAATAGTCTCAATTCACTCAAGTGCTTGAGGATAGTATCATATAAATAAAAAATAATACACTTATACAACAAATAAAATTCTCTATATTTTATTTGTTATTATTTACACTCATAATGTAACGTAAATTTAGTTCAATTATGAGTTGAATGCTTCAACATGCGTTGAAATATACACTTACAAAAAAAAAATAGAATTTTGAAATAACAAAAATTCTTGCTTTAAAGTTCCAGAAAATAATTGAAATTTAAAGACAAGGTTTAGAACGTTTTCAAATTTAAATAATATTCATTCATTAAAGTTATTAAGAAATATCAAATAATTTTTAATTTGCTGTTATGCAAATTAATAATTTTTAAAAAATCAGGAAGCTATGGTTTTCAACAGCTCATATTGATCTAGCAAAAAATTCACATTGTACCGAAAAATTAATGGGTCAATTCGATATTTAAATTATTTTATAAATTTTTCATTAAATTGAAGCAAAACCAATCCGGAAAAAATTTTAAATTCAAATTATTTTGGCAATTTACTGCTTCTGAACTTTTGGCGATCTAAAAATTTTGCCGCCCCTAAAATCGTGCCGCCCTAGGCCCGGGCCTCACGGGCCTAGGCGTAAATCCATCACTGGGTCTTCATGTTGATGCCTTAGAGTTAACTTAATCTCTGATGACTATTTATTAAGTACAAGTTAATTTATACTAACAAAACAGTCAAATCCTTTTCTATATCTTCCACTATTTAGCTCACTGTCTTTGTCAATCACTACAAAACCATATTTACCATCATTCCAACATGCTGAACACAAGTCTTTGAATAAATTGTATGACATGTCAGTATTGACATGATCATCATACACATGTTTCAAGTTCATCTCATCTTGACGAAAGAGAACTATAAAATTTGCATTGTCACGTATCAAATGCTTAGGAATACGTGTATAAGTCTGACAGAGATAAAAACTGTCAACATCTTTATGTCGACCCATACAAAAGTATGCTCTGATATGATCTTGTTTTTCACAAGCGACATTATCAAATATCATTAATGAGTTTAGTTTTGCATCTTCAGGTATCTGTACTTCTTCATGCTCGTTGAATGTAAAAAATCCAATATCTTCTATTGGTTTAAGTAGTGATTCTAAAAATTTATATTTCGGTTGGTTCAGAGATTTTGAGTAGAGATAAATATTATCAAATCTCAAGCCATTGGGGTGTATGATGAATGAGAGCAGAGCATTTGTTTTTCCACAATTTGATGGACCACAAAATATAGCACGTACACTGTTTGGCAATAAAGCACCGTGTCTCCTGACTTTTTTCACCCCCGTACCTTGAACAATTTGATCAAAATTTATTACTGGCAACTTGGCCTCTTGACTATTAAACTCCATGTTGATAGTTTGCGATCACAACAATAACTCACTCGGTGAGCTATAAGTACCAGGTTTTATATCATTTTAAATCAGTCATGATGCTGCTACTATGGAGAGCAGACGTGTAGAGACCAGTGATAGAGGTTTTGTAAACAGTATAATCAATAAGCTACCATTTGAACTACATATACCTGGATACCAGTACTGTGGACCAGGCACAAAGCTAGCCAAGAGATTAGCTCGTGGAGATCCTGGAATCAATCCTCTGGATGCTGCGTGTAAAGAACACGATATCGCATACTCGTATAATCGTGAAAATTTGGTAGCCCGTCACGAGGCTGATCAAATACTTGCTGAGAAGGCGTGGCAACGTTATCAAGCAAAAGACGCTGGTATTGGTGAAAAAGCTGCTGCGTGGAGTGTAAATAAAATCATGGAGATGAAAAAAAAGATTCGGTATGGGGTTGAAGAAGAGAACAGCTGGCAAGAGAAAGCCTAGCAAGAAAAAGTCTAGCAATAGAAAGTCTGGCAAGAGAAAAACCAGTGTAAAGAAACAAGTAGCACTAAGACAAGTTGTCACAGCTGCTAAAAAGTCTATGACTCCTGGTGGTGATCCAATCAAAACAGCGTTGAAAGGAGCTCGTCAGGCAGTTAAAAAATCTGGTGGGAAAAAAAATATCCGGCTGCCACGAATTTTACCAGTCCCATCTAAAGTTGGTGGTGTACTACCATTTTCAATACCACTTTTTTCCGGCCTGAGTGCAACAGGAGCTTTGGCTGGAGGTGCAGCTGGTATAGCAAAAGCTGTGAATGATGCAAGTGCTGCTAAAAATCGATTAGAGGAGAGCAAACGACATAATTTAAAAATGGAACAAATATCCAAGGGTAAAGGTTTATACTTGAGACCTTACAGACGTGGTATGGGCTTATACTTGAGACCATATCCAGCAGGCAGAGGATGCAAGTCAAAAAACAAGTAGAGCTACCACATCGAGCACTCACAAACATCGATTTACTGAAATATGCTAAAGCTCTAAAAATTCTTAACTTTCGTGGTGTTTTTATGAGAAATGATTTACCTGAAACTGAACCAAGAAAAAATGAATCAGCATATTATTAATCTTGATGATAAACTAGGACCTGGTACTCATTGGGTTGCATACAAGAAAAATAATGATTAAGTTTCTTTACTTTGACAGTTTTGGTAATTTACAACCACCGCAAGATCTTATGGAATATCTCGATGTTGGTAGCGTAAAATATAATCACAAAAGATATCAGGATTTCGATACAATTATATGTGGAAATTTGTGTCTCAAATTTCTCACTGGACAACTATAAATTGATGTGACTCTGTCTGAGTCATTCACATTAACGCTGACGGGATCCACATCCGAGTTGGAGGCCAACTAATTCCCTCCAATAGAATTATCACCAACTAAAAATTATGTTCTGGGACTTGTAGAGTTATTAACATTTAACTCAATACCCAATATTGATGTTGGTGTTAATAAATTCTATGTCTCTTATCCTGTGGATAATATTGATATCGAAAAAATTGATACAAATAATATTGATGAGAAAAAAGTAGTCAAGAAAAAAAGAGCTAAAAGAAATGTGGCAATAATTACAAAGTTTGATGATAATGTCTCAGTAACTGAATATGACTCAGTGAGTGAAAATATAGAAGCTGGAAAATATGAAACTGTTGAAGAGAGAGTCTTGGCGATACCAACAGGAAGTTACGAAATCACTGACATTGAAAAATACATTCAAAAGAAATTACAAAGACTTAGCATCAGCATCAGAGCCAATAATAATGAATTGAGAAGTGAACTTAAGTGTGATCAATTTGTAAATTTTGTACCTCAAGATTCTGTTGGTGGACTACTGGGATTTACAAATTGAAAGCTGGCACCACATAAAACTCACTCATCAGATTTACCAGTGAAGATATTAAAACTCAATGCTCTGAGGGTTGAGTGTAACATCACATCAGGTGCTTACATAAATGAGCACAAAGTTCACACTATTCAGGAATTTTTTCCAAGTGTACCACCAGAATATAAGATTGTTGAATTGCCATCTCATGTCATTTATCTGCCGATCACCGTACAAGTAATACAAAATCTCAGACTGAGAATTGTTGATCAAGACGGAAAACTGGCTAATTTTAGAGGTGAGACGATAACCATAAGACTGCATATAAAGTCTATAAAATAATGGGTATCGTGTATGGGACGAAAAGTGGTGCTGGGTACAAAACGACAGCAACATGGTCGAGCAACATCAGTCACCGAGTACCTCACAAGGTGTTAACACATCAGAACGCTTAGTTTCTACAGAGCCTAGGACTAAAATTACGTGGAAAATTAAGAAAATAAAAATTTATTTTTGTTGTTTGACGTGTACACGACCATGGCGGCAGAAATCTTAAATATTCAAAGACAAATCATTTTTGATGAGTCCATTGCACACTATGAAGCACATGCTCATCTCCCGTATGCTTCATCAACATTTAACAACAGCGATGAAATAAGAATTGCTGTTCAACATCAAGATTTGTGTCTACTTCCAAGTAAAAGTACACTGCATGTGTATGGAAAATTCACAAAGTCTGATGGTACAGCTGTAAGTGCAACTACTCAGATGGTAAACATGACAGTATGTCATATGTTTGAAGAAATACGCTACGAGCTCAATGGTGTTGAGATTGATCGTAACAAGAATGTCGGCATCACAAGTCTCATGAAAGGATATACATCACTGAGTCCAGCTCAACAAAATACACTCGAGAACTCAGGCTGGATTATGGATGAAGCTGTAAACAAATTGCATAATGACAATGGCTACTTTGATGTATCTATACCACTGAGTCTCCTGCTTGGATTTGCTGAAGATTATCATAAAGTTGTCATCAATGCAAAGCATGAATTGATTTTAATAAGATCAAATCCTGATTTGAATGCATACATTGTGGCTATACCTGCTGTTGGAGCTCATGCTGAAGCTGTTAAAATTATGCTGCAAAAAATCGAGTGGATTGTACCATATGTGACTATAGCTGATAAACAAAAAATTGATGCTTTGAATTATATTACAAGTGATCCAGCTATCTCAATCAGTTTCCGAGCTTGGGAGCTGTACGAGTATCCACTATTACCTAATACTTCGAAGCATATCTGGGCAGTTAACACATCTACGCAGCTTGAGAAACGTTATGTAATCCTTGGATTTCAAACAGCAAGAAAAAATGATGCAACTAAAAATGCCAGCGTATTTGATCACTGCAACATCAGAGACATAAAATTATTTTTAAACTCTCAGAGTTACCCTTATGGGAATTTAAACCTCAACATTGCAAATAATCAATATGCTCTGTTGTATGATATGTATATAAATTTCCAAATTTCATACTACAACAAAGAACCTGAACCACTGCTAACGAAGAAGAAATTTTTGAAACAAGCACCACTGTATGTTATCGATTGCTCGAAACAAAACGAATCAATAAAATCTGGACCAGTGGACATTCGCCTGGAATTTGAATCTACAAATCAATTTCCTGGGCAGACGTCAGCTTATTGTCTCATTATAAATGATCGTATAGTCGAGTATAATCCTATAAGCAGCATCAAACGAAAACTAATATGAAGACTGTTAAATTTAATCCAACGCCAACCATACATAACATGTATGTATGGAGATTTGCACACGATCAAGCAAGAAGAGGTGAATGGGAACAAGCAGCAAGAGATCGAGAACGATTTAAACAAAGAATTAATAAATTAAATATAATTATTGAACCTGTATTAATTAAAAAAACTTACATTTATAAATGAATAAACTTTTTTTTACATTGATATGTATTGTTTTTTATTACTTATTACCTAAAAATACATTTAAGTCTTACATAAAATATAGTTTTTTTTCTTAACCTCAAATATACAGTTAATCTTACATAAAATATAGTTTTCTTCCTTAACCTCAAATATACAGTTAATCTTACATAAAATATAGTCTTTTTTCTTAACCTCAAACATACATTTTAGTCTTACATAACCTTAAATATATTTTTTATTTTACATAATCTCAAATACATTATAAACTATAGTTTTTTCTTAACCTAAAAACATAATAAAGTATAGATATTTTTCTTAACCTAAAAATATACAGTTAGAGCAATCTTTTTTGAATGGATATGCAAAGCTATCAGGAGTATCATCATGGAAAATATAATGATCCCGACATCTTTGATAGCCAATTAATTTTCCATTATTTTTTAATTCTTCTGGTAGTTTGTGTCAAACGAAATCGATCTGGTGGGCTGCATTTTCAAGGATAAATGTATCATCAAAGCATGCGATATCTCGATCATCCATACAAAGTAGATTCTGCAATTGATTGAAGATCTGAACGGACTTCTCGTAGGATGGTTGAATTCCATAAAAATGCCAGAACCATCTCTTGAACTCTTGGACATTTTGAAATGCACATGAAGTATCCAATTTCTTTAAGTGATAAGCATAATATGGACATTGATGTTTTAAGAAATCGTTCTTTTGATAGAGTGAGAAAAATTCCATTTTTTCTAAATCAATAATTGGTACAGCAGTGTGAATTAGATCTTCAAGCCATTTCTTCTTCTGTTCACCTTGTATGTAAAAGTATCGTGTATGTTTGACCATAATTTCAAGAATTTCTTTTAATAATTCATATGGTAGCAAACCGGCTAGTCATGATATTGAATGGTGATGCTTATGGTGATCAACACTTTTTTGCATTACAGCAACATCAACTTGATCCAAAGGTGGTTCAAACAACCAATGTTCACATCGCGCAAGTCCATATGTACCCACTTTATCATAATTATCAGTAGCACAAAGTTCTTTTATCACAAATCTGCCATCAGGCATCTCGAAACCCACAAAATCAATTATTAAGTCCATCATTGCAATTTGTTAGCTTTAAACAATAACTTAGTTAATATAAATGTGATTTCATGACACGCTTGTTCGTAATCTTTTCGATCTTTGAAGTTTAATAATATTTCTTTCCAATGAGAAATTTGTAAATCGATTTCTTGTCGTGGAATAGCTAATTCATTGTTTTTTTCCTCATTTGCGTTTCTATAATAATAAGCATTTGGAATAGCATCGTCGTCCTCGAAAATATTACTTTCTTCGCTTATGTCTTCAAACTCAATTTGGGCCTCGTGGTTACACTCATCCGTGCATACGTGAAGTCTAAAAACAAAGTTGATAAATAATTAAATATTCATAGATAAATTAATGAAACATTTAATAATTTTTATATACCTTGAACGTTGAGGAGCCATTTTTAGGATTTTCTAAGCATACGTAATTGCAGATTTTCCGTTTTTTCACTAATTTCATATAGATTCTTTGTCAGCCTTCTTTTTTCGGCACATCCTGGACACGATACTTCTCGCGCACTTTCAATAATTTCAATATTTCTTGCAAACGCAATTATATCGTCAACAAATTTACCAATTTCCTCAGGAGGCACGTCACCAAACAACGATTCAATAATATCATCCAGGTTATAAGTGTATGGCCGATTATGTAAGAGAAAAATTCTTTCACTTTCACTGAACTTATCCATTAGTACAGACTGTTAACTAAAACGTTTCTCGATGTAGACTGACTGCTGCGAGCTCTTGAGCTCAGCGCTCAGCTCAGTATCCCCACTCTAGGCCAAAAACTATTCTATTGCGCAGTTGAAAAACTTTACTGCACTGTTAGGAAAAACCAGTTCAGACTCGCCTGATGACGTCATCTATTACGCAGTAGCCGAAAAAGAGGGGAGAGAAACTATACCACTAGATGGCATGCTCTTGTATGCTTCTCGCATGTACCCTTACATACCCCAGTTTCAATATATTAAACTTCAAATCATACATTTACGTGTACAGATTGCATTAATCAAAGTAGGCAACGCTAGTGTCAGCTCTGGGGTTAAGCACAAACATGATGCCAGAACCTGTAACCTGATAGGCACTCCGAGAACTCATTCTAGTCATTAATGAAATTGTACATTATTTTACATAAATTGTACATTAGTAATAATTGTATATATTTTTTTCAAAGTGTCCCACTCGAAATATACACAAGACGCCATCTATTATAAGACGAGCTCACAATGGCGGACATGAGCTCAAAAGGGTCCTAGACAAGCTCAAAAATGAGCTCAGACGGTAAAAATACTGCCAAATGACGTCAATTATCATCAAAATGATGTCAAAAACTGCCAAATAGCGTCAATTAGCATCCAAATGATGTCAAAAAGGCCCCAGATAAGCACACCAACAGCAGACACATTACAATCAGTCGTTAACTTACCGTCCGTCGGTACAACAGGCCATGTCCATGTTGCCCCAACTGATCCAGAACTCTCCCTGTCTATCTACTGTAAAATATCGCACATTTACCGTAAAACACCGTAATTCCGATCCGCCGAGGTCACCTCAAATGTGCTGCAGCATTGCTTAAGATACCTAGACATGGTTATTTACTTCGTTCATTTGTGCGCCATCTATTCAGGATTAGCATAGTAAATTCAGTTACGCCCACTCAATTTTCGATATAATTTCATCGGGTGATAATATTATTAATTTGTAACACTTTAAATTAAAATGAAGAGCACTGGGCTTTCTATCAGTTCTGCGTTTGAGCTTTAAATGACATGGGAATAAAGAAACCCGATATCTTAAGAAGTGCCGCAAGCTGTTTCTACAGATTTCCATAAGTCTTTAAGAAGAATCTTAAACAAGACTTGTGATGAAATCTCTGGCAAGTATACCTATGAAATTTCTTCTTCAAGTCTTGTTAAAATCTTCCGTTAGAAATTTGCTGAAGGATATTTGTCAAGTATCTTGCTTAAGGCAATGTTACTATAATAGAAGTATCAATAAAATAAACTCCATGATTACCTTAGTTAAATCAAACGGATTCCATTGTAATTTATCAGCCTGTTGCTGGGTCATTACTTGGATATAGAATGTCCATGAAGGAAAATCTTTTTTCGCAATCGCATTGTACAAATCTCTGATACTGTAATCTGGATCTTGTGAACTTATTTCTGCAGCTTTTTCAGCAACGATATTTTTGATACCTTGGTCGGTCTGATAAGTAAATATTAAATGTATTAGTAACGATACACATGTAATGAAAAAATTGACAAATACTATTAATTGAATGTACGTTGATCGTCTTTAACGAAAGTTCATAATGATGTTACACGCAGATAATTTTTGAGTAAAAATTACCCATAAAGTTTGGTACTGTAAGGACATTTAGTCAGTAAATAAATTTTTACTATGTTGTTAATAGAAATTGCACATCATTAACATGTTATCGAATAGTATATTTTACAATGTGCATGAAAAAAGTTTAAATATTTATCACATATTCTCACAGTGTCAAACTTTTTAAATAGTTTTTACTAAAAATTTATCTGCGTCTACAATAAATTTTTAATCAGCTTTAGAATTCGAGAAAATGCGCCGATTGCCACCTTAAACGTCAAAATCGGTTAATTAGTTCGAAAGATATTGGCGCGTGAAAGTTAAAAAGATAACATAAAATGTTATTTTTTCTGGGTAAATCAAAATATAATGTGCTAAAATGTGTCAGAAATCATACCAACTCTTTTTCTTTATAGTCTCTTTCGATCATCATACAATGTCATCTAACTTTTTCTTTAGATTTAATCATATTGTCAGCAAGAAATTGGAAAAACTCAGTTTTTAATATCTTTCTCGGATATTTCATATATTATTGCTCTCACCTGAGTCAAAACTTATTCAAATCTCAATTATGATCACTGACATTGATGTCTGCCTCAATACATTTATTTCATAGAACATAATCGGGAATAAAAATTTAAAAGCCGCTTCTTCGTTAATGGTTTTTTGATTCTTAACTTTTCAAACCTAACTTGTTAGAGCTTGAAGATCTCTTAAAAAAAATAATAGCAAGAAATGATGAAAAATTGCTTGAAGAGCTCAAAAATATATTCATGGTGATGTTTTCAAGCTCCTTTAACTCGAAAACAGCGGGAAGTTTTGGGGCTGGCCCGCGGGCCATCCGACTCCCAGATTTTTTCTAATCGTTTCATAAGGTTTCAAATGATTAATTAATTAATTAATTAATTTCAAATGTTTGTAATGAATTTAAAAATAAAAAACTGAGATTTTAAATTGAAAAAAGTTTAATTAAGTTGAAAGAACTCAAACTTCTTTTTTTTTTACCAACCGAAGTAGTTCTTGCCCCATTACTGGTGGGTATGCCGTTAATGGCCCCGTTACTTTATAAACAATAACATAATTGAACATAATACAAATAACCAAATAAATCATTTATGTGATGTCTTCAATTTTCTTAGGTTCAATTTGATCCAAATAGATATAATCAACCTTACATTTCAAGTTTGTGATTTGGCAGAGTGGTTAATAGGTCAAACTTTGAATCAGAAGTATTCGGGTTCGAGCCCATGACCCAGCTAGATTTTTTTTTTTTTTTTTTTTTTTTCATGACAATTATTGCATATAAGGTAAAAGCCCCTATACCCGCTCACTTTTCATTGGTGTGAGATTGAATCACTTAATATAAATTATTAAATAAAATGAAAGACCATATTTTTTTTTTTTTATAGTTTTAAGTATTAGAATAAAAGTTTAATTTGAAGAATAATGTTAATAATTATTTATTAGCAATTTTTTAAATTAGGTCCTTGAGTGCACCCATAGTCGCTCACTAAAAGTTGGGATGTATCTTTAGTCGATCAACACATGGCCCTATAGTCGCTCAATGACAATATCAATTAAAATATGATCAATTTATTAATTTGGAAAATAATTTTGAAATTCTATTACTTTATTCTTTCATAATATAAAATTTCATGAATTTTAAAATTGTATTTAATAAGATAAAGTTATAACAATTCTTAACAAATTTGACGTAACCTCAATTTAATCTAACGAATGAACGTTAAAGTAAAAAATGCCAGGCTGAGCGCGATTTTTAAAACAGTCATTCAATTTAAATTTACAATCTATTATGAAATAATTTGATACATGATATTTTAATATATTTAGATTCACAAATACTTATTTATCAATATTAATATTTTTAGTTGTAATTTTTTTTTATAGAAATTATAAAAAAAAGCCTTAAACGGTCAAAGTGAGCAACTAATGATACTGAGCGGGTGTAGGGGCTTTTACCTTACAACTTTACAAAATTATATACAATTTTTTAAAAATAATCTATAAATTTAGTTCCCGAGATAACAATGTTAATCTCACTATATATAGTCTGATATGTCCATATCAGAATATATAAAATCTTCTATGTACATATATATTGTCTGATATGGCCAATTTCCATATCAGGCCTGATATGAACCGTCCATATCAGGCCATGTTAGAAAATTTTTTCACAGGTACTTAAACATATTAGTATAATTTTCAAAATGAATAGCGTTTAATGTTTTAGCCATAATTTACCAACACAATATATTTCAAAAATCAAAAACTCCTGATAAATTCTTACCCGATAAAAAAAGATTTTGTATAATTATGTATAATTATATATGAGTTCATATATAATCAGATCTGAAAGTTGGCCAGACCTGATCATATATAATCATACATGATTAGATATAATCATGCATGAACGAATATAGTCATTTTTAAAAGCTCATTGAAAATATCTGAAAATAATTAATTAAGTTATTAAATTAGGATTTATCGTCTTCATTAATGTAAATGTTGGTTAAATTTAAATTGAAAAAAAACAAAAGTGCTATAGATTAACTATTTTTGTACTAAGGAGTCACCCATCCAATTATCGATCCACGCCGATGCTACTTAACTTTGATAATCGGTAGATGGTAGTCTGATCCTCTAGTCTGTTATGAACTTACAACAAAGAAAAATTTATGGTATAACTTAACTCAAATAATCAAATTGATACGTCCTACTTAAATAATGCACCTAATGATGAATTTAGTTTTGTACATAAATTTCGATCGAATTCATCAGATAGATATAATCAAATCTTTTTATCTATAAACTTATAAATATCCATATGTAAGTCGATATCGATTTATACTTTTGAATTGCTGCTGAAACCTTTGAATATTTATCAAGCAAAGGGGATTAATGTTTGATTGATAATTGACAAAATAAAAATTTAATAACATTAATATTAAAATTGTCACATTATGTTATATACATGGGTATATATATATATATACCCATGTAGGGGAAGGGGGCGCAAAAGGCCTCGGGTAGGTAAATCGGGGTACGCCCAAAATTTCATAAGAGAAAATTTTATTTTTTAATTATTCCAAAAGCACTTTTGTAAACATAATTAAGTAATATTTTAAATATTTTTGGTAAACTTTTTCAAAAATCTACTTTCAGTCAAAAAATGTTGATGGCTTTTGATTTATAATAAAAACCAGTAAAAAGTTTTTTTTCTGCTTTTGCATCCAGCAATCGTGTAAGATGTAATATTAGGTTATAAAAATTACTCACAAAAAAACTTTGATTTGATCAATTTTATTAATATGCAGAAATTTTTGTTTGGGCCTTTTTTAGGGGATACCCTATTTTGCCCGCCAAAGTGAAAATTTTTTGTTTCAACGGCAACTGAAATTTTTGTTTATTTACTTCGCATATCATTAAAAACAAAAGGATTTAGCGTATTTTAATTCTTGGAACCATAGTATTTTCATAAGTACTCCGCTTTGCCCCCCCCCCTACCCATACGTAATTCAATATTTATAGATTTCATATCATTGAAGCCTGATCAGATCCAATTATATATAGACTTATATATAATTTGACCAGATCATATATAGGCTTATATATGATTATACCTTGCTTTCATCAGTTAGATCTGATCAGATCTAATTATATATAGACTTATATATAATTAGACATGATCATATATAGGCTTATACATGATTATACCCAGCTTTCATCCGATAGATCTAATCAGATCTAATCATATATAGACTTATATATAATTAGACCTGATCAGATCTAATTATATATAGACCTATATATAATTAGACATGATCATATATAGGCTTATATATGATTATACCTAGCCTTCATCAGCCAGGTCTGATCACCCGAGTCGAAATTTGAATCGTCAATCGGACGTATTGAACGTTTGAATCGTTAGTCGGACGTGATAAACGTTGTAATCGTAAGTCGGACGTAATGAACGTATTGGAATCGTCAGTCAGACATAATTAACGTTGGAATCGCCTGTCAGACGTAATGAACGTTGGAATCATTAGTCAGACGTAATGAACGTTGGAATCATCAGTCAGACGTAATGAACGTTGGAATCATAAATCGGACGTATTGGACGTAAAAATTATCATCTAGATATTTAACGTTAAAAAAGATGGACATAATCAATTTCCTTCGGCTTTCTCGTGGGGGGTTTTAGTGGGTTGAACAATAATAATATTCCAGTGTTGCATTGTCCGACTTACAGACTTGAATTTTCGCATTTAGTTTTCTAAAACAAATACCGATCGTGGGGGGTTCGTAAGCTTCTTTAGAATATTTGTGCCGAAGTTCAAGTCTATAAGACTCATGATGAGAAAAAGGGGATATTTAAAATTATGACCACACTGAAATCCCCCTTGGAGTTGGTTTTTAAAAATTACAGACGGTTGGGGATTTCTAAGATTTTTTGGAACATTAATCCCAAAAATCACGCTTGTAAATCTCATTATATGAAAACACAAGTATTTTAATCGTTCATCTCAGTAAAACCCCCCTTTCTATTTCTTTTCTGAAATAATACAAATGGTGGGGGATCCGTATGATTGTGGGAAATATTCGTGTCGATTCACATTCAAGTCTGTAAGCCGGACAATGCAAAAACTAGAGTATTTTTATTGTTCGACCCACTAAAACCCCTTACGGGAAAGCTGAAGGAAATTGATTTTGTCCATCTCTTTTAACGTTTAATATCTAGATGACAATTTTAACGTCCAATACGTCCGATTTACGATTCCAACGTTCATTACGTCTGACAGGCGATTCCAACGTTAATTACGTCTGACTGACGATTTCAATACGTTCATTACGTCCGACTTACGATTCAAACGTTCATTACGTCCGACTGACGACTCAAATTTCGACTCGGGCAGAAGAATTATATATAGGTTCATATATGATTATATATGATTCCATGTATGACCATATATAATCATATATAATTCCATGTATGATTATATATAATTATATATGATCTTATATATAATCATATATACTTATATATAATCAGATAAAATCTTTTTTTATCGGGTAATGACATTGTTCACCTAATTAAAGCACAGAATTCTACGCGAATTCGGAAAATTTTTCCTCAATACATATCATTAGTTACAACAGTAACTTCACTTTAATTACCGCAACAAATGTCACTTCGTTGCGTTAACCAAGATAGTTTTGTTATCATAACAAAAAGCTGCGTAATCCTGACTTTTGTTATGATAGCAAATTTTTTTTAGTGTGTGAACTCACGTTCGAAACACCCTTAAGCCACCGTAAAAACGTTGATAAATCACAGTGGGGACATGGTCGGAACATAGTCGCGTGACAGAAACCACCGTGGTTCAACCGTAAAATCACCGTCGAATCTCCGCTGCTTCACTGTCAGAACACTAAAGACGTGTTTCCACGGTAAAAACACCGTGGTTCGACCGTGTTTTTACCGCCACGCTGAAACTGCAAGGGTTATAGAAACTTTTTTCCATAAATGAGCGTTTGTCTCATAATTCCAAGAAATTATTACCATAACGTTATTAGTTGATACTTTATAAACGTATTAGAAACAACTACCATAATTCGCTCTCTGTGTAGATTTTGTGGATTATTCACAATACTTTTTACCAAAATTTATTTGTATGATGTAAATCCTAAAAGATCTTACCTTATAATGAAATTTACAGTAGACAAACTCGTTGTCCTTATTGACAAGTTTAAAAGTATGTGAGCCATATCCATTCATGTGGCGATAACCGTCAGGAATACCACGATCACTGAATAATATCATAGTTTGATGAGTTGATTCAGGTCGAAGTGAAATAAAATCCCAAAACATATCCATATCCTTTAAATGAGTTACCGGATTTCTTTTTTGTGTATGGATAAAACTTGCGAAAAGTAATGGATCTTTTATGAAAAATATAGGAGTATTGTTTCCAACAAGATCCCATATTCCTTCTTCAGTATAAAATTTAACGGCAAACCCTCTAGGATCTCTATCATAAAAAAAGAAAAACAAAGGATCATTCAAGTTTTATTGCATTATATACTTAATTGAAATTCAAAATTGACTTAGTCCTCATTTGACTGAGTAAGCAAACGCTCTTTAAAATAAAAATTATGGAAAAAAATGCTCACAGTTAAGCTATGATAATATAGATAGGAAGTTATCAAAATATTGTTTTTATAAGTTCTATACAATCCTAATGAAATGTATCTATCATTTGAAAACTATTTTCGATTTTCACTTAGTATAATTTTTTTAACTTCCCGCTAAGAAAATCGACGATTTTCCAAAAATTCGGGAAGTTATTGGTTTCACCCCGATTTTCAAAAATCGGGTTTTCATCATATGTTGACATTTGAAGGCGCGAGGATGCTACTCAGACATTTTTAGAGCGATGTCTGTATGGGTGTGTGTGTATGTGTGTGTGTGTGTGTGTGTGTGTGTGTGTGTGTGTGTGTGTGTGTGTGTGTGTGTGTGTGTGTGTGTGTGGATGTAAACCTCTCATATCTTTTTAGTGAATGGACCGATTTACATTTTTTTGGCAGCATTCGAAAGATTTCTTCTCAACTTAGATTTTCAGAAAATTTCAGATCATTTAGTCAAATAGTCTCTGAGATATTAAAGAAATACGAAAAAAAAAAAAATTTTTTTTTCGTTTTTCGTCATTATTTCGGAAACTATTGAGTCGGTCAATTCCAAAATCGAATCAGCTCTAGAACTCGATAAAAGCATTCGATTGCTGCCAAGAACGTCCCAATCCGATAATTCGTTCGAGAGATATCGTTGACGGAATAATCAATGTAAAATCTGTATCAGCTTTTTTCATTGAATAACATCATAATTACTGAACAACATAACTCAAAACTAATATGTTCTTGTTTATGTAAGTCATTGGAAGTGACTTCTTAAAAATCATCATGTTCGCTCGTTTCACGATATACTTACTCCATATAGATACAATGTATTACGTAAACTTATTTTTGAGCGAACTATTGAACATAATTGTAAATAAATATGTAAAAAACGCTTATTTATTAATTATTTTGGAGTCTAAATTTTTCCATTTTAATATAATACGTAATCCTTTTGAGCTTGGAAAGCTCATAAAAAGAATAACAAAAGTTTTTTCGAGCTCGAAGAGCTCGAAAATGTATTTATACTAATGTTTTCGAGATCTTAGAGCTCGAAAACAGCGGGAAGTTACGGGGCTGGCCCACAGGGCCAACCGATGCCCAGATTTTTTTGCTTGGTTTTATGAGAACCCAAGGAAAAAAGTTTCGCCCGAGCCCTACACGGAGAGAACAAAATGGGAATTTTCCCAATTTTGCTGAGATGAAATTCTTTTGTCGACATTAGCAAGTTTTGCTCTTTCAACATAGGAAATTTTACTCGAAAAAAATGAGAATAACGATAGTTTATAGAAATTTTACCCACATGTTATAGGAATATCTTCTATATTACCATTTGGTAAATTTTCATGTGGACATGAAAAAATTTCTCTGTTAACATTGCTGAAATTTCTATATTGACATGGATATTTTAATTATGTCAGCATAGGAATTTTTCCTATGTTACCAGAGTAATTTCTTCTATATTGACATAGGAATTTTTTCTAGGTTAGCAAAGAAAAAATTCCTCTGCTAACATAGGAAATATTCCTACGTTAACGTAGTCGAAATAACTATGTTGACATAGAAAAATTTGTATGTCAACATAGAAAAAACTGCTATGTTGCATACGAAAAGTCCACAAGAAACTAAAACCAACAAAATACCAAATATTTTGGTCATCATTATTATTAAGGCTTTAAAGCAATAAAATAGCGATGTGTTAAGGTTTTAAGATATACAAAAGTAGAGTTTTAAAGTTTTCGAAAAAATTTTTTTTGGAATTTAATTAAAATTTTTCTGTAGGACCTACTAATAAACAAGTGTTTTTATCAATCCAATTAATATAAATGTGTACGCGAAAGTCAATTACATCGTGTTTCCGATAGTATATAATCATCAACTCAATTAATTAATTTTGATTTACTTAATAACTTACGTTAAAACCATCAGTTTACAAATATTTCATTTTTACATATACAGGAATTTCTACTTTGTTAACATAGGAATGATTTCTATGCTAACATAGTAAATTTTCCCATGTTAACATTGAGAGATTTCCTACTTCATTAAAGGATTTCAGTAATGTTAGCACAAAAATTTGTGTAATATTCGCATAGGAATTGTTCCTATATTACATAGTTATTTTTCCAACCCGGGAAAAAAAATTTATATAAAATTTTATATAAATCCTTCGATAAAATTATACATGCGTTTTGGTTTGATCCAATTTTATACAGTTATATATAATTTTATATAATTGTATATAACTTGATAAAGTTATACATGCAATAATTGTGACGAAAAAAAAAAAACACTTCCGCCGACTCATGGGCTCGATCCCAAACCTTTCGGTTTCAACGTCTGATCTGTTAACCACTGTGCTGAATCATACACTTGAACGGTGAGGTTAATTGTGTTTATTTAAATACAAATAAATTTGAGAAAATCGAAGACATCAATAGATGATTGTTTGTGTTATTTGTATTGTATCCAATCACATTATTGTTTATAGGGTAAGCAAACCAATAGCGATACACCCACTAATAGCGGGGCGATAATAACTTTTTTTGGTAAATTGAAAAATAATGAGAAGTTAAAATTTTTGAAACTTAACTAAAAATTTTTTTAATTTAATATCTTAGTTGTTTATAAAAATTCATGGTTGAAACTTCAAAATATTTTAGTGGTCATCTCGACGGTTGCCTTGTTATTCTATTTCCAAGAGTTTGAAAAAAAGTTTGTGTACTTTATAACATTTATGAATGCAGTTAATTTAAAAATTCTATAAACTTTATAAGATTCTATAAATCATTATGAAATCAGTTTTTCCGACTAATCTTACGTTATTTGGTCGTATCTAAATTATTTCACGAAATATTATGATTCACACACACACGCACAGCTTGATATTGACTTAGAAATCGCCATAAGATAGAATTTGTTAGAACTCAATTATAGAAAATTTTATATAATTATAGAAAAATTTTTCGACCGAATGTATGAATGCGTATGATTATATAAAAAATAACATAATTAATAGACTGGGCCAAAAAAATCGACTATTCTGTTTTTCTTTCGATACTGTGAAAATATTATTCCTGATGACCAAAAAAAATTATTGTGCAAGTTTGATCCCTTAATGTTGATATTAAGGGGTGGTATCGTTACGGCTATTGGTTTTTTTACAGAAATTTCATTTTTTATCCGAAACTCGTAAATCATCTATCTGAAAAATTTAAGCAAAATAGTCGGTTGTTTTGGCCCAGCCTAATAATTATACATATTTATATAAAATCATATATATAAATATATGATTATATAAATGTATATAATCCCGGGTCAAAAAAATAACTTGATTTTGACGTAATTTTCAAAATTTTAAATAAAGTAAGTCTAGGAAGACAAAAGCAAGTCAAGTTAAAGTTCCTTTTTTTAATAAAAGCAAAACATATTTTAAGATATGAAAATACATTTGGTTTTGACTTGCTTTTGAAAAAGTTAATTTACTTAGTACCCATTTACGCCAACTAAGTTAAATGCAAGTCACGTTGTCTGCGGCAAGTAAATTTGAGTGCGACAAGCTTACTTGTTTTCTACAAGACTTACTTCTATTCGCATGCAGATTATCGTTCAACCCACAAAAATGTCGCGGCAACAGTTGAATCAGCAAAAAGCTACTTGGGGAACAAATCACCGAACACTAAAATAGTACTCATATTGCATTACGATAGTACTATCGATACCACAAGAGTCAAATGTGTGCTTTGGCTAATTTGACTAACGTAGTATTTATATTTGGCAACGTCGCGTAGAAGTAAATGAGATAGAAGTATGCTTAGAGTAACTCTGCTTCACTCAAAATATGAGATCATGCGCAAAATCTATTGCGCCAACATCTATTATACAAGTTATTGGCTTTACATGTTCGTTTACTAAAATTTCTAATTCAAAATTATTAAATAATAAAAATAATATTTCATTGAAAAGAAAAGAGTCACAGAATAAAAAGTATAAAAAAAATCTGTAACAAGTAGCATTAACAAATAAATTAAATGAGAAACATGGAAAATTCACGTCTCCTAACCCTACGACTAACGTCAATAATTTCAGAAAAAATTTTTAATTACTTTGAAACTAAAGAATTAAAAATATTTAAAAAATGTGCAATATTTAAGTTTAATTATGCAATATTACATATTTTGTAATATGTTGCATTATTTAATAATGCAACTGTATTAATAAAACTATATCGTATGTTTTGTAATGAAAAATGGGTAAAACATTGATATCCCCACATACCGCATTTGATGCATGTTTAAATTTCGCGCGCGTCATAACCTTTTTAGCAGCGTTGCCACATGTATGTAACATGCCAAATTTCTCTTAATTGTTTACTCTTATCACAAGCTCTGAAGCTCGTATTTTAATAAACCAAAGTATTCTACGCATTTTTTTCTTTCCGTTGATACCACTTCCATTGAAATCTGAGCGTCAGATTTTATGAAATAAAAAAAAACTATGTGATTTCCCATAAGGATCAATGCTAAAGACAATTATCTTTTAATATTAATATCTTTTTTTTCAGTACTCTGTAGACCTTTAAAAATTGAACTGGTTCATGATCTTATAATAATGTGCCTATATACTAAGTTTCATTTAATTCTGAACGTCAATTCTAAAACCGATAGTACTACCTTAATCCTATAATAAAATTTTGATGAAATATATGTGAAGCCAAACTATTCGTAACGTGATTGGTCGAAAGCAAAAAATATATGCAAACGACATAAAAATATACATTAAAATAAATATATGAAAAACGACATGAGCAAGCTAGCGCGCGAAACATGTACGCTAGTAATAAAAAAAATATGTTCAATTCGTGCGGTGTTGTCGATTATCGACACGAGTGCATGAGCGCACGAACGAAGTGAGACAACTTACCGCACTAGTTGTACAGTATACTATTCGCTCCGAGTGCAGCCATGGTAGGGGAAATTAAATTGACTGAAGCGCTTGCAGTGGTTAATTTTCAGAGTTACAGGAGGCTATTATTATTAAAATTGTAAGCAAGTACACGTGAAAGTATTTGTTCTATTATTACTTAATTATTCATTTTTCATTTTGATTTTTTTCTTAGTATCATTTTTTGACTTTGATATGAATTTCAAACAATTTGACTTAATTATTATTTACTGCATTCTTTTTTATTTTTTATCATTATACTTAATTGATCTTAATTCGTTTAACTAAAAAACAACACTGCAATTACTAAAAAACTGTCACATATTTTTTATAACTTTTTTTTTTACTATTACTTATAATATTTATGTATTTTTTTATGTTTCTTGCTATTGACAAACGTACACTGATAGAAGGATTTCTTTGGATTTAATAAAATTTGTTAATATTTAACAAATGGTTTATTAATGATCAGACTCACATAAATATTGATTAACAGTCAACAAATTATTTATTAGAAAGTATTTCCTTGCATCAAAAAAATATTAATTTATATTTAATAAATCATTTATTTCACGCAATTTGACGTATTTGAAAATATAACCTCATTCTCTCGAAATATAAATAAAAATATTTTTAAAAATTTATTTTAAGTGGGAAGATGAAGAATAGATTATAATAAAAAAATTATTTTTATGACATAATTAACAAACAATTATTTAAAATAATTTTTATATTTTATATAAAATACGGCCGTGCAACAACGCTTACTACTGCCTAGTTAGTCTCTTGCTAATATATACAAACTACATATGATTATGTGCAGCCATCTTTCGATAATATTCGCCAAAGAATTATTAACTATTAATAAATATTTATTTGTTTCAAAGAAGCTTCTCACAAGAGTTTTAATAAATCTAGTTAATTACTCTCAAATAAATCCATCCATCAGTGTATAAAAACATACTCTGACAGCCTCCCGTAGTTCATATTTAGTCTGGCGCTGCAGTCACGCTCATAGCGAATACTTAAACTTTTTTCTACTATTTTACATAATACAGTAATAATTTAACATTCAATATTCATTTTTATAAATAATAGATTATAATTGGATCTTGCAAGTACATTCTTGGAGTCATGAAGTTATTCTGAAAATAATGTCAATATCGATAGTTCTCAAATTGTTATGACTCTTTTAGTTGAGTAACATTTTTATTATGATAAAATTATTTTTTTTATTGTTTTTTTTAATCAAAAAATTAAAAAAAAGACAACGAGCTACGATGAAACTAATAAGAACAGGCGCTAGTCAAAGTGACTTTAAGTATTAATATTTTAAGAGAAATGTGCTAAGGGAACCCCTACCCTGATCGCACACCACCCCCACGCAAAGC
Source organism: Microplitis manilae (assembly GCA_030273425.1). Classification (NCBI taxonomy): domain Eukaryota; kingdom Metazoa; phylum Arthropoda; class Insecta; order Hymenoptera; family Braconidae; genus Microplitis; species Microplitis manilae. The sequence goes on from CP092722.1 coordinate 16,122,107, forward strand.
ACCGCCTGGTGGTGGAATCTGGTATTGAAATAGTTAAAAATTGAAAAGTTATAAATTAAAAAAATAGCACTATAAAAATAGTATAAAATTTGGAAAATCCAAAAGTGCACGACTCAAAATGCTCATTTATTATGAAATAATAAAATAATGGCGGGAATCACAAATAAATTTAAAATATATATAATTTTCTGTCATTAAAATTTGTTGTTTTTTTTTTTTTTTTTAATTATATTAGTAATTTTTTATAATTATAAATGAATTTTCTCAAAATAGCTCGATTAATAACATAAAGGAAATATATGTAAAGAAAAACAAATAAAAAAAAAAGAATTGAATTGAAAAAATTCAGGCTTACCAATGAGCCATAACACAAAAAAAAAAAACAGCTGTACTAGGACGGTAATGTGCAACCGCCCCTGGTGGAATAAATGTACGTATAATGTACAGACATATCACCATCCATCTTAATTTTACATAGATATATATATATATATATATATATATATATATATGTATAGTTATACAGCTTTTTTATTCTTTTATTAATTGTAATTAAACGACACTGAGTTACCTAGCCATTTTCAATAGAGGATCTACAAGTATTTCAAAGAATTTAAAAAAAAAAAATTTGATTCAAAATGGTGTGCAACATATCTTAATTCCGTGAATCAACAAAGGTATAATAATTGAAATAGTTGCCGAAGTGAGGCGAAAAGAATTTTTCGATCGTAAAGCACTCTCTGATGCTTCGCATCATGAGTCGTGCACTAGTGAAAAAAAGTTCTAAAAAAATAGTTTATTTATGTAAAATTTAATTATCGTTGAAACTAGAAATATATAATAATTTAAAAAACAAAACAAATAATGACACACAGGCACGATTAGTGAACGCACGATTTTAACGTCAAATATAAAAAAATACTTTGATTTATCGGTAAAAATCTCTCTGCTTTTTGTTAACTATATTTATTTAGAAACTAAAAAAAATTAATCTCAAATTTCATAACTTATATTTTGTCCGTAATATTGCAAAAAAGTGAACTAGTGATTTTTCTGTTAGTGTGTGTGTAATACAGGTACGTATATTTTTGAATTTATTTAGATGAGCTTCGGAGGGCCCATACACTTGGCGCGAAAATTTGAATATGCTTTACAAAAATTATTATTGAAACAAAGCTTGATTTTTATTAATTAAATTTTTTTTAATTTTGAATTAAATCAAATTTTTCTTGAAGCTCAGCATATAAATATTGTTTTATAATAATTTCTTGTGGACAACATATAATTCAAATTAGGTTTACTGAAATTCAAATGTATGTTTATTTATAAAAGCACGTATATGATAATTCATAACCATAAGGTTTATAGCAATAAATATAATTACAGTTATTGGTATTATTACGATCATCATAATGGAAGCCGCTGATATTTATGAATTGACATTACACTGGCACGATAACAAAGTTGGTTCGATACGGCAATAAATTAGCAATACCCGGTAAATAATTACTGTTGAGTATGTTACGTCCTCATCACCCTTTAAACATTTTTTCAAATATACTTACAAAATTTCATTATTATTCTGGGAGATGCCCAGCGTGAATATTCCATACGGACCATTCCCGTATGATACTTTTATTATCTTTAAATGATCATTACTTAAATAAATATATATTGTGACATTTTAGATTACAATAAATAATTCGACGCCGACACGTGGTTACTTAATGTGTTTAATTCGTACATTAATTTAAGGCCCACCTTAATTTACCTAAAATAAGGTTATGTTATTTGATAGCTGCCAGATTTTGTCATGGCCGATCGCGACTGTTTAAATACTTTCCCGCGTCATTTAAATAATTCCTTTGTTCAGTTGGCAGCGTGGTACGAGAAGGATCCGAGACTCGGAAAAGTAGGCTTAGTCATAATAGTCGTAAATTAATTAGTAAGTAAGTTACGTTAAGTTGGTACTGTTAGCTGTAAGATAGGTACTCGTTTGCTGGTCACCAGAGCCCAAGAGGACATGACCACGCCATGACAACAGACCCAGCCGGAGACGACTTTGGGAAATGTTACCGCTAGCGGAAATGTCCGAACTTGACATCAGCTCGTGATTTCACCTGCAGGAGGCTTAAAACCGTCGAACATATTAGTTGCTGGGCACGAACAGCTTGAACAACGGATTATACAGAACCTGATGGTTTGGATTGAGTGTTGGTAATTTAAATCGTATGGACGAATTAATTAATGTAACGGAACGGCATGACCGTCCACCTCCGTTTGACGGGAGGCCGATACCACGCCCTTTTGGGCATACTCGCGCTGCGTAATCGCCTATCTTCCACCATAATACTATAAAAGCGAAATATGAGCATAAGCTCACATTAGCGTACCCATTAGGCATGCAGTGCATGTGGGTGCCTCACGCACAGCCACCACGAATCCTACCGCAAATCGACCCACACTCCTCCCATCTCAGGAAATAGAGAGACTGGTCGAAGCGGGGCTTGGAATGGGTCTCCCATGGTACCAATTCCCTGTATTGGTCAACAGAATGCGCATGGTTAGTGGTGGGCATAATTTCTTCCCACAGACCCATAAGGGCAACCACCACTCATATAAGCACTAGGATTTCAGACATGCCATTATACACACTTGCCCTCATCCATCACCTAGTGTTCTATTATCTCCGAGTTTTTGTGGACGCCATGATGTTTTGAGACCCAAAATGGCGGCGGTTGGTCCACTCGGGAAATCGTATGGACGGCGCGTACCCGAGAAGTCACTAGACCGACCGTCTCATCCAGTCCCTAGACGTGAGCAGCTTGGCTTGAGATGCTATTGACACGCCGCCAAGTGAGGAAGCCCTGAACTGAGGGCTGGAGGTGGACTAGTGATGGACGTTGAAAAAAAACATCGATGTTTTTTTCGATGTAATGCATCGCACAATGGCATCGATGTTATATCGATACATCAAAAAATACATCGATGTTTTCCATACATCGATTATTTTTTTTTTTTAACAAATTAGATATGAATGTGGCGTATAAAAAAAAAAGCCTAAAGTTAGCAGACAGTCAACATTTTTGGATTTTTTTTTTTTTTACCAATTTAATTAAGAAAAAAAAATAGCATCTGCAGAAAATTAAAAAAAATTCTAGTGGCAATTTCTTCCAATTCTTTTTTTTTAACATAACGTTTTTGAAAAAATAAAAAAATTATTAGGTGTCGTCTAATTTCAGTATCATAAAATACAAAATAAAAATAGGAATTTACATATTAAAAAGCTTTATTGCGTTTATAATCTTGAAATTGCTGACAAAAATTTTAGAAACACAAGAAGGAGCAAGGATAAAATGAACATGAATTACACAACAAAATATGAAATCTTTAAATATCCCAATACTTCTTATCAACACTTTGTAAAAACAAAAATTTGCCTAATCTTTTGCCATTCAATCGGTTTCTTTGTTGAGTCATCACTTGCGCCGCTTGAGAAAATAATCTTTCAGATGGAACCGATGTTCCCACCATCGTTAGATATTTAAAAGCGATTTTATGCAATTTTGGAAACTGTGCTTTATAATCTTTCCAAATTTCTAACGGATTGTCGTTCAGTCTTCCAACAGGAGTTCTCAAATAAATTGAAACTTCATCAGACAATACATCTCCAGATTTATTACTCTTCCAATTTTGATGTAACAATTTGTAATGGTCACTCCATAATGAAAAAGTATCCTCACTTTTATCAGACTTATCGGAGTCGGATTCAATGTCTTCGTTTTGCTGCAAATTAATCTTCATCAACTCCTTAATTCTCGATACAGCATTGCTACAAGCTATTGCATCGTTAAAGTGCATTTTCTTGAATCGAGGGTCCAAAATGCTTGCTATAGCAAGAGCTGTTACAAGTTCTATAGAACCCATTCTTTTGGATATCTCTTGCAGAGCTAATTTTTGCACCTCTTTTGCCACAGGTTCTTCTACGACAGCTAAATTAATTTTTGAAATCATGCAGCGGACTAAAGGTATAATTTTGCTAGCTGTGCAATATTTATCTCCAGAAATTTCTTTTGTAGCTGCCTCCAAAGGTCGTAATATTAAGAGAACGGATGAGGCAATGGATATTTCTGAACCATTGAGCATAGGAGGTGCGTTGACGTGCCGAAAAAGAATATCATTTATAACACTCCGCATTTCCAAAAATCTTTGTACCATGTAATATGTACTATTCCAGCGCGTAGGCACGCTTTGTATCAGTTTTGTCTCACCGGAAGTGGCTTTTCGCAATTCATCACTAGCAACACAGCTCTGTTTAAACCAAGTTACAATTGCTTTAATTTTAAGAACAATTTTTTGCCATTCAGTGCATGCCATTGTACCTTCAGCTACCAAATTTAAGGTATGAGCGAAACATGGAATATGTTTCTTCTTACCAAACACCAATTCTACAGCTTTTACCATATTCGCTGCATTATCAGTAACAACAGCCATCACCTTGTTTTTATTAATCTTCCATTCTTCACAAGTTTTTAAGAGCATTTCAGAGATATATTGTGACGTATGTCTTTGATCAAGTTCGTAAACGCCAAGAGTGACTGAAATCAGTTCAATTTCTATGCCGAAATGGATAGTCACGCCTAAGAAACTCTTCATATTTAAAGTATCGGACCAAATATCTGTTGTCATAGTTAGGTCTTCTACTGTGGACAATTTTGTTCGAAAAGTTTCTGAAACAGCCTCATATTTATTGTCCAACCATCGTCTGAGACTTGTCCTACTTGGGATTTTATACTGAGGAGCTACTGTCTTTATGAGATTTTGGAAGCCTTCATTCTCAACTATTGTAAAAGGCTGGTGATCTTTGCAAATCATATATAACAAACAATTGTTAATTTTTCGTGTTTTTGTACCAGATTCTGAATAAGAGGATATGTCTTCAAAACTAGACTTGATAGATTTTTGACGTTTTATCGGGACTACTTCCGAGTCAGAATCAAAAGTATTATCTAGCAACTGTTTTGAGGTACTTTGAGAACTACTAGTACAAGCTACAACTGCTCCAGACTCATGTAGAAGTTCATCAACAATACTAATATCAGATGACTCTGAAACCGAACGTACGGTATTTTCTGTTTCCAATGTAATATTTTGAAGCGGAAAAATTTCTAAATAAGCAGCCTTATGAACATTACGAATATGCCCAATCAAGTTTGTCGTATTTCCAGTAGACTTAATATCCTTTTGACATAATTTACATTTAGATTGTTTGTTATCAATTTTGTTGTAAAACTTCCAAACCGAACTTTTCTTCTTAGGCGGCATAATATTCTGAAATAAATAAAAAGGAATATTTTCAATCTATTAATGGTCGATAATGCAGTATCAACAACTTGAGATCACTATTATTATCTTTTTGAAACTTCTCGAATTATAATTTATAATATATTGATAATATATTTACCGAAAGTAATAATATTCAGGTTAATACGTCGGTGCTTGATAGGTTACTAAAATATTTAAATCTAAAATGCGATATAAGATTTTAAACTCGATATTTATTATTTTTATATTAAAGACGCTTATTAACTTAATGAAAAAAATTCATTCACTCATTATTTATTTTCCATGATGTAATGAGTGAGTACAAAGTGAAGTAATTGAAGTAAGTAACGAGAGGTCGGCCATTTGCATTTTTGAAGTTTTTTTTTTTACGACTTGACGCTTGGCTAGCATGGTACCATTCAGTCCTTGGGATAGGAGCATGAATGTCACTTCTTGACAGTTGACACTTTAGACGTCAGTAGACAAAAGTATATTTAATAAAAGGAGTAACTAAATCAAATACCAAAATAGTTCAATATATATTCAATGTAGGTTTTGATCACAACTCGTAAAAAGTATTTGTACTACAATCGTTATCAATGTTATCATTAATGCCTGGTCTCCCAGACTAGAAAATCTTAACTAATCAGGGGGCCTGGGATTAATAACAACGAGTGTAATAGGTAAATACCATTGCTTTCACATAAGCGTCACTTTGAGAGTAGTTTTCGAACCGAAAAGACGACGTCTGCATCGCCATCTATGGAAAACGAATTGAATCCTCCTTGTCAATTCGTTTTCCAGGGTAGGTGTTTTTCACATATATCCCGTTTACCCATATATATTAATTACCCAAATCCCGATGACACATATCCCAAATTCAAATTCTTATAACATATATATTTGATGATAGATATGTTCAATGATTCAGATCCCTATGATACATATATAACTTATTATTCATAGCAGATTTATTAATTTGGATTATTAACCACAACTCATAAAAATGCATTTTCTTGCCATTTTTGTAGGTGGAGCCACAATAATCGAATCATTTTGAACTTGAAATAACCATATAAAAAAAAGCATAAAAAACATGTGTGAATGTAGCAGACATCAGATAAATTTAAGATTGTAAATAACCGGAGTAAATAATTAAAAAAATAATATTTATAAAAAATGCACTTATTAGTTTCAAAATTTCTTAAATGCGTATTTCGTTTAATTTTATTTTTTTAATTACTTACTCTATTTATTTATAATTTAAAATGTTTCTGATGTCTGCTACATTCATACTCATCAATAAACTCATGTATTTTAAATATAATTATTTTTAAATAAACGATTTTTATTTAAATAGTTATCAACTGTCTCAGTTAATTTAACTTGATATATTTCATATTTTTTAGAAAAAATTCTACAAAAAATAATTTATAAGGATACGAGGAACCGAGTACACAGAAAAAAAATTTCATGTGACATAAAATTTTTACTTGCCACAAGACCTAAGACTTGCCCCAAGGTGTAGAAGGTATATATATTGCTCGTACTTGTGGGTGGGTATTGTTGTTGTCATTCTCAAAAAAACACGATATATATTTACTTTCTTCATAGATTTATTTACTTTCACCGATCTATATATTAAGTTAATTTAACTGAGACAGTTGATTATTATTTAAGTAACAATTTTTTATCTAAAAATAGTTATATTTATAAGTTTATTTCCATGCTTTATTTTATATGGTTATTTCAAGTTCAAAATAATTTAACCATTGTGGCTCCACCTACAAAAATGATAAAAAAATACATTTTTATGAATTGCGGTTAATAATCCAAATTTATCTTTTCGGTTCGATGACTGCTCGCTATGCGACGCTTATGCGAAAGCAATGGTATCCTAGCAGGTTTGCCTCTTCGATGCATCGAATAAAAAACATCGATGTTTACTCGATGTTGACGTATTAACAAAACATCGGATTGATTCGATGTATCGATATTTTACATCGAGTGTTTTTAAAACATCGATGTATATCGTCCATCCCTAATACAGGGTGGGTTTGTGCCATTTTATCACCCTGTACCCACCCTGATTCCACGGTGTGCCCACAATAATATCATAATGTACCCACCCTGATTCCACGATGTGCCCACTATGATATCATAGTGTACCCATCCTGATTCCACGGTGTTCCCACTATGATATCATAGTGTACTCACTCTAATTTCAGGCTGTACCCACCCTGATTCCACGGTGTGTCCACTATGATATCATAGTGTACCCACACTGATTCCATGGTGTATCCACTGTGATTATACGCTGTATCCACTGTGTACCCACTATGATATTTTGGTGTATCCACTGTGATTCCAGGGTGTACCCATTAGGGTGCTTCAAAAAAAAGCTTTATTTTTTTTTGCTCTTACCCCCTGAAACGTTAGTGATTACCGAGAAAAAAATCCTGCCAAAAGATGGGCTCTCTAGCTCAACTTTTAGAGGTCGCTATTTTAATTTTAATTTCCCATCTAAATAACATGGAAAAATTATTTTTTTTATTAAAAGTGTAATTAGTTGTAAGCTGCTCAATATTTTTTAAATTCATGAATAAATCTCTAAAGCTGATTCCTCAACCTTTCCAAAACCCTATAATAAGTCCAAATTATCGCCAATTGAGGCTACCAAAAATAAAAATGCAAATTAACAATTTCATTTTGAAATACAAAATCGATACTTTTTGAATAGCTTCAATTGACGTTTTAATTATGATAATTGTGACTTATCATAGCGTTTTGGAAAGCTTAAGGAATCAGCTTTAAAGATCTATGCATGAATTTGAAAAATATTGAGCAGCTTACAACTAGTTACACTTTTAATAAAAAAATTAATTTTTCCATGTTATTTAAATGGGAAATTAAAATTAAAATAGCGACCTCTTAAAGTTGAGCTAGAGAGCCCATCTTTTGGCAGGATTTTTCTCTCGGTAACCACTAACGTTTCAGGAGGTAAGAGTAAAAAAAAAAAAAATAAAGTTTTTTTTTGAAGCACCCTAGTACCCATCCTGATTTCACGGTGTATCCACTGTGATTCCAGGGTGTACCCACCGCGATTCCACGATGTACCCACCGTGATTCCAGGGTGTACCCACCGCGATTCCACGATGTACTCACCATGATTAAACAGTGTATTTGAGAGGATTAAATTCATAATAGTTTTTGAAAAACTTGTGAAAAAAATTCTGTACTTGCACTGTGAAAAGAAATTTCCGATTTTTTAAAACACTGTACTTAACGCTTTAAATATTTACAATTGTTCTTGATATTGCATTGCAAATTCCATATAGTACTTAAAATACACGTTTCAGAATTTTCAAGTATACGGATTACATTCTGATATATTTTTTTTTAACTGTCTAATGTTATTTTTTCTATTTTCAAGTAGATGTATTTAAAAATTCAAAGCATATATTTTAAAATTCGAAAGCGTGTATATCTAATTCTGTACGACGTTTAAAAATAATTTTAAATAATTAAATTAAAAATGAAAATGGGTGTATTGATTGCGTTATCTAAAAATTTTTCAAAAGTTTATACTCTCAAAATAAAACGCCATTAACTTCTAAAGAATGTCTTTTATCAGCTAAGAAAGGGTCCATAAATTTCAGCAACATCAATAAAGGTCGGGATCAAAAGTGGTGGATTTGGCGTAGAATTTTTCATACCAACCTTGTATAACATTTGAACGGCTCAACTGATTAGAATGTCGTTTATAGCAGTCGGAAAGGCATCACTGAATTTCTTGGAAATTTGCTAAGATTTATTTGGATCGATTTTCATCCAACTGTTTGCCTTCATGGTTTTTCTTAATCACCAGATAGTGTGATGCAACTAGTTTTATAGTTTAAATATTATTAAAAAAAATCTGAAAACCGGTTGACCCGGCGGGCTAGCCCAAAAATTCGCTGTCTCGGAGCTCAACGAGCTCTAAAACACCAATGCCAATATATGTTCGAGCTTTTTAATCTCGGAAATACCTTCGAGCACTCTTGTATTTTGAACACATCAAAAAACATTATTCTTCTTTTTTTTTCCGTCGACGATTTCTACCGAAATGATTATCCAATTTGATTAAGGTGTTCTTGACTGGATTCGAAAACTTTAATCGTGTTCTAGAGCTGATTAGATTGAGGAATTGATCGATGTGATCGTTTTCAAGTTATCCAGAAAAACGGAAAAATTTAGTATATTTCACTACACGGGCAGAAAGTTAGAGATTCTTGCACTACGCGTCATGATGCCTAAGGCGAAGCCAATTGATCACAATCAATTTCAGTCGAATTTAATCGAAGTTTTCAATCAGAGTAAATTAAATAATTAGATACAGTAGGACCTCGTTTTAAGACTAGCTCGGGGCTGTAGGGGAAAAAATTCTTGGAATCGAGGTACCTCCACTGTTGTGCTTAACAGGGCTTGCGCTCTAACCTCGCTATAAGACTATCACTGTCTTACGTTTTATTTATGTATTAGGTTAAACTCTACTTTGAATAGATACAGAGTATCTATTTTATATATAATCAGAAATAAACAGAATTTTGTCGATCTTTTCTGTTAATTAATTTTGTGATACCACGAAGCTTCAAGTACTCTTCGTGAAAATATATTATTTAATCTAAAATCTTTATGCATGTACATTTTACCTCGGTTTCAGTCGTAATCGTCGTTAGTCTATAGCGAGGTCTCAGCGCAAAATTTTTATGGAATTGTTAGTGGGGAAAGCGTTCCGACCGATTCAACAAATTAAGGGGAAGACTCTTACAATACGTAGTCTTATAACGAGGTCCTACTGTATTTATAGAAATGTAATTTAAAAAAAAATTATTCAAAATAATTTTTTACGAATTGTGGTTTTTACGAAAATGTAAAAGATAAAAATTCCTAAATTTTCAATCAGATTTAATAACTCTAAGGCTAAAAAAGAGAATTACAGAAAAATTCATAATCCTAAAAACAGACGCCGCGATTTTCAACTTTCCGCGAAAAAAAATCGATGATTTTCAAGAAAATTCAGGAAGTTCTTGTTTTCATCCCGATTTCAGAAAATCGAGTTTGTGTGTGTGTATGTGTGTGTGTGTGTGTCCGGACCCTAACTTTTTAACTAATGAACCGATTTGAATGGTTAATGCGTCAATCGAAAGAGCTGGTGAGCCATCAACTTTCATGCAAATTTTAAAAAATGTAATCGAGTAGGCTAAAAAATTTTGGTAAATTACGGAAAAAAATTGTCATTTTTTTTTTTTTTTTGTTTTTGATTTCTTGGAAACGACTTCAACGTTCAGCTTCAAAATCCAATCAGCTCTAAAATTTGATAGAACGCCTCGATTGTCGTCTCAACCATCTCAATCGGCAAATTTGTTCGATAAATATTGTTGCAGAAAGAAATGGTAAATAAGGTAAAAGCACCAATTATTGACGGGGGTCCAATTATTGACTCCCTATCCTATTTCAAGACATATTTAATTACCTACTATATTAATAATGATCGTATACATTTTTAAGCAATCTATGTAATTCAAGAAATTGAAAAAAAATTATTGTTAGTGAAAAATATTAAATATTCATTAATAAAAAAAATAAAATTCATTCATATTTATAGAAACAGCTTGTGAGCGTCAATTTTCTTAACTATTGCGGTTAGAAAAGCAGTCTTTTGAAACGGGGATTTTTAATTATTTTTTTCGTCTAATCACATCAACTTCTTTTTTTATAAATAAATAAATTATGAAAAATTAACAATATCATATATTTACAGTAAATTATGTGCTTTTTAATTTTAAAATAGTGGATGTCAATAATTAGTACATAATATTCGAGTTGTATCTCATATTGACAGGTCAGTACACAGCGCCGTAACGTCTTTTTTTTTAAACACAAATCCATTAAAAATTTAAACCATAATATTCGAAAACCCACGCTGTCATCTGTATAATATTAAATCGTTATTAAAAAAGTTATAACGTTCTCCTCTATTTTACGCGACCCACGGCGGAGTGTGGGTAGCGCTCAATAGCCGTTATGGCTCTCCGTTGGATGAAAACTGAAAATATAAAATAATAAACACAAACAGTCCCACTTGAAGATATCCTGAATCTCCCTGGACCCGCAGCTCTGCTCAGGCTGGGTTAGAAATCCTTGTTGGGCGCCAGTTCGTGTGCCCCACGAACAAATTTAAACTCAAAATAAAACCAACGGAGAAATGAAAATAAAGTAAATGACAGGGTAACGATCTCAGATTTTAGGAAGAGGAAGCAAGAAAAAGATAGTAATAATTTAAATAAATAAAAGTTAAATTAATACCGGGTTGATGATCATTTGTTTCAAATTATATTTTAAATAATAAATTAATATTCAATTGTATCGCATATCCAAAATAACAATATCAAAATAAAATAGTAGTAATTCACTTACAAAATATTACTGGTATGCGTATACAAATAAAAATAATAATAATAAAGAATAGCCAGTAAATATCTTAAACACAAAATATTTCTCGCATGTAAAGAATGATATCACTCGCACGTGATATGCACAAGCTAAAACTATAATCTCAACCTAATCTTTAAATATTTCAAGTAAATATCTCTTACAATTGAACCACTGGTGAATTTTATACACTATTCACAAAATAATAATCACAAAATAATAATATAATAATAATACTCCAAGTTGGTAATAATTACATAAACTAATATCTTAAATTTTGGTATCACTCACACGTGATAATAAACATATAATAATTACGCAGAAAATAATAATTAAGCAGTAAATAATAAAAATAACCAAATATTTATCACACTCAATATCTGGCAATAATAAAATAATATTGAATAGTTTATTCTGATTGTATTAGTACCTACTGGGCACAATAGTCACGCATTCCATCATATGCTTATGGAAATTTTTAATATGCTGTATTCACTATCTCTTTTACTCTTATGTAATAACAAATGATCATCAACGCGGGAACCAAAATTACACGCCAATGTATTAGCCAAAAGTACTTACAGTTTACGTATTATTCAACTCCCTTGGTTGCACTATAATACGGTAAATGTATTTTCCCTCTGTGCTATTACCAAAACTCAAAAAAATTGCCAATGGATTTATATTCTCACTCAAATACCAAATGGCGACAAATGTATAATTAAGTTAATGTAACAGAGCACACACGCTACTCTTACAGAGACCAACTCACGTCTGACCACGGCAGCACGTGAATCTCACGCCGGCACCTAGGCCGACGCCATTTTGTCATACATCTCACTTCACCCAATGGAGATGTATAACTGTCGCATGTTATTCCTTTACAGGACCACCAACATAATACATAACTTTGGCCGTGTAATTCATCCAGTTCCCAACGTTCAATGATCAATTGCATCTTTCATAAGTAATTCTTACTATGGTTTACCAATAAATCAACCAATGCTTTCTTCATAAATTTAGTAAATTTATTTATAATAAATAAATTTACTGATGCCACCTATTGCGTTGACGCGCATGCGCCAACCAATCAAAATAATCATAAGCACAGAAATAAAATGCGCAACCATTCTTACCAGCACTGTAGAAATTCAAGTATATACTTGAATTACTCAGTGAAATCTCCTGGTTAAATACAATTTATACCTATGAAATCAATAAAATAATATTAACACAATAATTAGAACAAAATCTTATATATAAACAAAATAATTATAATAATAATGGGTCGGATGAGACGTGTGAGCAGCGTGTGCTGCCCTCTGTTGCCCACCGACCTGATGCGAGACTGCCGCGATATTAAAATATCGTGACAAAGTGATTAATTGATTTTTATTTTTATTTAATTAAAAAACATTTTGAATAGTTTCGTGTTGAAAATAAAGGTGATAAAAAACATTCTAAAATTAATATTTATTTAATTGAATTGAAAAAATTAACCTCATATTCAAAAAGTAAATATAAATTTGCTAATACCATAAAAAATTTTGTTTTCTTTTTTTTTCATTTAATAAATCTATTTTTAAAATTGTCCTATTAAGTGAATAATAATAAAATTAATAAATTAGTAATTATTCGGAAACCTGATTTCTTATATTTAGTTCAACAGATCAGTGACGCATGCGCATTAAGGGTGTCAATAATTGGAGCAACGGCATGTCAATAGTTAGATCAGTCGGGTTTTTAACCAGTCAATAATTGGTGTATCCGGGTAACTTATTTCAACGCTTTAAATTAATTAGTAAATTTAATTCATTATTATAAAAAAATATGAATTTGTTTAGTTAAAAGACTAAATAAGACAATGTTGGAATTAAAATTCAATAATATTAAGTGTTAATATGCTAAAAAAAATGGAATTACAATCTTGTCTCTTATAGCGTCAATAAATGTGACTGAAACTAGCAGCCGGCTGATTTGATTATCAGCTGAAGTAGAAAATGCCATGTTTGTCAGACATAAGTACACGTAACGTTTTTTTTTTTTTTTTTTTTCATTGACCATATATTTTTCATCTGAGGGTGATATATAGAGCACATTAGGAGTTGCTTTGGACATTAAAGCAAGCTATTTCGGCCCATCTTTTAAATTTGATAAAAACCGAGAAACATCCTTCAAGGAGATTTCTATTTATTTAGTGATTAATACACATTTTTGAGTAATACTGAACGTATGGGGTAAAATGGGTTGCTTACAAAATTAATTTAGAAAAAATCTTTCGTACACTTTGAACGTAAAGTGGAGAGATTCAGCTATATGCTCTCAACATGACAAGGTCAAGTGAGTCACTCACATTCAATCATATGTTTATTATTTTTATACCACACTAACACGTAGTATATTTGTATTTTTATATTTTTCGATAACAATTTCATTGTTTGGCAAAAAAAAAAAGTTCGTTAAAACAGCTCCATAGCACCTGCAGCACGATATTCTGTTGTTATTGCTATACATAAAATACGATTAAAATAAAATATACTTTACTCTAAAATATACTTTACAATTATCCTGTAAAAAAAAAGTTTTCCTTCAATTCTTGTTTGATCTTTAATGTTTTTTAAACTTGTCAGCTCTAAGTGACGGAGTGAATTCAGATTAGAATGAAATTCATACACTGTAAAAAATTTCTGTGTAAAAATGGACCCGAAGAACTTTACACGGCCGTGAAGTCTGAAATAACGGTGTAAAATTCTCTCGGTGTAAATTATTCATCCGTGTAATTTTAACACGGCGTAATCTACTTTTATTACACCATTCTGCGTTACTTATTATATTTTGATTAACGAGCAACAAATATTCATTGAAAATCTTAAACTAGACCTACCAGTACCTGCCTAAGCAATTCCACACGGAAAGAAAATTATAGGGAGTATTCCTATGCATTATAGGAATGGTTCCTATAATGGTATAGGAATTGTACCTATACTATTATAGGAATGGTTCCTATATATTATAGGAACCACCCCTATACCATTATGGGAACCATTCCTATACTATTATAGTAACCATTCCTATAATAGTATTGTAACCATTCCTATAATATTATAGGAATGGTTCCTATAATATTATAGGAATGGTTCCTATAATTTATAGGAATGGTTACTATACTATTATAGGAATGGTTACTATAATATTATAGGAATGGTTACTATACCATTATAGGAATGGTTACTATAATAGTATAGGAATGGTTACTATAATATTATAGGAACCATTCCTATAATACACTTATCCAAAAAATTAAAGGAACAAGAAAATTTCATAAAATTTTTAGCGATTTTTGGAAGTCTGTATTTTCGTGAAAAATGATCGTATCGAAAAAATAAAAAAAGCAAATTGAAGCTTGAAATCTCTAGTTTTAAGATCTTTCAGCCAAATAATTTTCTGAGCCACGGTTTTTGCGGAATCATAAGAAATAGGCCGAGACAAAATTTTTCTAAATTTTCCGGTTTTGTTCTTTAAGTCTACGGGGCCGGGAAAATTTTTTTCGAAAAAACCAATTCATGGCTTGTTTAGGAAATTTATTCAGCTACAATTTGCTTTTTTTTGTTTCTCTGTACGACAAGATGCCGCTGAGATATCAGCCTTCAAATGAAAAAGGATCCTTTTGTCTTTGATTATCGATATCTCAGCAAATAATGGTAGCACAGTAATTTAAAGGGCAGTTTGAGAAACTTGAATAAATGTCCTACAAGCTCTATTTTCGATTTTTTTGAAAAAAAATTTTTCTTCATCCTTGATATCAATTTGAAAAACCCACAAAAAACAGCCATTTTTTGGTTTTTTAGTCAACTCATCGCTACTTTGTAAATATCGGTAAAAAAAATAATGTTGCCAGGTGATTTTACAGCTTAATGTACCCCCAAAAACCCTGGAAATTTTCAGATTGATCCATTGAACCGTTTGTCCGGACCGATTGCTCAAAGTTTTATAAAACAATTAAAGGAACAAGATTTGTTCCTTAATTTGTGTAATCATTACCAACATGAAAAAATTAATTTTTTTCGGATTTTCCTCCATTTTCACGTTAGTTATTCGGTAAATGTAAGGTAAAGAGAAAAAAAAATTTTTTTTTCAAAAAACGAGATAAAACAAGTTTTTTTTACATTTTTTTTTACGTTTTATTCGGGTTTTTTTTTTTTTTTTTTCGTTTTTTGAAAAAAAAATTTTTTTTTCTCTTTACCTTACATTTACCGAATAACTAACGTGAAAATGGAGGAAAATCCGAAAAAAATTAATTTTTTCATGTTGGTAATGATTACACAAATTAAGGAACAAATCTTGTTCCTTTAATTGTTTTATAAAACTTTGAGCAATCGGTCCGGACAAACGGTTCAATGGATCAATCTGAAAATTTCCAGGGTTTTTGGGGGTACATTAAGCTGTAAAATCACCTGGCAACATTATTTTTTTTACCGATATTTACAAAGTAGCGATGAGTTGACTAAAAAACCAAAAAATGGCTGTTTTTTGTGGGTTTTTCAAATTGATATCAAGGATGAAGAAAAATTTTTTTTCAAAAAAATCGAAAATAGAGCTTGTAGGACATTTATTCAAGTTTCTCAAACTGCCCTTTAAATTACTGTGCTACCATTATTTGCTGAGATATCGATAATCAAAGACAAAAGGATCCTTTTTCATTTGAAGGCTGATATCTCAGCGGCATCTTGTCGTACAGAGAAACAAAAAAAAGCAAATTGTAGCTGAATAAATTTCCTAAACAAGCCATGAATTGGTTTTTTCGAAAAAAATTTTCCCGGCCCCGTAGACTTAAAGAACAAAACCGGAAAATTTAGAAAAATTTTGTCTCGGCCTATTTCTTATGATTCCGCAAAAACCGTGGCTCAGAAAATTATTTGGCTGAAAGATCTTAAAACTAGAGATTTCAAGCTTCAATTTGCTTTTTTTATTTTTTCGATACGATCATTTTTCACGAAAATACAGACTTCCAAAAATCGCTAAAAATTTTATGAAATTTTCTTGTTCCTTTAATTTTTTGGATAAGTGTATTATAGGAATGGTTACTATACTATTATAGGAATGGTTACAATAATAGTATAGGAATGGTTCCTATAATATAATAAAATTTTTTGTTTTGCAAAATAGTGTAGAAATTTAATGTTAAAAAAAATCCAAAAATTATAAGACATCGGCTTACTTCAGTATCATGTTAAATTAAAACTTATATGAACTTTTCGAGATTTTACCCAAATTTGAGATTTTATCGAAATATAAATTTTTATTTTGAAAATTTGAATTTTCCTGAATGTTCTATGCTGAAAAAATTTCAGTTGAAAAATTTTGATGATTTTTGCCAAATACGAATTTTTTTTATGTCCCTGAAGTTACGAACGTTCGTGCAACTAAAAATATATTTTTTTTTTAAAGACACTTTTATGATTAGAAAAATGTGGATTTTTGTGTGGAGTGTTTTTTTGAGACCCCACGCTAGTCAAAAAAGTTTCAATCCAATATAGCCGCCGGAACACCCCTCTACGACCTACCCCTATCACTTATATATTTTTAAAAATTGCAATTCAAATTAAAACAATCTGGACTTTCGTGTAGAGTGTTTTTTTTAAACCCCACACAAGTCAAAAAAGCTTCAATCCAATATGGCCGCCGAAAAGACCCTCTAATTTATTTGCGATATTTAAAAATTTTTTTTTTTTTTTCAATGTTTGAATAGTTGTTTTTATGTTTAATAATACTTTTGTGTATTGTAAAAGTGATTTCCAGACTTTTTTGAAAATTGATATTTTCATAATATTATAGGAATGGTTACTATACTATTATAGGAATGGTTACTATACTATTATAGGAATGGTTACTATAATATTATAGGAATAGTTACTATAATATTATAGGAATGGTTACTATAATATTATCGGAATGATTACTATAATATTATAGGAATGGTTACTATACTATTATAGGAATGGTTACTATAATATTATAGGAATGGTTACTATACTATTATAGCAATGGTTACTATAATAGTATAGTAACCATTCCTATAATAGTATAGTAACCATTCCTATAATATTATAGGAATGGTTCCTATAATTTATAGGAACTATTCCTATAATTTATAGGAATGGTTACTATATATTATAGTAACCATTCCTATAATATTATAGGAACCATTCCTATAAATTATAGGAACCATTCCTATAATTATAGGAACCATTCCCATAATGGTATAGGTATCATTCCTATAATTATATGAATTATTCCTATAATTATGGGTAATATTCCTATAATTATAGGACGTGTTCCTATAATTGGTAGTCGTCATTCCTATACTGGTATAGGATGAAATTTCATAAAATTATAGGAACCATTCCCATAATTTTCTTTCCGTGCAGTCATTTTCAGGTGCTCATTATTTTTGTTTATGAGTTATTATTAAACGCTCTACTAAAAAATCCTCTTGTAATTTTTTGATAAATTCATCTGTTCAAAAGTTATTGGAGCTTGAAGTCAATTTCAACATCTTTTTACCTTTCCGGCGAAACTATTGAACTTATCACGAAAAGTCGTATGATTTTTTTTGTAGACAATTTCATTTCTTACGAATTATCTTGAATAAAGTTATTCAAAATTCCACATTGTTATCTAGTGATTTTGATTTTAATGTCTAACTCTTTGAAAAAATTGTGTTCTGATTGATTTAAAGAGCTAGTCATTAAAATGAAAATAACTAGATAACAATATGGAATTTTGAATAACTTTATATGAGATCATTTATAAAAAATAAAATTGTCTGCAAAAAAAATCCTATGATGTTTTGCGATAAGTCCAATAGTTCCGCCGGAAAAGTAAAAAGAAGTCGAAATTTGACTTCAATCTCCAATAACTTTTGAACAGATGAATTTATCAAAAAATGACAAGAGGATTTTTTAGTAGAGCGTTTAATTTTATTTAAATGGAAAATAGAAAATTATGATAAGCCATGTGTTAATACTAACATTAAGGACTCTAATTTTAACAGGCATCTTCTCTCTCCTTTTCGCAAATATTTAATAGGGGGGATGTATACAAATGTACACGTAAAACAAAAAAACAAAAAAAAAAAACTTTATGCCCGATAAATGAAAAAAAAATCTCTGGAAATCTATTGCTTTTCACTGATATCTTCTGAATGAAAAAGTGTTGGTCGTTGATAATCAATAAGGTTCATCCTCAGGAATGACAAATTCGACAACAAGTATCAAGTTGATAATTTGTTTGTGATGGCTTAAATCGCGGTGACTCACAGACTAACATCCGAAAGGATAAAAAATTTGTAATTATATTTTTATTAATTATAAACAAATACATTAATTAAACGAACCACCCATCATATCAATCAAACTCTGAAGTTTCGTAAAACCCCTAATAAGTAATTATCAATACATCTTTTAAATTATTAAAAATTTTTTTGTGTGAGTATTTTGGGAAACGGCGGTTACGCGAAAGTAAAGCACACTTAAATACTTCGCGCATATAAGGTGTCCAATTAGGTTTCAAGTTCCAAGTGTATTTATGATAGGCTTTTATACTTAATTTAAAAATTGTTCTGATTGCTTTAAATACAAAATTTATTTAAAATTTGAAATTCAAAAGTATTATATAAAATTTTATTTTTAATTTTCAATCCTGATAATTAGGATCAAAACATAAAATTCAAATTTTTGATGATTTTTCATTCGTATCATGAAAATTACTGATTCAAATATCTGGCATAAAAAATAAAAAAAATTTTTTTTTAAGTATTCTGAATTAAAATTTAATTTTTTAATTACGAATTTAATTTTTTTTTTGTTTTCGGTAAATATATTTTTAATAATTTTCTTATCAAAATTACTAAACAAACGAAAGAAAAAGTAAACTTTATAATAAAAACTTCACAAGCGTCATTCTTTTTTTTTCGATCTTTCTCTAAAAAAGGATGATCTTTTGTCATTTATCGATTTTGTTTCTGTAAATTCTCATTTTTTTATCGTACGTAGATATGTTTTATTTAATATTCAAACGTCATATTTCTTTTTCAAATTAATTTTTTTTCCTTCAAAATAAATTTCACTAATCACGATATTGCAGAAGCACTATACTGTAATTTAGATAAGAAATTGACATGGGAAAATTTCATTAATTCTCAACACGCAGTGTCTTATAAAAAAAAACGGATGTTTTTTGGAAAAAGTGGTCATAACCATTTTATCAAAAAGGCAATAGTTGTCCTGGTAAAACAACTATAACTAAATATACGTCCAAGTTATACTGGTTATTAAAAAAAGAAGATGTCAGATGTGACATTCAAAAAATTTTTAACAGCTTTACAAAGTTGAATGAAAAAAAAATTAAGGAATTGGATAGAAATTTGCAAGAAAGTAAGTATTGCCTAACTAACTATAATTATTTAGTTTTTTCAAATTATACAGAAACGGCTGGTGATAAATAAAATACGAATTTAAAATTTAACTATTATTTCTATTTTATAATATAATTTTTCACGATAAAAAACAATTTTTTAATAGTTTTTCTTTAAAATTTACAATTTTCTAAGAGAAGAAAGATATGGGTATTGGCCCAATTTTGGAAACTCGATTTTTCAACTAATGTCGATATTTAAAGGTCTTAGCAAGCTGTTCTGATAATTTTCAATTTGACGTCTGTACGCATGCGTGCCTATGCGTGTGTGTGTTTATTTCTAAACTATTTTTTATTGTACGATATCTTTGCAATTAATTTACCGATTTAATTGTTATTTACATTAATCGAAAGTGCTGAATTAAATTCAAAATCCATCGCCCACGTATACGGAAAAAATAGGCGCTGCAGCAGGACAAAATCCTGTGGAAGCAACAGGATTTTTCTGTTACAGCAACAGGACACATCTTGTGGGAGCAACAGGACAAAATTCTGTTACAGCAACAGGATTTTTCCTGTGGAATCAGTGGGATATTGAACAAGTTTCATGTACTACTTTTTTTTATCCGTATAATGAAATTTCTAAATTTGAAAAAAAATTCAAAGTATGGAAAAAAAATTAAAATTTTTTTTCGAAGTTAATTTTTTTTTTTTCAAAATTGGAATTTTTGTTCAAAATTTTAATTTTTTTTGAAATATTGAAATTTGATTATACTGACTAAAAAAATTTATACATGAAACTTGTTTCTTATCCTATTGATTCCATCCCGTGAAAAAATTTTCTGATCAAGCCTTATATGACCTGATATGGCCATATCAAAAAATTTGATATATTCATATCCGACCTGATATGATCTGATATGCCCATATATAATTTTTAATATATTCTGATATAGTCTGATATAAAAATTGGCCATATCAAGCCATATCAACTTGATATGTCCATATCAACTTGATATTTCGATATCAGATTTGATATGTCTTGATCTGACTTGATATGCTTGTATATAATTTTTTTTATATGTCTTGATATGACCTGATATAACTTGATAAGGGTATATATATTTTAATATGCTTGTCAAAAAAATCTTGATCAGGTTTGATATGGCTTGATATGCCCTGATATGGGCACGTATACAATTTTTTTCGTGTTTTCCGTATACATACGTTTGGTAAAATAATTTAGAAATGACCAAATAACGTAACATTGTTCGGAACAACCGATTTTATAATGGTTCATAAAATCTTATGAAGTCTGCTAAATATTTTAATTTACCGCATTTATAAATTGTATAAAGTGCACAAACTTTGTTGAAAAATTTTTCCAATAAGCTAACGAGATCAATTTTTAAATCTCTGAGAGAATTTCAAATTTTCGTAATGAATTTAAATATAAAAAATTGAGATTTTAAATTGAAAAAAGTTTAATTATTATTAAATTTTTATGTATACTTTTTTAAAACTTATAAGTTAAAAAATCTTGAACTTTTTTTTCTTTTACCAAAAGAAGTAGTTCTTGCCCCGTTACTGGTGGGTATACCGTTAATGGTCTCGTTACTCTATAAACAATAACAATTGAATATAATACAAGTAACCAAATCAATCATTTATCTGATGTCTTTAATTTTCTTAGTTTCAATTTTATCCAAATAGATATAATCAACCTTACATTCCAAGTTCATGATTTGGCAGAGTGGTTAATAGATCAGACTTAGAATCAGAAGTACTCGGGTTCGAACCCATGACCTGGATGGATTTTTTTTTCTTTTTTTTTTTTTTTTTTTTCATGACAATTATTGCATATACAACTTTACAAAGTTATACACAATTTTATAAAATTATCTATAAATTTAGTTCCCGAGATAACAATGTTAATCTCATTATATATAGTCTGATATGTCCATATCAGAACATATCAAATCTTATCTGTACATATATTTTCTGATATGGCCAATTTCCATATCAGGCCTGATATGAACCGCCGAAATCAAGCCATATCAGGCCATATCAGAAAATTTTTTCACGGGATATGAAAAATTCTGTTGCTGCAACAGCATTTTGACCTGTTGCTCCCACAGGATGTGTCCTGTTGCTGTAACAGGAAAATCCTGTTGCTACAACAGAATTTTGTCCTGTTGCAGCAGCTTTTTTCCGTGTAGTCTTAAAGTTATTCAAAGAATAATAACAATTTTTTTTTCTAGTTTTTCTTGCATAACTCGTAGTTAAGTTAAAAGAAGATAAGGCATAATTAGACAGGGGGCTAGATGAGTCACAGTTTTCTTTTTGAAAATTTGAAACTCGCGGTTTTTCATTTACCAGGCTGATAAGTTTGTCTCCCTCTTTTCTACGAACCGTAGCTAAGCATTTTTTAATGGAAAAGTATTTCTTTTTATCGTTACTCAAGAGTGTCTCATTTTTTCCACTGCTTTGCCCCCTTCCCTCCGTCTCAACCCGAATTCAGTATATACCATGTCTTTAATGATAATAAAAATTTAACAGATTTAATTTGACATCAGTGAAAAAAAAATTATATTAGACGACTATTAAAAAAAATTTTGACCGTGTGTGGATTTTATTTCAAGAATCCCATGAGTATACAATAATCAAAATCAATAAGTTTACGAGCTAATGATGAGATTTGTCATATAGTCATTAAATTTTAATGATAATAAAAATAAACAAAAGATTCTAGAGTTAATTTTAGACTATAGATTTTAGTAAACAGTTAAATTCAAATCATATTTAATAAATTCGGTAGTAATACTCGAGCAGTAATGTAGTGACAGCACGTTGCTTGTTTAAAATTAACTGACTTTTGGACAATATACAGCAATCATTGAAATAAAATAAAATAAAATAGATTGTGATTTTTATTTTTAAAATATTTATAACTTGGAAATTTAAAATAACATAAAAATAAAGTATATAAATAAGTTAATTTATACTGATATTTATATTTTAGATTGATTTTAATTTGTTAATCATTTGAAATAATTTGATTTAAATTAAAAGACAAATTTTTAACAGTGTATCTAGTTATAATACATTTGTAAATTAATAAATAAAACTTTACTAAAAATTTTTATAAAAATATTTTAAACCTATTTTATTTACACCAGCCAATACAATAATTATATCTTATTATTAAGTAATTTAAAAAAAATTTTTGCAGAATTTTTCGAAGAAGTTACAGAAAAGAATACGGACAGTGCCGACATTTCTTTTTTAGGTCCAGAATTATACAATGACCCAAATAATCAGTCAGCCAAATATGTGATTGATAACGATTTTCACACGAATGATGACAACAATCTAGAATCTGAAGATCAAGACATCTCCAAAATTCAAATAAATCTCGATGAGTTAGACATGATATTTGATGACGGGTTTATTCTTAGCAATAATTATTTATTAGACTATGATAACAATGCCGAAGATCACAAGACTAAAGTTAATATTGAGGAGTGCAATAAAAAATTTGACGAAATATTTATGGCAACAAATGATAAGAATATTGATAGTACTGTACCATATAATGATCTGCAATGTACGAATGATTCGGGAAGTAATTTGTCTATTTATCACGGCTCAACAATCAACAGCTATGTTGAAAACAGGAATGAAGATGATGTCAATACTCCGAAGTACGATGACTGTCGACCTAAAACCAGTACTATATGTACAGTTGTCGTGCCTCCAATATTTTGGGAGAAGTATTGGAGTGGAACGATACGTTTGAAGAAGGGTTGGACAAATCCTTTCAACGAAATCCTTGAAAAACACAATCAACTCAATTGTTGTGTTTTTAGTTTTCAAGAAAATAAATGCTATGTGAAAAAAAAAAAAATAATGAATATTTTATCGCTAAAGCCGTTTGCAAAAACGGTCTGTGTACGTCTTTTCGATTCGTCAGTCATACTCCGATCGCTGCACCTTTTACCAAAATCACTGTCAATGTTGAAACTAAAGGACCCATTCAACACGATCCTCACGATGTCCATCGTCGTCACTGTAGCAACGAGGAGCGTAAGGAAGTTAGTGCTCAACTGGAAAAAGAAAATCCAGGTGTAATAAAATTTAATATGTTACTAAATGCCGAGAAGGAACGTCTTGAAGCGGGTAACAGAAATCATGTTTTTAGTAATACTATCCTCCATAAAATATCAAGTGAAAATAAATCACATAATGATCTGGATAAAAATTCAATTGATTACATTAGAAAATTAATAGATAAATTTCAAACTTTGCGTCCTCATAATTTTTACCCAGGTTATATTCAAAATTTTTGCATGAAACCATTTTATTTAATCTTATATACAGTTAAACAAATTGAATATTTATTGTCAACCAAGGGGACTATTTTTTTACACATTGATGCCACTGGTAGTATTATTGCACCCGTTAAAAATACTAATAAACGTATTTTATACTACGCTCTGTGTTTACCAGGTAAATTTAAAGAATGTGGACCACTTCCTGTGGCTGAATTTATTTCTACAGTTCACGATACTCTTCACTTAACCCATTTTTTATTGAGCTTTAATGACACTTTACGTCGTTTCACAAAGAGAAGATTAGTAGTGCACAAAATTGAAACTGACTTCAGTTTAGCGACAATGCAGGCGATCGTTCTGGGATTTAATCATTTTGATCTCAAAAAGTATATTGATATTATGTATGAGATCACAACAAAAGGAGAACAAACTGATATTTCGTTTACAGTGCTACACATCTGCTCAAGTCATTTACTGGGTACTGTTAAAAGATGGCTCAAAAGCTCTGCAATGGAAAAAACAACAAAAAAAATTGCGTTGCATTGGATTTCACAACTGGTGCACTGTACATCTATTAGAGAAGCTAAAGATATTTTTACGAATGGGTGTATGGTGTTTGCCAATGAATGGTCTGATGAAAACTTAGATACATATGTAAATAAAATACTACCTGAGTATAATCAGAATGAAAAAATTGAGCATGAAGATGACAATGAGAGCAATTCTGATTTATTCCAAGATTTTTTCGAAAATGAAGACGATAATACGATACAAGACAAAGACACATTCGAAGACGAGACAGAAAAAGAAATGACAAAAACAACAGAGACAAAATTACGACACGGATCTCCGTTTTATATTTTATTCAATGAAATTTATATTGAATTAAAAAAAAAATGATTTTGAGTCGGAGAAATCCTGTAAAAACCCTCACTTTTCGAAAAAGTTTATATTTGATTATGTAATGGAACATTTATTACCGTTTTTTTCGATTTGGTCAGGTGTAATTTTGATCTTATTAGAGTATAAAGATGTAAATTTTATTCGATACAGTAATGCCACTTCTGAAACTTGGTTCAATGATGTTAAAAATAACATTTTCGATAAAGAAAAAAATATTTTATTGCCCAGATTTATCGAAAAATTAGGTGATGTGATTGAAGGTAAATTGATAGAACGACAACATACATTACAGACTGAACGACAGAGACAAAACAAAGAAAAAAATAGAGAAAGACACGTAAATGAAGACAATTGTGAGGATTACGAAAATGACTGGATATTTGCTAGCGAAGGATGGGATCGTAAAAAAGGAGGGACGTACTTTACACAGAAAAAATTTAAAAGGTTATCGATTAAGAATGAAAATAAGAATAAAAAAATAAAAAATGAACAAAAACATCCTATTACTGAAGAAAAAAATTTTACAATTGAACCGGAAAATGATAAGGATGGGAGTAATTTCGATTTAATTGATAATAGTAAATTAAGTAAACTAAATATAAGTTTTCCTAAATATACCAAGACTGAGACATACAGAGACCTATTTGCAGATAATTTTAAATACCCAACGAACTTTCCAGACAACAATAAAATCATGTACGGTATTTATTTGACCGTAATCTAAAAAAATGAAAGATGAAGGTAAGTAAAAATAACCACCCTCCATTTTCTTCGAATGAGTATAGATTGTCACATTATGCCAGAGTAAAAGAAGTTAAGACGAATTGAAATTTAAAAATGCTAATAAATAACTGGTTAAAGGTACTAAATTACAGTGATAATACTCGTCAGAAAAAGATAACGAGTTAAAAATCGCGATACTGTTCCGCTACCGTTTGTTTCCAATTGATAAAAGTCATAAAACTTCCAGGGTAACTTCAGCTCCTTGAAAAATGTCAATTAGCTTCATAAAAAAATTGTCCTTTCTACATTATATATTGATAGACTTGGTACTAAGACATAGCGAGCTAGGAATGGCAATTATATACAAGCTATCACTTGTTCCCAGTTGCTAAAGGTCACAATAGCTTCAGAGTGATCTCAGCTCCTTGGAATATATCAATTGAACTCCGAAAAAAATTGTCCATTCTATATTTCGTACTGATGAGACTTGGTACCAAGAGATATCGAGCTAGTAATGGCTATTATATACAAGCTATCACTTGTTCCCAGTTGCTGAAGGTCACAATAGCTTCAGAGTGGCCTCAGCTTCTTGGAATAAATCAATTGAACTCCTAAAAAAATTGTCCTTTCTATATGATGTACTGATAAGACTTGCTACCATGAGATATCGAGCTAGGAATGGCAATTATATACAAGCTAGCGCTTGTTCCCAGTTGCTGAAGATCACAATACCTTCAGAGTGACCTCAGCTCCTTGGAATATATCAATTGAACTCCTAAAAAAATTGTCCTTTCTATATGACGTACTGATAAGACTTGGTACCAAGAGATATCGAGCTAGTAATGGCTATTATCTACAAGCTATCACTTGTTCCCAGTTGCTGAAGGTCACAATAGCTTCAGAGTGACCTCAGCTCCTTGGAATATATCAATTGAACTCCTAAAAAAATTGTCGCTCTCATATTATATACTATTAGACTTGTCGTGCGTCAATAAACTAAGAAGAGTTATATCGTATGTCCTATTAATATTCTGTCGAGTCCGAGGTGTTAGTTGTAGTATATCTATCAGAAGTACTTACTGAAGCTTGTAGCGTAATGATTGTTAATAACTTCAGTTTTTACGAAAACGTGCACAATTTATTTTTGCTGTCTGACTTTATCGACTTTATCTACTTCAGCTGCTAGTTTCAGTTACATCGTCAATAATTGGTGCTTTTACCTTACCGTTTTTTTTTCGATTATCTTTAAAGTGACTTATTCGATCAATTTTTAAATTTAGTTAGCGTAAAACTGAGTATGATGCATCGACCGCCGCTTTGAGCGTTAAAATCGGGTGATTAGTGCAAAAGATATTAGAGTCGAAAAATTGACAAAATAACAACTTATCTCTTTTTTTCCCGAACAACTTATAGTATAATTTACCAAATGGTCCATAAATCATACTACCTTTTCATCTTCATAGTTCCTTCCGATCACAACGAAATGTACGCAACTTGTTCTTTAGTTCAAATAATATCATCACCTGAGTAAGTGAAAAAGCAGCGTTTTTAACATTTTTCTTGGATATTCTATACCCAGTGAACACATCAACGTAACAGGAATGTCACATTTATAGAATGAAAACTTTCGGTTACGTAAAATCGTAAGTCACAAGTACATCACATCTTCATAACATGTATATCGTGTTTAAGACGCGAGTGTGAAGGTACCAACACACGAGCGTCTTAGACTCGATTGTACTAGATAAATACATTAGTTTTTGTGACAGATACTTGAAATTTACTACATTTAGTGCCTATAAATGGCAGGTTATAAATCCGCGTCTTTTTGGTAAGATTTGGTAAGATTGTTTTGAGTATTTATTGAAAATTAGAGAAAAGTTGGTAAGTGGACAAATTAAAATGATGAAAAATTTTGTCACAAGATGGCTCGTCAAGTTACTTCGATATTTTTTGGTCGTTTGCTATCACACATGTAACCAAAAAATAATTTTTAATCCGATGATGATGTCACTACTAGAGCGATTAGGTATCTTTTTTACCAGCTGTATCTTATCTAATATTTTTAGCTGCCGGCTATAGGCGCTAAATGTCGTAGATTTCAAGTATCTGTCACAAAAAGCACTTTTATGTGCTAGAAATTATAATTGCAATATTAAAAAAAAAAATTAAATCATAAAGAAAAACTATAAGAGATATTAATATTTGATTTATTGGCTGAAAAACATAAATACATTTTTTCATACGAAAGTATATTTCTTTGCAATAAATATTTAAAAATCTCCAAGTTCTTATTTTTGTTTATTTTTTTCAATACTGAAATATTTTGTTTTTATTCAAGTATCGTTCCTCATGGACCGATACGACAAAAATGTATCCGTTGTACTGGTTACCTCGAATGTGCATTTGATTGGGGGATAAAAAGTGGATCGCATGTATCGTTGGAGGAACAATTTGCGCGCCCACGGATATTTTAGCGGTGGATTCCTGAACTACCAAATATTAATTGTGCAGCAACTGCATGCACTCACGTCAGACACTTTATTAATTTTTCCGCCTGCTTGTAAATAATTATTTTAAAATTATTTTAATCGTTATTTATTTGTATTTAATTTAATAAATAAGTATTAGACTGTTTCAAATTAGGGGACTATTTTTTTTTTTTTTATGAACATTGAAAAATCGAAAGGGTATCTTAAAATATGGTGACAGTTAAAATTTGAGCTCTTAATATTGATATTTAGAGGTGGCTATTTGTAATTTTCGATTTTTCATTTAGAAACATGGTAAAAAATACATAACTTCCGAAAAAATCAAGATACAAAAAATCTCTTCTCAACTATTTTGTAGGAAATTTACTGATCTACAAAAAAGGTCTTCTATGATTTTTTCATGAATTCAACCATTCACAAGATATCCGACGTCAAAGTTTGATAAAATTCAAAGAACTTGTTTTTACTCGTTCCGAATTTTACACCATGCCAACCAATGAGAATTCAGAAATTTTCAATGCAATTTTTTGTAGGAAATTGAACGCTCTACAAAAAAAGTCTCTTATCGTTTTTTGATCAATCCATCTGTTCAAAAGTTATTAGAGCTTGAAGCCAAGTTATAGTAAATTTCGAGATCTTTTTACTTTTTCGGTGAAACTATCGGACAAATCATAAAATGTCATTAAATCTTTTTTGTAGACAATTTTATTTCCTACAAATTATCTCTGATAAACTTTTTCTGAATTCTGCATTGTATTCTAGTTATTTCCATTTTAATGTCGATCTCTTAAAATCGATCAGAACACTTTTTTTAGGAGCTTGGCATTAAAATAGAAATAACTAGAAGAGAATGCAGAATTTAAAAAATTTATCAGAGGTAATTTGTGAGAAATAAAATTGCCCACAAAAAAGATCCTATGACATTTTATGATTAGTCCGATAGTTTCACCGGAAAAGTAAAAAGATCTCCAACTTTACTTCGAGCTCTAATAACTTTCAAACAGATGGATTTATCAAAAAATAATAAGAGACTTTTTTTGTAGAGCATTCAATTTCCTATAAAAAAACTTTATCGAAAATTTCTGAATTCTCATTGGTTGACATGGTATAAAATTCAAAACGAGCAAAAACAAGTTCTTTGAATTTTATTAAACTTTGACGTCGGATATCTTGTGAATGGTTGAAGTTATGCAAAAATCATAAAAGACCTTTTTTGTAGATCAGTAAATTTGCTACAAAATAGTTGAGAAGAGATTTTTTGTATCTTGATTTTTTCGGAAGTTATGTATTTTTTACCATGCTTCTAAATGAAAAATCGAAAATTTCAAATAGCCACCTCTAAATACCAATATTAAGAGCTCAAATTTTAACTGTCACCATATTTTAAGATACCCTTTCGATTTTTTAATGTTCATCAAAAAAAAAAAAATAGTCCCCTAATTTGAAACAGTCTAATAAGTATAATAACAATAAAAATTAAAAAAACCAAAGAAAATATTCAATAATAATATAAATATATTCATAAACAAATAAAAGTACAGATATAAATTTATATAAATTAAAGAAAAACGTTTACCCCACCGATTGGGCATAAACCTCAGCGCGTTTCAATGCCAAATATTATTTTTTACATAAATAAAATGCAAAAATATTAATTGTACCAAGTATATAATTTTTATGCATAAGCATTTTTATCACAATGTCGTCGAAATACGTACATCATTTTAAAGTAAAATTGTTTACATAAATCTGATGAAATGTTTCGATGTAAAATAAATATAACAATTTTTTATGTAAGAGTGCTGTAACAGTATGAACATATCTAAAACATTATATTATGATGTAAATGTGACGATGAAATATAATCACTAAGATTATGTCACTTATAAGTCGATTTTGTTACGTAATTTTCAGGTAATATCTAGAATGTAAAGCTAATGTTAGTATGCGACATAAATATAACGTCACATTAAGGTCACTAATGTGATATCACTCGGTCAGTAACATGCATGTAATCTTAATGTCACATTTATGTCACAAATTTGACGTACCATTTACATTACAATTTATATAATTAAAATGTAAAATTTACGTTGACTTTGTTACGTTACATGTTCTCTAGATGTGATATCACTGTTACGTTGGTGTGTTCACTGGGTATATTACCTCTCATCTGAGTCAAAACTTATTTTAATCCTTATTTTAGTCATTGACATTGATTTATACCTGAATACCTGGTAGAGCACTCGGCGCGAAACCGACATGGTCTGGGTTCGATTCCCAGTTCGGGCTATCTATATTTTTCTCAATTTATCTATAAATTGTCTTATTGAGAAGGTTTGCATGTTATTTAGGTTTCCACTATATTTAATTGGTGTAATACCGTACGATGGACGGTGTGGCTCAATAAGTTATAGATGAAATTGAACGGAATATAGTATAGTGCCGGATAGCTCAACTGGTAGAGCACTCGGCGCGATACCGACATGGTCTGGGTTCGATTCCCAGTTCGGGCTATCTATATTTTTCTCAATTTATCTATAAATTGTCTTATTGAGAAGGTTTGCATGTTATTTAGGTTTCCACTATATTTAATTGGTGTAATACCGTACGTAGATTTATGGCTGGATACACTTATTTTATTGAAGATAACCGTGAATAAAACTTAAAAAATGTTTTGTTTATTAATTTTTCTAGATTGTAAATTTCTAAACTTAAACATATAACTTGACTTGTGTGTGCTTGAAAAGTTTATAGAAAAAAATTGTAGTCGAAGGGCCTCGAAAATGTATTCACAATATTTTCGAACTCCCCGAGCTCGAGAACAGCGGAAAGCTGTCTTGGGGCTGGCCAACCGATGCCCATATTTATTTGTTCATACACGAGAAAAAAGGGTTCCTTGACTTAAAAATTTTTTATTCGTCGCAAGGAAATTTTTACTTATCCTAAGAAATTTTTTTCATTGTAAATTAAAATCAAAAATTTTATTATTCGAATAAAATTTTCGTTTTCATTTCACAATGCAAAATTTTTCTTCTGCCAAGAAATTACTTTTTTTCTGTGCAGAATAAAAAAAATTTCATTCAAAACTATGCGTGCAAAGATGTTGAAAGTATAATTTATGCATTTTTATTTGAATTAAATTTGTTTTTTTTTTTTAAATGAAAGAATTTTGGATTGATGAATAATTTTATTCATTAAAAATTATCTTAATGGGGTTAAAAAATATTAACTGTTGATTATTTTTTTTTAATTAGAAAATCGGAGATGAAACATCATGCCTTACTTGCCAAAACTGGAGTTCACCACTACACTAGTAACAATATTGAACTTGGTACAGCTTGTGGAAAATGCTTCAGCGGTTTACTCTTTCTATCACTCACCCTGGCTATTTGCAAATCATAAAATCTATGCTAACTGCTAAATAAGCATCTTATTTATATTTTTATACTTTATCAATATATAATATTATGTAATAATACCATGTGTGAAAACAATAAAAAAATTTAAGAGATATATTTATATTCAAAAAATTTCCTAGTTATTCGCGGTCGACTTTTACAAACCACGACAAAAATGTCATAAAGCTATCCGTAGTAAGCCTCTTTTCTTCAATCAGTTTTAGAATCACTGTGGGTACACCGTGGAATTACAGTGGATACACCGTGGAATCAGAGTGGGTACACTATGATATCATAGTGGACACACCGTAGAATCAGGGTGGGTACAGTCTGAAATTAGAGTGAGTACACTATGATATCATAGTGGGAACACCATGGAATCAGGGTGGGTACACCGTGAAATAAGAGTGAGTACACTATGATATCATAGTGGGAACACCGTGGAATCAGGGTAGGTACAGGGTGATAAAATGGCACAAACCCACCGTGTAACCACCCTGGATCCACCGTGATTCCATCGTCTTTCCACGGTGTTTCCATCGTGGTTCAAATCCGCGAGGGAAGCCACAAAAGAAGACTCCGGAAAAAATGGCCGTTATCTCGTAACTCAGAGGACAAAACACTCTACAACAGAGCTATTCGTGATCTCAAAAAGCTCATAAGCGTGTTTCAGAACAACACCCTACAATTCAACCGCCAAAATCTATCACCAATAGCTGCCACTCACTATTCCTTATTGAACGTAACTAAAAGGCTTAAGCAACCTCAGCAACCAAATCCTCCGATAAGGCAGCCAAATAGATGGGCCAGAAGCGACGCCGGAAAAGTGGGTATTTACCAGACACCTAGCCGAAGTATTCACTCCGCTTCCCTCCAACATTGAACATCCAGACATACTGGAGTCACTAAACTGCTCCCTACTAATGACGCTGCCAGTCAAATATTTTTCTCCCACCGAAGTACGTGCAGCAATACTTGAAGAAATCAACAATAAAACGTCACCAGGTCAAGATCTCATAACAGGGAAAATACTTAAGGAATTCCCACCAAAAGCTTTCGTCTTTATCTGCTCTCTTTCAACGCTGCTCTGGGAACCTCTTATTACCCTACTCAGTGAAAGATTGCGGAAATTATAATGATCCTAAAGCAAGGTAAACCAATGAAGTTTCCTCATATTAGCTCATCAGCTTGCTCTCTATAATTTTCAAACTTTTTGAGAAGCTGCAGCTCAAAAGAATAAAAGTATTCGCAAATGAAGGAGAACTTATTCCCAATCATTAATTTGGCTTCAGAAACAAACACTCCACGATTGAGCAAGTCAATAGTGTGTTCAACACCATCACTAACGCACTAGAAGAGAAAAAGTACTGTCCTGCAGCCTTCTTGGATATACAGCAAGCATTCGACAAGGTCTGGCATCCAGGTATTTTGTACAAAATAAAAAAACATCTACCACAGTTCTTCTTAATTCTAAAATCATATCTGACTGACAGAAAGTTCCATGTGCGGCAAAAACAAACTAAATCCACACTCTACATATCTCAAGCTGAAGTTCCATAAGGAAGCGTCCTCGGACTATTCCTGTACACTCTGTTCACGGCAGATCTACCCACAGATGAGGTTACTACCATAGCAACCTTCGCTGACGACACAGCAATAATAGCGACACACATTGATCCAGTGACGGCCTCAGCACAACTACAAAATGAACTCGACCATGTACAAATATGGATGAATCAATCACGTCTAAAAGCAAGTCCAAATAAATCAGTCCAAATCACCTTCTCCACTAGAAGAGGTGACTGCCCGCTAGTCACGCTTTACGATGAGCCTCTTCCTGTCACAAAAGAGGTGAAATATCCAGGACTTCACTTAGATAGACGTTTAACCTGGGCCAAACACATCAAAACAAAAAGAAAGGAGCTTGAACTTAAGGTACGACGACTATACTGGTTAATCGGCAAAAAATCTAAGCTTTCGTTAAATAATAAACTAAACATTTACAAGGTTCTCATCAAACCAATATGGACGTACGGCATTCAACTCTGGGGAACAGCCAGCAACTCTAACTTGAAAATACTCCAAAGATTCTAGAATAAAACAATCAGAAATGTAGTGAACGCTCCCTGATTCGTCTCCAACGCCATAATAGACAGAGACCTAGACATTAGGGTGGGTCAAAAAAATCGAATAATTTATTTTTGACTTTATACTCTGAAAAATCGGTTCGTAGACACCTAAAAAGAATTTTCTCCAAGTATGAGCTCTTAATTATAACGGAAAGGTCCTCCGCTTTGCGGGTTTCTATTTTTTTTGAACCATCAGATAAAGAAGTTTATATCTCGCTTCCAACTGCTTGGAAAAATATTCCGTGACATAGACTTTGTAAGAAATTGAATGCTCTACAAAAAAGGTCTCTTATGATTTTTTCAAAAACCCAACCGATTAAAAGATATTCATAGTTGAAGTTTGGCTATTTTAAGGAAAATATTCGTTTTTATTATGAATTTTATGAGTCGATGAAAAAAATTATTTCGAATTGCGGAACTCATGATTTTGTAGGAAATTTAGTGCTCTACAAAAATTGTCTCTTATGATTTTTCGATTAAGTGAAGCCGTTACGAGATATCCATCGTCAAACATTAACAAATATCAATATTTCCAGTTTTTGATCAATAATTCGATAAATTTCAATTTAAATTATTAGTTTCAGGAAAATTTTCATAAATTTGAGTTTCGATCGATAAAGAAATGTTATAAAAAATTTTTTTAATATTGTTTTCAGTCTTGAGCTTGTTCGATTGTATTAAAACAAGAAATTAGAGCTTTTTTTTCGACAGATAGCCAATGATTATGATTAAAAAACGAAGAACAATTCCAGTACTTATTGCAAGTTGTCAAAGAACATCAAAAAACATACCCAAATTGTAATAAGGGAAATTATTTATAGGAATAGCGTACTGTTATGTTACAAATATTGACAATTATATTGCAATTGATAATTCAATAAAAAAGTTAAATACTGGTTGTTTTATACTCGATTCAATACTTTTCATATTAAATTTGACAAAGGAATGTGTCATTCACTTTAAATTGAACTAATCATTGGCTATATGTCGATAAAATGCTCTAATTTCTTGTTTTAATACAATCAAACAAGCTCAAGACTGAAAACAATATTAAAAAAATTTTTTATAACATTTCTTTATCGATCGAAACTCAAATTTATGAAAATTTTCCTGAAACTAATATTTTAAATGGAAATTTATCGAATTATTGATCAAAAACTGAAAATATTGATATTTGTTAATGTTTGACGATGGATATCTCGTAACGGCTTCACTTAATCGAAAAATCATTAGAGACCATTTTTATAGAGCAGTAAATTTCCTACAAAATCATAAATTCCGCAATTCGAAATAATTTTTTTTCATCGACTTATAAAATTCATAACAAAAACGAATATTTTCCTTAAAATAGCCAAACTTCAACTATGAATATCTTTTAATCGGTTGGGTTTTTGTAAAAATCATAAGAGATCTTTTTTGTAGAGCATTCAATTTTTTATAAAGTCTATATCACGGAATATTTTTCCAAGTAGTAGGAAGCGAGATATAAATTTTTTTATCTGATGGTTCGAAAAAAATAGAAACCCGCAAAGCGGAGGACCTTCCCGTTATGATTAAGAGCTCATACTTGGAGAAAATTCTTTTTAGGTGTCTACGAACCTATTTTTCAGAGTATAAAGTCAAAAATAAATTATTCGATTTTTTTGACCCACCCTACTAGACATACTGACATTCAGATGTAAAATTAAAAATAAAAAAGGCCATTCGGTAGCCGAAATGGAAGGTAGATTTTTCGATTAATCGATATAAAAAGTTAGTTTTATACATAGATATTTTGTGATATATGTTAGTGTATAGTCATGACTTAAATTAAACTCATTTTCTAAGAGTGAGGGTAAAAAAGAACAATGATTATTTTCGATAGAGAACTTCAGATAATTGATTTGACATAACATTATATAGGTAATGTACCAAACTAACCTTCACATAAATGAAGTATTGGAAATTTAATTAGTATTAGATTATAATTGTAATCGCTGTTACAATGGCAATACCAGTTATAATTATAGGACGTACAGGTACGATTGGAACATCATAAATAATAAGAGAAATACTTTTAAAATATAAAATAGCTGTAAAACTTACAGGTTATTTTGTTCACAATAAAATACACGTATCAAAATTGTTTTATAATGGGAAATGCATAAGTTATGTGGTATAAAAACCATATTTTCAATATTTTCTGATTCCATTAAAATTTTCAAGGCTATCAAATTATTGGAAGAAATAGTCAAAACATAAAGCTTAAGGTCATTAATTAAAGATTATTCGACGAGCTTTCAGATACTTTTTACAGAAATTATCTATAAATATTAGTTTTGAAGTTATATAAGCTTTAGTAGTGATTAAAATCTGATTTTTACGAAAAATCATGAAAATTTCAAACAGCCATAATTTCAAAACTATTTGAACGATTCAGCCTATCTTTGAACTTGATCAAGGTAATCGCCTATAGAATAAGTGTGAAAAATTTCATTACGATCCGATAAGAAGTGTGGGCTTTATCGTAATGACATGACCAGTGATAATTATCAGGATTGGAGGTACATCTGATACGTCATAAGTAATAAAAGAAATACTTTTAAAATATAAAATAGCAGTGAAATTTACAGGTAATTTTTTGTACAATAAAATACAACTGACGAAACTGGATTTTAATGGAACAAGCATAAGTTGTGTGGGATGAAAACAATATTTTCAACATTTTTGATTCCATTAAAATTTTCAAGGTTAGAAAATTATTGGAAGAAATGGTCTAAATATAAAGTTTAAGGTCACAAATTAAAGCTTATTAGTCAAGCTTTAAAATACTTTTTACAGAAATTGTCTATGAGTCTTAGTTTTAAAGTTATATGGACTTTAAAAGTGATTAAAATCTGATTTTTTCGAAAAATCGTAAAAATTTTAAACACCCATAACTTCTAAACTAATCGACCGATTCAGCCCATCTTCGAACTTAACTGTGGTAATTACACATTAAATAAGTGTAGAAAGTTTCATTAGGATCGGATAAGAATTGTAGACGCAATCGTGTCCTCAAAAGTCGGTTCTATTACATAAATATATATATATATATATATATACATACATATATAAATTTTTCAACGAATGATATTTTTGAACTCTACTCAACTAATTATGATAGTTTATGACGAAATTCCTTGTAAAATCGACCATGAGGACAAATACAATAGTTAGATTTTCAAAAAAATCTACCTAAAAAAGAAAAAATAAATAAATAATAATTCATTAATTTTACACCAATTTTTGTTCCTATATCCTCTGATATTAATGCATCCAAGTTTTTTGGATTAATTTATATTTAATGTCTCGTCACATGAATATTTTTATTTTTGACTCTCTGGTCTCTCAGATTTTTAACTTTTACAGGTTTTTAATCCACTCATAAAAATATTACTGATTGAACGGTCAATTTATTAGCATTCTTTTTCATTATAATGACATCCATGTATATGTATAATTTTCTTCATTGATTTCAATAAAATTTATATTAGAATAGTAAATATTGCTTGAATGGACAAAATGTTTTTGAAATCAGGTTGTGATTAAAAGAAGCAGCGGTAGTAAGTGATTTTCGTGAAGCAGAATACCTACAAAATTTCATCAAGCAAAATGAAGTTTTTTTGGCTGTTCGTATTTGGGAAAAAAGTTGACTCCAACACTAATATTGAAAAATTATTTTCATTTTTCTTAAAATAAATGGCATTTTCATGATACCAGCATCGAAACTTGAAGTTTCAGTGTCTTTACAGCCCGTCGAAACAAGCTAATTTCAAGCCGATGCTGCAAACAACTGCTAGCGAATTCGTAATTCACAAATCCCTTCACAGCGGGCAGAAACATGCGTGTTTCTTCCCTTGGGAAGAAACACAATTGTTTCTGCCCTGTGCTAGATATATTTAATGTTCATTTGCAGCCCTATTACTCTCATTTGTTTACTTGTCACTTCAGCTTACTCATTTCATTTTTTAAGTGACAGTTTTAATTAACCAAATAAAATTACTAAAAAATGAGTGAAAATAATATTTTTGTACTATTTACTATTTAATAAGTGACTGTAAATCACATTGCTCATTCTCTAACAGTTCTCCGCATCATCGGCTTGAAATTAACTTGTTTCTTACTGGCTGCTGACACTGAATCTTCAAGTTCCGATACAGGTAATCATGAAAAATATAGTGTGTGACTCAGGATAAAACACGATTTCAGACTGCGGGTGATGTCAGCCCTCGCCTGCGGCTCGGGCAGCCAACCTCACCCTAGTCTGAAATCGTCTTGTTTCATCCCTTGTCACACAATATACTATACAATTAATTTGAACGATTTGGATGTGAATGGTTCAATATCAAATCCAAAACACCATTCTCTATTTTTAATTTATTTAAATAAAAAATTCTTCATTTTGTTAGCGGTGATAAGATATTTTTTTTTTATTATAACAAATTTTTTTATGCAATGCATTTTGCATTGGAACGGGGCGAAAAAATAATATGAACATTATCATCTAAAATCATTTTCATTTGTAATGTTTTATTCAAAAACGAAAATGAATAGATCAGGAAGTCCAATACCTTTGTATTATTAATTTTCTACATTTAAAATAAAAACTTTGCAGAGAAAAGAAATTTATTGATTTTTGTAAAATCCTTAAATTTAGAGCTCTCAATAAATCTCAGCGCGTTCCTAGATTTCAAAAATAATTTTTAGATCAATATTTTAGTACCTCATGGGCATATATAATATAAATTTCATTATTTCGCAATCGAGTCAGCAAATAGTGTACGATTAATGTTAAACTTGTACACAGAAAAAAAATTTTCTTAGAACAAGAAAAGATTTTTCGCGCCAAGAAATCCTTTTTTTTCTGTGTATGTTAATTAAAAACTTAGTCTACATTTTTCTTGTAAATTTCAATAATAATAATTTGCTAAACTATAGAATAAGTGTACGGAGCAAAGATTATTTTTTTGAATTTTCGTTTAAGAGATAAATTAGATCAAAAGTATGTGAAAAAAATGCATTTTACTAAACTGTTTTCATAACGAGATGATTATTACTTATTGAATAAAGTTTTTCCTCAATTAAGTTATTTTAAATTATAAAAATATTTTTTAACTTTTAACAATATTATTGGTCAAGTGATTATTTTCGGGCTATTACACGTTAATATTAAAGGTTCAAAGTCTCGTAAACTCCGAGAGAGTGGGAAATTTTAGAGCCGACTTCTAAAGTCAACCGTTGTTTCGATTTTTATTGTTGAAAAATATCACGACTTACTTATTTCACAAAAATTTTTTCAGTTTAGTTGCAGATTTGTACATCGTAATTCCAAACTGCATAATGTGGGCGGACATCATGACATTTTCAACGCTTACAACAAAATCAAATAGTATGGTATTGTTACAATTTTGATATTATTTATTAATATTTTTCAGATTAGCCAAAGCTCGTATTGCAAAGACAAATTTAGTTCAAGTGTCTGAGTTAAAGATTGTAAAAAATGTAATTACATTACCACCAAAGCCTGATCGCGACAATTTAAAAAACAAAGAAGTTTTAGAAAATATTGATTCCGATAGAAATTCTAATAGCAATCTTTGTGAGCCATCCAATAATTATGTGAAATTGAAGGACGATAGTGCTAATAACTCGAATGATTCACCCATAAAATTATCTGACACGAATCAAAGTTTGATTCAGCCAAATTTGAATATTACTGATGATGGTGAAAATCTGCAAATCGAATTATTTGAGTCAACCTCAAATTACATTGAGACTAATGGGATTTATTGTAATCCTTGTAGAGAAAATTATAATGCTTACAAAAGATCTGCAAGTAATGTTCAAAGTACATCTATTGTAGTGTCTGCTATAGTAATGTCATCCTTTATACCAATAAATTTATGGGCTCCACATTTAATAGATTATGCATTTTTTATCGACAATGAATTGTATAAATGTAGTGTTGCTGTACGAGACCATCTTTCTGAAAATAGTTCTGAACGATTCTTAAATCCGACAGAGTTATTAAAAGAAGTAACTATTGCACCTCAGTGTACTGCTTTTTTTTAAAATTGTAGATGAGTGTCATGG
Source organism: Microplitis manilae (assembly GCA_030273425.1). NCBI lineage: Eukaryota > Metazoa > Arthropoda > Insecta > Hymenoptera > Braconidae > Microplitis > Microplitis manilae. Next base: position 16,162,417 of record CP092722.1, read on the forward strand.
AAATATGGGATGTATTAGTCTTGGCCAAAGTTATTCATCATTCACAAATAATATTTTTAATGTATGTAGGAACAAGCGATTAACGATTTTAACAATACACTAGCAATCTATAGCAATTTTACCACGATGTAATCGTTATTATGTATTTGATTGTAAAGGTCGAGATGAAAGTGGTACCGTTTGTGATAACTGAGACGCAAAATTATTTTATTTTAAAGACTCCAGTTCTTTTATTAATTGGCTGCTGGATATTTTTCATGTGCGTCCTAATTCGTCTGGTCCAAAAACTGATAGCTCATATTAATTTCATGTATTACGAGTTACACAATTTAAAGTAAATAAGAAGAGGTTTACAATGTATTCTCTGCTGAATCAAGATATTCTTTACCGTCCTTTTACGTCACTTTTATCAATATTAACAGTTGTCAATACTAAGAAAATCAATGAAAATCACAGTGTTATACAATTACCATCAACTACCACTATTACTTATATCGTCCAATACTGGCAACTGAGAACAATTCTACGAAATGAACACTCTCTTTGAAAAATCCTCATAATAAAGTTAGACCGTCAAATAAAAAAAATGTTACACAATATCAATGCAAATTGACGCAATCAAATATGATAGAAATAACTTATAGTATAAACCTTATAGTATCGTTCGAGGTACAATTAGTCAAGATAATGAAAAGTTTATAAACTCCAAGGAAAGACAATGCACATCCATGGCAGCATCAGCTATCGGGATAACAGCTTTCATCCCATTGAATAAGTGGTCTGCAGAGACGATTTACTTTATTCTGAATATTGATGATATGCTGTATAATAAAAGCATAGCAGCACGTCTTGATCCTCCTGTACCTGGCGGGCCGATTGATCAATATTCTCTAGATGCTCATAAACTCCAAACCGAAATTCGTATTGATCCTTCCTTTAATTGTGATCTCGTCATAAACGAAGTTTTTTATGGAAAATTTGATGCTGTGTTAGATCCTCAATGGCTACTATTACGAGAATAACTTGAAATATTTAAAAATCGGAATACAAGTACTATTTTAACGAGTAATAACAAATCAATTTCTATTATTGCCCAAGAAGGTCGCTATTATGTTTTTGATTCACATTAACGGACTGTAAGGGGGCTTATAACAAATTTAAATGGAAAAGCATGTGTCTGCTGTTATAATGAACAGGAAGACGTAGGGTAAGAGTACCAGTACTCAGCCCCAAACCAGTAGCCAGCCACTTCATGCTAAATTATATCTATATATATTTTGAGCCAATGTTAAAGTATAGACCCGGCTGGCTACTGGTGCTTTTACCCTATACCAAATTATTTAAAAAAAAAATAGAAAAGGAAAAAAAATTTTCGGGCAAATCGAAAAGCGTCGGAGTCAAAAGTGGTCGATTTAGCATGGAATGCTCCATATACACATGCGTATATATAAACTAATCATTCCGAAGTATTGCGAAATTTCCATTTCAAAGTCAAAGGAGGAATAAGCTAAATGTAAACTGAATCGATTTTCTGATACCTCACGGTGTCTGCTGATCCACTTTCTCCGCCGACAGTTGAAAATCGAACGGCTATAGGAGTTTTTTTCCCAATCTTAGAAAATACTTTAGCTGTTGTATACTGTGTAATATCATGGGTAACCTCAAAATAACCGAAAGCACCTATAAAAAAAAACATTTAGAAAAAGCATTAAACCAGATAATAAATAATATTAAAATATGAGATTTTTATTATTTTTTTACCAGCTCCTTTAGCGTGAACTACTCTTTCTGGAATTCTTTCTCTATCAAAATGCGACATTTCATCTAAGTACACAAAATCTTGGAGGAGTAATGGCCCCCTTGGTCCCACTGTAAGACTTGCTGTTTTATTAGCAATAGGAGCTCCATTTCCAGTTAATAAAATAGGTGGCTTATCCTAAAAAAACGGCAATCATATAAGTCAAGACATACATGGAGTAAAATTTATATGGTAACAATCACAATATACTATGGGAACGGTTTCCATATTGTATGGTTACAGGTTTTTTTTGACGTATCGATTGTAGGAATGTCAACGATACAAACTTGGTAACCATTCCTATCTGTATTGGTTTTATTTTTACATAATATCAGAACTGTTCCTATCAAATGATGGTAACAATTCCTACGACATTATAGTATTGGTTCTTATGCTACTATAGTAATCATTTCCATACTACAACGGTAAACGCTACCATATATTGTTGTAATAATCACCATAATATTATGGTAATGATAACCCTATACTCTCCCGGGTAAAAAAAATTATGTGTACAAAAAGGCCCAATATCGTTATTACATATAATTACTTATATTTTATGTTTTAGGTTTCCACTATATTTAAATGGTGTAATACCATACGATGGACGGTGTGGCTCAATAAGTTATAGATCAAATTGAACGGAATATAGTATAGTGCCGGATAGCTCAACTGGTAGAGCACTCGGCGCGATACCGACATGGTCTGGGTTCGATTCCCAGTTCGGGCTATCTATATTTTTCTCAATTTATCTATAAATTGTCTTATTGAGAAGGTATGCATGTTTTAGGTTTCCACTATATTTAAATATATATATATATATATATATATATATATATATATATATATATTAGGGTGGCGCAAAAAAACCGACTATTTTTTTTTTCGATCTCTCATGAAAATTTGTTAGTTTACGATGTTTTAAGAAGTCTCTCCAAAAATTAGCTCGATAAAAAATTTTCAAGAGGTCGCTCACGAATTTTGAAAAAATTAAAAATGATTGAAATTCGAATTTTTAATGTCTTAATTTTTTCTTTCTCGTGGCAGCAATAGTTTATATTTGTGAAATCATGACTACGCTGAAAATTTAAGCCCAAAATTTTGATATTTAAACGGCGCTCAAGAATTTTGAATATTAATTGATAATTCGTAACTAATAGTTTGAATTAGTTGTTGTATTTTTTTATGACTCAATTATTTCCATTTCAGGAAAATATAACTTTTGCATAACCAAAAATATACAGGACAGTCTTGAACAATAAGATTTGTTAAGTTTTGAATAAGTAAAAAAACCTACAAATTGAATTAAAAAATAAAAGAGTATGTAAATAACTTATTATTTCTATTTCTCGGGTTACATTTTTGTTCACTGTGATGCCAATTGATGGTGAAAAAATCGAGAAGCTTTATTATTAATATTTAAGGGTCGCTCGAAAACGTTCAAAAGACAGCACTCGGAAGCATTCAAAATTCTTGAGCGAGGTTCAGGAATTTAAATTTTGTGCTTAAATTTTCAGCGTAGTCATGATTTTACAAATAGAAACTATTGATGCCATGAGAAAGAAAAAAATTTTTTCAAGATTTTGCCGCGTACATTACTGCCTTATATAAAAACGCCCCCTTATGCCTATTCTCATGACTATGAACAATTTGCATAAGGAAGTCGTCTTCATCTGCAGTGAAATTGACAACTTCGTATGTTATACCCAGAACCAAACGATCGTGTAGACACTCCAAGCTCTGTAAACCTCTCCCTACGATGTGCCGGAAAGTTATAATCTGGTGACTGAAAATTTAGGGTGCATGCTCCGATGCATATTCATGACTTTGTGTGTCTTGATATCGAGGTCTCTGAGCTCTTTTCGGGCTCATTTAAGGACACCGAAAGAGTACAAAAGTACTGGGACAGCAAGCATGTTTGTTGCAGAGACTTTGTTTTTCCCGGAAAGCTCTGATGACCAGATTTTCCGGAGTCTCCGCACATACTCGCTGCAGAAAGTCGTTTTAATTTTCGAGACCTTCTGCATAAGACTCCCGTCAATCCCTAGATATTTGTACGACTTTCCGGCGTCAAGATGGTCAATGACGCTCCCATCTACTAACTCGATATCTTCACGCACATCGAAACACTAACCCTTCACCAGATTAACGACCGCGCACTTGTCCAACCCAAAAGCCATGTCAACCTCCCGTGTATACTCCCCTACGATATTCAAGGCTGTCTGAAGGTGTTCCTGATCAGGGGCATACACCTTCAGATCATCCATGTAGAGTAAGTGGGTGATCGAATACTTCCGATCAGTCGGTGGACCCACTGAGTATCCACGGGTGCGGCGTAGTGCAACAGATATTGGCAGCAGTGAGATGCAAAACAGCAGAGGGCTCAGGGAATCTCCCTGAAAGACTCCTCGTTTGTACTGTACAGCTTCGGTCACACGTTTGTCGTTGCCACACAAAATGTGGAACCGCATTCGCCAAAGCTGCATCGTACGCTGAATGCATTCCACTGTATCGCGATTGACCCCAAGGCATTTGAGCAGAAGGAGAATAAGCTCATGAGATGTTGAGTCGAATGACTTGCTGGTATCTTAGTTGAGCCGCAATACGGCGGACTTTTGGTGCAAACGCTTTACAAGTGTTTACAAAGTCAATCACACACTGAATGCGGGATACATGTTTCCGGAGATCATCAATCTTCAGTGAAAGCTGCCCGATGTGCCCTCTCATCTTAGCCTCAGGAGAAGAAATATTTCTCCTTGCTGGAGGTAAGAGTGAAGAAGCAGCATCATAGACAGGTTGATCGATGGTGAGCAAAGTAGAGTCTTCCTGAATCCGAGCAGACAGTTCGTGGTTTTCCATGTCAAGTTGGTCTTTAGGGTAGAGTAGGGGAGAGGTGCTGCAGTTGTAACAAGGGGCAGTTGTAACACTCAATGAAAAACTATTAAAAAAACTAAAAATTATTATTATTCTTTTTTTAACTTGTTCAAAACAGTAAATTATTGATTAGATCAAAGTTTCAGTTATTAATCTTGTACCGATATTAAAATATTGAGAATTTTTAAAAATACGCTTGAAAACTTTTTTTTGTACGCTTTACAATTTTTTTAATAACAAATTTGTTTTCTAATGTTATGATGTGAGACTTGTATTCATACTTTAAGGGACATATCAAGAGTATTGTATGATCGAGTTTTATATCAATTTACTGATTTCTGTTATTGTAATTAGATTTTTATTAACAATTCTGCGTGAGGGTCAGTTGTAACACTTGAACGAGTAGCAATTGTAACACTTAGAGTCGTGTATGGGATCTGCGCAAACTGGATGCGCCACAAATTGACTCTGGGATAGTGTAGTTTTAATATTTATAAATGTTTAATAATTTATATTAAAGATACAAATATATGTGCTACCTTGAGTTCAAATACTTGACTTTAAGAGTTACTTAAGTATAATAGTATGTATTAAGACTGAATAATAAAAGCAATTTTTGGTGAAAAATATCTATTTCGTTCCGTGTTACAACTGCCCCTGCACTGTGTTACAACTGCAGCCCACGCGCGCCGCCATCTTGGCCCCTGACTTTAGTTAAATAAATTGATTTTTTAATAAGTTAACATTGACTTTTTACTAATTAATCAAGTTAGTCGCATGAAAGATACTATCAGCTAACTTTCTGACAGTTTTTAAGTTTACTATCTTAAAAAAAACAAATGGAATCGAAAAAATAAAATTTTTTGTTACAACTGCAGCACCTCTCCCCTATCTTTTTAGAGACACATACTTGTCGTCTTTCAAATTCATTGTTGGCGTCTTCAGAAGAACGGCGTCTCTCTTGATGTAGCTGTGCTCGAAATGACAGACGGTGAGATAACCGTCTGTTTGTCAACAGTGATCTTCGTGTACATCTGAAATGAGAGGCATAATCACGGAGATGTTGTTGTGAAAATCGGCTTTGGTTAGGGTGCATATCGCACCAAAGTGCATGCATCCTAGCCATGTAGCCTCTCCGCTCCCGTTCACTGTTATGGTAGCACATCAAGAGATCCGCTCGCAATTCCTCCGTCCACCTAAATGCAGTCCGTTGTTCGCCAAGGTCGTCATCGTTCGGAATCTCGGTACTCCGCCCAGCTAGTGGGTAGCCCTCATCCGAGAAGGGCCGGTTGTCGGGAGCACTTCCTGGTTCAGTATTGTCTTGAACTCAGTTTGACTTTACTTCGGGAAGTTAACCCAACGTAAAGTTTGTTGTGCGATTGATAGGCCAGCAGATGAGAGGCTAGCCTACACTGCCCACGATGTGCCACGGGGTAAATAACACCCCCGCTGGCCGCACAACATGCACCGTGAGGTCGAGACCCTGATTATCAATCCACCAACGACGACCCCATACGCCGAGTTGAAAGTCACTCTCATTGCATGTTACTCAAGTTCAGAGGAAGCCAAACTGCGCTAGCTCTTAGATGGCGAAGCGATCAGTAACCAATCACCTTCACAGTTTTTCCGTCATCTTAAATCGCTCGTGCCGACTATTGATGACGCAGTCCTGAAGGCAAGATGGCTGGCGAACTTGTCCAAGAAGACACAAGAGCTTCTAGCTATCTCTCCAACCACAGCTACCATCGATGAGTTAGCCAAAACAGCTGACAAGCTATACGAGATGTGTCTAGTGACCCACACTGCTACCGTAGCTTCATCATCATCTTCGCAGGAGACGATGGCGCTGCAGAAACTAGTGAGCGAACTATCTCGTCAGCTAGCAGCACTGGCGACAGCTTTCAACCAAAACCGCGGCATATCACCCAAACGTGGACAAAACAATCGCTTTCGAAGCAAATCGAAGCCACGCAAGCTTGACAAAACAGGTATCTGCTATTACCATACAAAGTTTGGTAAAACCGCGTACAAATGTACGCCAAGCTGCAAGATCTCGGGAAACTTGAACGAGAGTCACTAGCGGCGGAAAGCGACTCTCTCGCATCTTCGAACCGCCTTCCCGTCGTCGATCTAACCACGAATACTCAATACCTCGTGGATTCTGGTTCAGATCTCTCTGTTTATCCATATGGGCGGTTGAAATGCAAGCCTACGCCAGTAGGATACCAACTTCACGCAGCAAACGGCTCGTTGATCGAAACATACGGTTGCATTACTCTGTCACTAAACCTCAGCTTACGTTGAGAATTTACGTGGAGATTCATCATCGCTGACGTCACGAAACCAATCATTGGTGCCTATTTTCTAAGTCATTTTAACTTGTTAATCGACCTCAAACACAAACAATTCCGTGACGGCTCCACCGGGCTCCAAACACGCATAGATTCAATACGCTCGAGTACAAAATGCATCAAATTAATTGAAGGTGATGCAGTTTACCATAAACTGTTATCAAACTACCCGGCCATAACTTGACCAGAACATCATATTAAGACGACTTCGGGACCTCCAGTTTTGTGTAAAGCGCGAGGTCTTGGGCCCAATAAATTGAAAATTGTATGAACGTGCGTTTTGATTTTTACGACTTGAAAATCGAGCGCAAAAATCTAACTGATTCTATGGTCATCTATTAGAACAATTCTATATTAATTAACACTCCTTAATCACACGGGGCCATGTCAGAGGCCACCTAGATCGAATTCAAATTTAGAAGATAGTGGGGTAGTTCCACCCCTCCAAAATTTAACATATAAAAGGGCCAGAAAACACTTGTTCAGAGACTTAGGCCCTGGCCATCGCCTAGAGTAGACTGAGAAAGCTTAGCGAGGTCCTACTCTAGCACCAGGACTCAACAATTTATTTGAGTCGGCCTAACAATATCTAGTCGATCAGTTTATTATATCTAGTCATTTATTTCCAACACCCAGTTCTATCTCGGTCAGTCTGTTACCTAAATAATTTTATTTGTCGAGACTTTTCTTTTATATTAAATTAAATTATTGATTTTATCATAAGTGATATTTGTTTTATTTGAATAAATTAAATAAGGAGATTTTGCGACTCCTTCGTCTGGTTGAAGAAAACCAAATTTAATTTGTGAGTGTGGTGG